>OX638362.1:8103060-8703060 GCA_951812935.1 Hermaeophaga mercurialis | reverse complement strand
AATATCGACTACGTCATTACACGAACACCAGTAACGTAACACCCCTTACATGAACGTCATGAGATGACACTTGGGATTTTTTCATTCATTATACAATTAATTAAGTCGATTCAATCATATGCTTCAACTTTTCGATTCACCCTGTACTTAGATATTGATTACTCGGATGACTAATTCAACTTGCACATGTATCGCATTTCGCATTCAAGTCGCTATTAGTATCTGGTTCATTTAGAAACCGTTCTGTAGAATATATTAAAGTTTTGGCACGATGACGTCGATTTTCCCCTAAATGTTTACATGTATATTCGCTAAGTTTCTTCGAAAATTGCATTCAGCCAAAGATTCGTAGATTAAGATTGCAAATTATGTGTATTTTTATGTCAGTGGGTAATAACTGACAATAAAACCGTTTACATTTTAAAAAATAACGCGAAAGTATTTGCTTTGGCGAATCGTAAGGGATTTTCAAATATTTCGACCGTTTATAATTGCTTTAATATAAAAACCCGAGGAAAACATGTTTATTTTGAAAATCTGATTTCGGTTTGTATTTATCAATAAGTGGTACCTAATACATATGACCGAAAGTTCAGGACTTTAACTAATTTAGTTAAGCACCAAAGGGCTACCAAATGGGAAACTTGAAAAAGCTCGCCTGAGGTTGCGCACCGCAGGTTATAACAATGAAACTTGTAATAACAATTTATAAAATGTAAATAAATATACGAATAAAAGTAACCATGTTGTTCATATAAAACTGCTCCTGGTAAATAACATAATCTAGGGGTTATTATAAATAACCGTATATTTTAGCATATATAAATTTGAATCAAACTGAAACCCCAGTAACGATGGACACGTAATTAATTTTCTGGGATAATTACAAAAAGCTTTATGACGCCATCGTAATATTTTATAAACGACATTAACTCGTCCCTAATTAGAACGTAAATTAACAATGAAGGCTACACTGATATTTATAACATATTTTATAGTAATAAAGCTTTATAAGGTCTCCACTGTCTCGAAGAAAATACAAAAGTGATAATTTAGTCTTCATCAATTATATATTTTCAGTAATAATAACATTGTAAAAACGAAAGAATAATAGATTGCATTTTTCTTAATTCATTTTTATTGGGGCTAAATGAAATAAAGGACATCATTTTCGTTAACACCATTCTATTACCGTACTTCAAATGAATCTGGATATTTTTAAAACCTGTAATTATCTTATAAATATTTCCCAAGGGATTCTAACCAATAATTTTGAAAGGTGTATATTAAACCAAAAAATGTATAAAATTAAAACAAGTACGTTTTTGGGATATATTTAATCAATAGAAAATAAGTATAATTCATTTTACAGCATATTTAAAAGTATATCAACACGTTTCTTTCTGTTGTTACTAGGAAGTATGTAAAGATCCCAGTTCCAGCATTTTATATGAGATAATATGGTAAATATACATTTCTTACAGTGTATGTAAAATTTCTTATTGATTTTTATTTTATTCGGGGTCATAATTTTAGCGATCTTAAAATATATTGTAGATTTGTAGCTATTAAATTATTTTTCTGTGATAGCCAGAAATTCCGTTAACCACTCTATTCTAATCCACGAGGATTTACCAAACGATTCCATATATCCATATATCTATAATTACACGACTTAAAATAAACCATGGTTGCTATACGGCTCATTTGCATAAGATATTAATGAAAAATAGATCACCTCTGTGTCAGTATGACATTAAAACTGATAATTTGAATCGTGTGTTTTTTTTTAAATCCAAAAATCACCTACTCTATTGTCAAACTGTTAATTTCCCATTAATATTCAAGTTCTATTTCAACAGAGAATAAAGGGATATACAATTTAATTAGGAAATTTAGTCTTAATAAATAAAATTAATATGTAAGTAGGCACTAATACTGATTCAATTTCAAATTGTGTGTTGCTAAAGAATGAATATTCAAAGCAAAAAGAAATTGAATTATTTTGTTTCTGATTATACAACCGAATCATCCAGATAAAACGAAAATGAAGTGTTATAGCATATTTTTCTAATGATAAAACTGGGATTCGAGGCGTGGCTTTAAATCTAACAAATATGGTTGTTTCATTAGATCTAGCTTGGAGCTAGAATTTTCTAACTCCCATTGATCTTCTAATAGACACATCAAGAAGTTTTTGTATATGCATAGAATTTATTGCCATTGCCTCTGAACAATACAGCTTTTATTAATAATATATATTTTCTGAGCCCCTTCATGTTTAGAAAATCTAAAACGAACTTTAGAACCAACTGAGAGATGAACCATTAAAAATGTAATCCGCTTTGTATAATATACTTTTTTCGCTGCAGATACATATAAAAACATTTTATATTTAAAAATAACTGCATATTCAAAATACACTAAAACTACACGGACAGATACGGTCTGAGACAATAGAGACAATAACCAAAAAATATTTCTTTTAAATATGTAACGAACAAATGCTTTAGTGTTGTGATAACGTCTCTCTTTCGTTCTATCTCGAGGTATATCTACATACATCTATTTTCGTGTTTAAATTGAGGAAAATGTTTTTCCTCGATAGTAAATGTATCTGTCTATTTCTTAATAACTACGACAGGGTGACACATACTGTGAAATTGCCAAAAATGAATTATTTCAACATTCTAAGTGACTAGTATATCTCTTTTTAATACTATGACGTGCGTCTCTGGATAAATAAATGACATAACGTTGGTTTGAGTTGCTCCCTCGCAATGTATGTCCGGCATGTTGTTAATGCCGCATTTTTATTTCAGGAGTTTTATTGAATAAAAACGTCAATACAGTTTGGGGGCACAAAGCGTTGTTTCGAATTTGTTTTTCTTCAAAAAAAAAAAAAGATAAAAACACCTAAATGGCTTTTATGAAATGAACGTTTACAATAACAAAATTTGAACAGATGATTGGATTAACGGTGCTAGCGACTTGTATGCCATATTCCATAAAATAACTAAGAGCGGAACAAAAATCCGACAGGACGTGTAGAAAGCACTTCATTATAAAAACCTTTTTACGTTTTGCCCGTTCAAATAAATCGGATTTGATTAGTATTCCCACACAGAGAGAGACCAGCGTTTCATACGGCCCTTCACATGCATATAACAATGAAGAAACGCAATTCTCGAATGCACTCGAGAATATGCATCATCGTATATATACACTACGTTGCTGCTATACGTTTCGTGTTCGCAGGGGTGTAGCTAGAGAGGTAAAATATCTTCTATACAGCTGATCCACTATACGCAATTCCTAGCTGAATATCTTACATTTATCCTATATTTACTATAAAAGCATAAGTGGCACCAACAAAGTCCTAAAGCCTTCATAGTCCATGCAAGTACAATTCGTATGTTTTTTTCTTTCAAATGTAAACAGGTTCTACTCAACAATAGCTCTATCCATGCGTCGTCATAGGAAGAGTTGATCCATAAAACATGTTGCTTCTCATACTGCCAATTTTGCACCTTATCTTTCGACATATATAGTTAGTTCATATGTTTATGTTGACCATAAGGCAAGGGTTTATAAAGGATTTGGAGTATCGCGAAATGTAATATTTCCATTTTGGGGACGATGCCAGGATACTGGTTATGTGGCCGAAAGATACGAAGATCGTAGAAGAGCAACAACTACCCCAAGACCGATTTGTTATTCTTCAATCCAGCACGTGAGTTGTCTGCGAATCTTCAAAATGTACTTGACGTAATTGTTTCTGACCAAATCAGCAGAAATCGTATCCATGAAGCCAGTCGTTGGGTTGTGGGTTGAGGAAACATACTGAATAAGGTGAAGCAGCATAGTCCAACATTCTGTTTAAGGATGAATCTATAGCGGATTTCGACCTCATACTAGAAGAACGAGAGCCTGGTGTACAAGTGGACAATTGAAGAAGAGCCACTTTTGGGAAGTCCATAATGGCCGAGGTCCTGCGATGTATGGACTACTATCATTTTGTGACATAGAACGGATCTTGTTTGTCTGGAAGGGTCCATGAACCAATGGATGTACAATGCTTAACCTTAGGCCGTACATCAAATATAAAATTGCTTCGAAAGAGTGAACAATTCAATTCTATCATGGCTTCCTTAATCTCCTGACCTCAACCCCATTGATCATATATGGATAAGCTACAGAGGCAACCTAATTCAATCATGGAAAATATTTAAGGCAGACCTGCGTTTTAAAATGCTTTGTATGAACAGGGGACTGCCACAAAAAGCAAACGATAGATTTATTTTAAGTATACCGAGCGGTCGTTAATATCTAAGAACGCAATACATCGTATTCATTATAAAAATAATTGTTGAACAAGCTGGTAAAATAAATAATGAAACGTCTACCTGAATTTGAATGTTAAAAAATACTGGAATAATTACTGATATTCCTTAAACAATTTTGATCATTGTATGTCGACTTGAATAAAACGCGTGTGTACCTTATCTCTATAAATAAATTACAGAATCGTTAGTTTTAGACTTTTTTCTTTAATTTAAATTTTATTAATGTACGACGCTGACTGTTGGTTTAGTCTACGAGGAATGAGCCCTTACTTTGTGCTTCGATGCTGTGATGTCATGCGAGCTTAACGCCTTTCTCGGACAGATCTCTTATAGTTTCGTTTGGTTATCTATCTCTTCCACATTTTATCATATCATTAGTATTCCTCCGAATATTAGAAAATAAGAAATATATGTTTTGCCTTCAATGTATGAGGTATATAAATTAAGTAATAAAACTGGAGAAACATAGTGTCCAATTAAACAACACTGAAAATGTGGTACATTGAGGAGTGGCAGATGAAGATCTCATATGCTTTCAGTGCAAGATTTAACTTGTTAAAATGAAAAAAAGGAATAATGTGGTAGACATTTTATAAGAAGTAGTTCAAGAGGGAAACAAAATTGGATTAAAAATAAATGAAAATAAACGAAAATTATAAGAATACAGAAAACTCTAGGAAATAAAAAAAATAAAGTGTAAAGTTATGCTTTCGAAGAAGTAGATTCATTTAGATATCTAGGAATAACTCTTATGAGTGATGAAGGAAGACAAATGGAATTGAAAAATAAGATCATGGCTGCGAATAGAGCTTATTGAGCAAACAGAAATATCCCTGAAAAAATAAAAACTGAAGAACAAAAATGAGAATATATGAGACAATAATATGCTCAAATATGACATTTGGAGCAGAAACTATGACGACGACAAAATCGGGTAAAGATAATCTGAGAATTCTGGAAAGAAAGGTAATAAGAGCAATATTAGGCCAATGAGATTAAATGGAATTGAATACAGAATAAGGCGTAACCAAGAAAACGGTTAGGACATGTATGGAAATGTGGAGAAATATCTATAATAAATTCATAATGCAAATGGGAACCAGCAAGCAGAAGAGGAAAAAGCAGATCCAGAAATAAGAGGTTCACGAAAGTACAGACGGATCTGAGTAAAGCAGGAATTAAGGATGCTGAACGAAAAGTAGAAGATAGAAAGGAATGGAGAAGAATGTGCATGAAAATTTAAAAATGAAAAAATACAAATAGGGACTGATCCACGCTGAAGCATCAGATCTAGAAAACCTCGAAAGAGGTGGCGCTACCCCCCAATTACGTACACTGAGTGATCGTAATTATTTATTTTTTATTGTTCCCATCCCCATCGACTATTTTTCAGATTTCAGTCAAATTAATTTATTTAAGACCCTTATCTTTTATGCACATATTGTTTGATTATCAAAAATCATGAACGCGTTTTGTTTGAGGAAAAATAGATGGTGTTAAAATAAACAAGTAATGCAAAAGGGATTTTTTGCGCTTAAATAATATTTAGAAGCTAATTCTCAAAACACGCATTACCGCAACCACATAATTTTATGCCTCTTTAGTACTTTGTGGTTGAAACCCGTTAACCGTGATATGACAACGATTTCGGTTTGATATGCTGATATTTTAGGTTTTAGTTGGTGTTAAACGGTAGTCGTTAACTACGTTTAAATATTTGAAATAAATTGTCGGTAGTATTTGCAGCAATTTTAAATTGCAAAATTGTTTTCACAGATAAACCGGACAGATTGTCCGATACAAATTATTAAATGACATTCAACCGATGTGTATTATAAATTATCGTGTTGCATATTGTATGTGTAGTCTTCCATTACCATGAGTACCAATGTATATAACTTAGAATTAATGTTTTAATCAGCAGAAAAATGTATTTAAAATAAAAAGAAAGTTAATTGCAAGAAATATAATGTTATATTGCGTAGTTATTAATCATTGAAAGTTAAGTTGATACGTGGATTAATGGTTTATTATTTATTACTCTAGTAGCTTTAACTTATATAGCTCTATTCCATCCGATGTTTTTATGTCTACCTCAGTTTTCTCTTTCCTTTATAATGTTTGTTATGTACAGTTCCTTCTAGCTTCACCATTTCTAAATTGTAAACTTAACGTATCATATACAGGACAAAGTGAATTGAAATATACATATTGGAAGTAGAAGGTTTACTTACACCTAATACATTTAAGTTCATTTGTTTGTGTCAGTGCCTTATTCTAAATAATATTCAGACAATTGTTATAAAATATTTAAAAATCATCGTCTTCATTAAATATTTAAAATGATTCATTGAATTGAATAAAATGAAGTAGTCTCACTTTAGTTAGGTGCATTCTAGTGTTGTAGACTCTGAACGGGTTATTAGCATTCTTTAATTGAATACGTTCTTTTAAAACTTTCATGTTTTTTTTCAACCGCCGAGGAAAATATATTACACGTTGTGATATATAAATTAATAATTAATAATGAGAAATATGGCTTTAATGTAAATTTACAGGTATATGCTAACATGCAAGGGGGTTGCCATATATTATTAAAGAAATGTGATGAGCTTCTAATAATACGTTCTTTGTTAATAAATAACAGGAGTACTGTAGGATGTACGGATGGAAAAAATGCGATGAATATTCATGTCTTTTTACACCTTATTCTTTTTTATTTTACCATGTACTACATCAAATTATTTAGGTTTTTACAAGAGGTCTAAATAATTAAAAATATTATTAATTCTAAACTTAATTTTTTAATTTAAAAAATAATTATGTTAGAAATTCATCATCATTAAGTAATAAATGAATTGAACCTAACGTCTGAATGGAGGTAGAAACCCACTGTTATAAAACTACCTGAGATTAGATTTCTGGACCTATATCGAGGGAGAATTTCAAACTTCAGTGTAATAAACAGAATGAGTCTTCTAATACAGACCAAAATTCAAGGTAATTAAACTTCCCACATTTTGGTGCCAATATTCTGTTGATTGGTTTTTCCATATTTAATTTAAATAAATTTTAAACAAACACTGAGACACATTCAGTTAATAATTCAGTAGAAACCGTCTGAAATATATTAGTGAATGAAGTATGCATAAGTTTGTTTTCAAAATTTTGACTATATATACACCAACTTTAAAGAAAAACAAGTATTGATCTTGTAAATATAAATTTGCAATTTTTACACTATATTGATAATAAATATTCATTAGGGAGTAATCACCACTTTTCTTGATAGTACAAAACCCCAGTTTTCCATAAATTTAATGGCTTATGCAATTTTCAATTCCTGTTTGATTAAAAGGTATCTAAGTCTACTAAAAGAACAACTTTTAATACCACTCTTACATTTCAAATATTGATGGATTGTAGTGTGTAGCATGTCGAAGGCTTGTCTTAACATGTTACTTCTAATATTGTCAATTGCATTTTTTAAATCTTATTGTCTGTTTTTCTTTTGTAATTTTTGGCATATTCGTAGAAAAGAAATTAAAATTCTTAAAAAATGGCTCAAGCTCTAAACTCACATTAATGAAGTCATTTACCCCGAGTAACGAGTAACAAAATCTTGAGGGATAAGCGAATACGTGCATGTTATAAATTAGGTGGAACAAATTATAATTTAATATAATATTCCAAGTTTCATTAAAAAATCTCTCCACTTTTTATATAAAACAAAAATTTAATGGCGCCATATAATTTTGGTGCTTGAGGATTTTTTTGAATTATATATTTTTTATCATAGTCATTAAGAAGGAAATTTGATTAATTAACTAGTTCCCTAACAATAACTGAAATTTTTTTGGTTAGATCTTAACTGAGAATCTAATAAATAGGTAGATTAATAAAAAGTTGCTATTAATCTTATATTTTCGAAACAACCTAAAGATGATAGAACGCTATTACATATTTGGAGACATTTCAAACAAAATAGCAAAAATTGTTTCTTGTAAAACATCTACAATAACTTTTAAAATAAGAATTAATGAAGGTTCATTTTTATTAACTCTTAAATCTAAAATTAATTATTTAAAAAAATCAGGCATTTACAAACTAAATCGTCCGGATTGTAACGCCATCTATCTTGGCCAGACCCTTAGAAATTTTGAAATAAGGTACAGTGAACAGTTACGATCTTATAAATTAAAACAACCAGATAAGTCACATTACGCAAAACACCTCATTGACACTAAACACAAACCTACACTTAACAACACAATTGAAACAACAGTAGATGTACTTCATATAAGTGACAAGAAAGAAGAACTTGATTTTTTGGAGGAATATTAAATTCAAAAAATATCTAAAATGTCCTCAGTAAATAGTAATGAATGAACAATTAAACATGGGAATTACAATTATTTTAGATTACCTTTTGGACTAAATATCTATATAATAATAATAACCAAAAAATTTTTAGGAATAGAATATTACTGTACAGACTGCTTGATAATGATTGGCTGAAATATTTATAATATGAAGTACGTTTATAAGATATTTGTCAATCTTATGTCACTCTTTGATAATGCAATTTAAGCGAAACCTTGGCCGGAGAAAAATATTTTAAAATGCTTTGTAATGCTATGGAAATTCAGATAAGTATAATTTATCTTTTTATATTAAAATAACTACGTGTAAAAGTACCCTTTTCCTCAATGTAATAGGTGAAACCGTTCGCGCCAATGTTTTCCAAAATAAAGCGAGAGCTAGCTATTTTCCGGCACACGTGGCAACTACATCGTCAATTCATTTTAGTGTATTTTTCAATAGATTGCAGCAACTTTACCAAATTTTGCACTGTTTTTACTTACCCCTGTTGACCTTATAGATTGTAGTTGTACAATTTATTGTAAGTATTAAATAAATCATGTTGGATTTAAATGCGTTCGGTACGGTAGAGATATTACAAACCAAGTGTGTGAAAATAAATCACGTGGCGGGTACAATCGAGATAACATACAATAAAATGATATAGATCATAACATACCGGGGAACAACACGAAATTTTCAAGTAATAAATAGCGAGCACTTAAGACGTCATATTCAGTGAAAGGAGGCGTGTCTCTGGCCAAGATTGCCGATACGTAACAAAATCTGACAGCGTAAGTCACTAATTACCCATGATATATCACTGTATAAACAGCGGCTGCAGGCAGGTCAACGCTTAAAGTGTTAAAACACTAAAATATATTAGTTCCTGACTGGGCTTAATTTACATGACGTTCGCGTAGACGCCCATATTTATAATAGTTATCTAGCAACACATAGGTAAGTATTATTCATAGATTTGCATATACCAACCGTTCATCATGCACGCTTTTGTGTCTTTCATCGTATTCTAAGCGATTTTTTCATCTTTGTAATTAAAATGAGTTTCCTTCGTTCGCACCAGGATATGTATTCTATATCCACGGACTGTTAGTCCGGGCTCATTTCAAAAAATAACACTCATCACCACTAAATCACACCAACACTTTTTAATTCACACACCTACACATTTAAAATAATACTTCGAAGAAGAAAAACTGTTAATATATGTACGAGATTATTCATAGTGCGTCGTTTTATTCTCCATACAAGCTTAAAGATCTCTTTGGGTACTAATATTTTTATTGTGTAAAATTGGGATTTATATCCTATTAGTCAATACAATTTTATAAATTTTGGCCTCAGCGATGGTGAAAATGTATTTTTTCCAGGTTAGCAGTCGGTCTAAATGATACATTGCAAAATATTTGAGGTATTGGTGGTTGATTATTAATTGGATGATGATTCAATATAATTGGTGCGTAATTTTCTATTCCATTTTTGTAAATTATTAAGTGGATTTACTTTAAAGCAATTCTGTACCACATTAATAGTATTTTCGATTGGGGCAGCACCCGTTAAAAATGCCGCAAAATGCCGCAGCAGATCGACCCACCAGTGCAAATTACTTTCTCACTTTCTATCTTAATAGTGTTTTCGATTGAAAATATTGGAGTTTGCACTGATTTGACTTAAGGGCGAAAGTATTTTACACCAGACCTGCTCCAGTGTAACCCAATTGAACACAAACCCAGCACGAGTGTCGCCCTAGTATTGCTCCAACTTGCCAAACGAAAACACTATAAGTTTTATTTGAAGCATTTATTAAGGCTATTGTAGGATTTTGCTGGGAACTCAATATTTAGTTACCATATGCATAGGTTACTGTAAGAACACCGTAATATATAAGGAGGTCATACAATAATTATAAAACTTATCCTCTTTGACTGGCTGCAAATATTGTTAGCTCTTTTAATATTCCGCAAAGAAATAGCGATATGATGGAGAAGCTAGAAAATAGTTAAGTATATCGTACTTTTTACAAGGTTACTCTTTAATGAATCCAATTGATGATGCAGTTTTAAGTGATGTATAGATGCCGGTAGCCAGTCAATTAATATAATTTTAAATGTGTTTCACCTAATGGGAAGTAGACTAATAGCATTTAAGTCCTCCGCGGGTTTGCCTTGTTATGGTACTAAAATAATTTCTACACAAGGCGATAGAAACCAACTCTCAACAAAATTGCATTGAAAATCTGGGTTAGATATCTCCTTTCTTTTCTCTATTTTAGGATTTTGATTGGGTCAACTTGGGTCCAAATCAGTTCATATTTTCCGGCAAGTATCAATTATCCGTATTTTTTTATTTCAACTTCAGCTTTTTCTTTATTAATTGCATTCTCTACCATATTTTTCTAAGTTTAGGTTCATTTTTTTCAATTTTATTTCTTTTATTGGACTACCTGCAAGACAAGTTCTTGGACTGATTTATTTAAATATTCTAGAGAATTACCAATGCTACCTTAAGTTTTTTAACGACTGTTTGGGTCCAATTGGGATTCAAGTATATGACAAAATTCCTCCCAATTAGTGTTTCTTTCACCAATTTTTGGAGGCAATTCTATTTTAAAGGATTCAGTTTCAACCAGAATTGGTGAGTTTAAAAAAAAGGAGTAATGAAAAATGTTCTGTTGGTTGTAAATCATCATCCGAAAAAAAGAAAGTAATAGAAATAATACATAACATAACTTTTTAACTTCTAGCCAGAGAAAATATTGTGCACAAGTCGTACAACTGAACAATTAGTAATATTATTATTCCTTGACTTCTTATGTATTTTTAAAGAAAATATTTAATAAAATACCTTTTTTCATTCATAGGATCTCGCATTTGTCATTAATAATGAATAGACTAGTGTATGCATTTAAATATAATAATTATAAAAATTGATTTATTTGGATATTTTTTAAATTGGTTAGGACCTAGACTATTTCTGAATCGTATATAATATGTTGATGGTTATGTGCTTCTTCGTGGATGAAAATTCTCGAATCGATTGTTGGAGTTTCTGGTTTGATATAGAAGCCGTTATTATTCATAACACTCAGGAAACTCGCGTCAAAAGAAAACGGGAACGATATTAGTCTACATAAAAGATTAATTCCTTACCGTTACGTGCTAACGTTTTGTATAAATACATCTTTAATTACATTATGTAAAACATTAGTGATCGATAAAAAGTATTGATGATTGTGTAACTACTTTTTTAAATGTATTAGAAGGAACGTCTTGTTTATCGGAAATAACAATTTAGAAATTAAGAGTACAAGGAAAGGAAGAGTTATTGAAGCCATTGTACAGAATTAAAAAATAAGCTCAATGGCAGTTCATGTTAATTTTAATTTACTTAAGTTTTTTTATCAGTTGTTAACTTTCTCTGAATATGTATAACGCTTTGTATATGGACTTAGTCAGGAGGTAAAGATCTTCAATATTTAAAAAAATGGGCAATTTGAAAGAGAGCAATTTTTCATAACTGTAATAATTTTTCTTTGTGTGGCTTAGTTATTAGAATACATGTGATATTTTTTAGAACTTCTGGATACTGATATTCTAGAAATAATAACGTTTATCATTAATTTTAGAATTAGTAAAGAAGAAGAAACTAGCAGAGATTTCTCGTATTTCGCGTCGTTCGAAACGTACCTCGAAGGTAATTGAATAGTAACTAAGAAGACGGGCGGGCGTGCTACTAATAAATTGTACCTAATCTACATTTACATATCTCTATTGTCATAGAGTAAGTAGGATAGGATAGTTTAATTAGTTCATAAGTTTGTAGGTTTCCTCGATCTCTCTCTCTAGCCGAACTCAACTCTCCCCAAGTTTATCCAATCAATAGAAACGCCCAAGTTTAGCAAAGTTTAACGTTTGTTATATAAACAATGTGCACCTATACCATGCAATAACAACGGAACAGGTTATTTATCTTACACTCATGTAAGGGCCAACTTTGACTCCGAACCCAAACAATTCTCACTTCGCGAATTTGATATTTATTTTGCCGGTTTTCTTGTTGTTGTTTGTTCAAAAGATATTATTATACGAGTGTTCGAACCCGATGAACATTACTTATGATATAAGAAAATTATTCCAATTCGCATAATTTACTGGATTTCATTCTTTATTTATGGGTAAGCATGAAATTTCTTTATGACAAGGGACCTTAAAATTGAGGCCTAATTTTACTTAACAATTTTTCCTTGGGAAACTAGAAGCTTTTATTTAAAATTACTATTAATTAGTAACGATTTATTAAAGCAAGTGGAAAAGTACTTTTATAAAGCAAGGGAAAACTTAAGTTGTTATACCATGTGTGTATGGTAGGCAAACGTGTTGCTAAAAGATAACTCAAAAATATTAGAACGTTCTTTTCTTTATAAGACTAAACATGAAGAACTGATATATATAATATGCACTTACAACGCCAGTGTTTGCTTTTATTAACGGAACTTATTAATTTTTTCTAGTAAAAAATCCTTTAGCCTATTCTTTTTTAAGTAACATTAAGTAAGCACCATATGGTGATAAATATATACATATTAAAATTATAAAATGGTGAATGTTGATAAAATTAAAATACATAATGAATAGAGAAGAGAATTTGTTTTTTTGTGTTCCTAATCATATATTATGTTGAAAAAAGGAAAGAAAAATGGGATATTTCTTAAAAATTAATTAATTTTAATACATTAAAAATTATAAATATTATTAAACATGAGAGCCGTGTTTGAAATAAAAAAAAAATTGGAATATCTTAAATGGAGATTAATTGGTCAAGTCCATGTGACGTTGATGGAGTTTTGGAATATCAATAAAAAGAAACGGAGACAAAAATTAAGGGTTTATTCCTTTCCATTTGAACAGTGGACAAGCAGTACAAGAACTGACAAGGGATAGAAATATAAGAACTTTAAAAAGAATCCATAAAGAAGAAAAGCATTAGATTAGCGATCGACACGTAGGAGAAAAAAAAAAGGTAGAAGGAAGCAGCGGAGAACCTGAGGTTCATTTTACAGTTAAGTGAGCTAGTGAAGAATTAAGACTGAAGAAAGTGGTTGGTCTAACTACATCAACATTGTATACAAAGCTTAGAAAATTTAGTTAGTTAAAAAAATTGGTTTTAAAATGTATGCATTTGTCAGAGCTATTTTCATAATAAATTTATAAACAATAAAAAACCATATCGTAACAATACAGTACAATATTCGGTACAAATAAAAAAAAGAAAGAGATGTATGTAAACTCTATTTTCCATTTAATATTCGAATTGGATTTGAACCAAAAGAAAATTCTTTAAGTTTCAACAATTTCTCACGAAACGTATTCGTCTTTTAATGACTTATTAATTTCATCAGCTTAATAAAAATCTGAAATTGTATTGCCTTATTATATTTATCTTGTAGTATTTAGATTACAGAGTACTCCACCGCATTCAATAAAAAAGCCAGTTCAATTGGAAAAACGTCCGAACATGGCGATTAGCTGAATAGAAAACATATTATTTATATAAATATAAAGTGGAAGCTGAAGAATCAAAATAAGATGAAATAGAGTAATAATGAACACAATTTGCAATATACTTCCAAGATTAAAATTATATATAAAACGTGAGAGACTATTGCTTCTAACAGTAAAATCATTTTTTGTGCGAGACTTCATTGGTGAATAATAGCTCCTTAATTATATGCATGATGTATGCAACTAACTAACCTGTAGTAAATGTAATACTAACTAATAATTTGTTAGCTGCACGAGAGAGGAAGATGCGGTCACAGGACCATATTAACTTTTTTAATATATACATAGAAAAATATAGAAAGATGCTATTCAAAGAAATACTTTTTATATACATCCTCATGCGTATATGACCAACTTACAAAAAAAAATTTGTATACAAAGCGCAAAGGTTTATACGTATAATTCTGCCAGCTAAATTCAGTATGTTTAATAATATTTTGTAGAAGACAACAAGAGAAGCGGAGCAGAGATTTTTTGTTATTTGTTTCATATCGTTACGATAGTATGTACAGGAATTTATTTAAATATCGCCCTGTACATAAAACTTATTTTTCTAAATTATAACATTCATCACTGTTTATTTAATATTACGTGAGCGAAAGTTTTGGGACAAGGTCGCGATTGGATAAATAATAAATATTTTTATTAGAGTCATCAAAATTAATAAACATTGGGTTTTCTTTGTTCGAAAATAAAATAGATTGGGAATCAAGTTTGGGAGCTCGAGAGATCGAGACGTGATAGTGCCTACCCCTGCGATCTAATGCGTTATTGGTTTAAAGATGTAAGTTGCCCTAATATTTGTAAGAGTTGTTTTTATTCATAGATAAATAAATAGTTGTTATTTCACTCAGCCTCTTTAATTTCAATTAACCAATTTAAGTAGTGGGTTAAAACCTCCTTAAGATAGATAATATTTAAATTATTTTATATAGTTATTCAAAAGCAACCCAATAAGTAACATATGGTGGAGGTGCCAGCAACAATCCCATACAACAACAACCCATTACATAACAATATCTTATACCATTTACTTTCAGTTTCTTATTTTTTTTTAATAATTTCTTTCAGTACATTTGCTCTCCTTTGCTAGCCATTTTTCCCAAATTTCGCCAGTCTTTCTACCGTTGTAATTTTTTCAAAATAAAATAGAAATACGGGCGAGAAAAACCATCGTCCATATTTATTTAATATTAATTTAAATTAAATTATTTTTTACTTATTAAACTATTTCCATATATGTGCCGAGACAAATCTGAATAACCCTTTGTTACATCTATTATTTGTAAATTAGCTTCATATGCTTCAAGAATCTTATTTTTTTGGTTATCGTTTGTCTATAATTGTACTTATTTCTTATTGATCTCTGGTGAGTAGCGCAACATGAGTCGAGAAAAATGTATATTTGTCCTGTTCGATTTGTTTGTTATACGTTACCTTCGTCCCTTTTTTTTCTTTGTTTCGTTTATTTTGAGAGAATCCACCCCTGTTTTAATTTATTTGGCTATGTAAGTCTCGAAAGGGGTCATAATCAAATTATTCTTACACATAAATAACCCATTAAATATTTAATTTGATTTATTAACGCGACATTAGGTAAGTGGATTGGATTCTATAATTTAATTAAGAATATAACTACTAATCAAGCCTATAGCATAGCAACATGACATACATTTATTTTTTGGTTTCATTTCAGAATATCGAAAAAATATGGACAGGAATGGTGAAGGGTGCGTTTAATGTATTTATTATATTAAGAATAAAAAATTCTTGATATGTTCGTGTCATACGGACAGACAGTAGATCATAAGTCTTCATAAAAATTATTCAGTAGGTCAGAGCAGATATCGATTCTAATTCCTTTTTTTTAATTCTTGATTTAAGGAATTTGAGCTCAGAATGATTTGTGACGATTATTAAAAAGAAAGAACTTTTGTACTTTTGTCAAACATTTAAGCTGTCTGATTAAGTGAAACAGTTTGTTCTAAGAATATCTGGAAAATACTACTTTTCCGCACAGGTTCTATTTTATTTATGGTTTTGAAAGCAACGTATCTAAATATTTCTTGTTGTAATACGTTGTGTTTTTTATTTATTTATAGTACATTCTTAACGAGATTTCCAACTTCTTTAAAAGCCTTTAGAAAATATAATTTCTTATATCCTATGCCTATCTTTTATATATTGGGCAAAATTTTATCTTTTCATTATCTCTATTCTTGAACTATATTTTTTTATATTGAACTAGAAACTATTACTTAAACAATGAAATATAATAAACATCAACTGCCGAAAAATAAATTTGTAAGATATCTGAAAATTTTTAAGATTGAATACAATTCAAGTCCTCTTTCATCTGGGCGCCTTTCAATTATTAGTCAATTTAGCTCGGGAAGTTCGTCTTGTAATTAGTAAAATAAAGAATAATCATCTTCATTTCCTTATCAATTAGTAATCAAAGTTACTTAGTGAAAGAGAAATAATAGCGAACCCTCCAAAATAGAAATTATTTACCCCCTGTAATTTTTCTATTCGGAGCACGAATTGCTTCCGATGAAAACCAAATTTAATGACAATATTTATAGACGAATAATTACTGGTTCAGTTCATTTTTTATAGGATAAAATAGGGGCGGAATCCGTTCTATAATAGGCTGTCCAGCTTTAAGAGGGTTGTATATATGCATTCGCAATAGGAGAATCGATACTACAAAATAATATTTACATATGTATATAGATTATTATTAACTACTATTATATATTATATATATATATATATATATATATTATATAAAATGTAGAAAGAAATATATATAATATTTCTCTTTCGTCTTCCATTTCTTCTTCATTTTTTTCTTCTTTGTCTGGGTTTTCTTGGTATCTTATCTCATATATATCCTTGAAATCTACCATCCCATTACTTTTTTTATTAATAATCATAATTTAATAAAAGTTGGGTCACATCTATTTTGGAGCCATCTAAATCCAGTGGCGTAATTTTTTTGTTATAAAAATGTCTATTAAGATTTCTGGACCTTTTCTCCAAATAAAGTTTTTGATGCACAATATTTCAACAAAAAGTTGTTGAAATCCGTTAATAACTTCAAATACTATGGTGGTGTTTCCAATTTAGATGGGTCACACTGTACATACTAAAATAACAATTATACAACTTTGTTATTTCAATGTTAACAATCGTAATGATGGACGTATCTTTGTATTTATGTTGTTGCTATTGCGAGATATATCTTAATAAACGTTGTCGACAATATTTCAGTTTATTTATTTTCATATTCAGGTTGATGTTGAAATACTGGAAAGTTGACCATTTTAATAATGTTAAGAGCTAAAATAAATAATATATGTAATTTTAAGCCGCAGCAATAATATTGAAACATGACTAAATAATTATCACTTATTAATTTCTAGCGTAAATACTAAAACAGTATCAGGAAGAATCATGCTGTAGATAAATGATCAGCAATTTTACGTCTACATTCTCATATACTCGTATTTCTGAAGATTTTGCTTAACGAATGAATTTGAATTTAAAAATTCCCCATATTTCCTTTATTTTCAAATATCTGTCAAATTTGACCTTAGTCAAAGTAGAATTTTTTACATAGAAATAAATATATGCGCTTTCTTTTCAATCGTTCACACTTTATGAACATGTAAGGATTTTTTATAAGGTTAATTTTCATGATTTTTGGTTCTGGCCAGGGCCGTTCCTCTACCTTAAAGAAACTATTCTATAGGTAAATCATTAATTTGTTGACGAAACAAAGTTCGACGTTTTGTATTTTCCCTTATTTATTATTAATTCTATTTATGATTTTCCTTTGGTTATTTCAATTATTGTTGGAGTTGAAATACAGCCAACATATTAAATGCAGTCTGTTTCAACCAACATTGTATTGAATAAATAAAACTATTACCACGAATTACGGACTGTTTCATTCATTCCATTATACATCAC
Organism: Hermaeophaga mercurialis; assembly: GCA_951812935.1. Lineage (NCBI taxonomy): Eukaryota > Metazoa > Arthropoda > Insecta > Coleoptera > Chrysomelidae > Hermaeophaga > Hermaeophaga mercurialis. The sequence goes on along the minus strand of OX638362.1, from coordinate 8,684,792 downwards.
AACGTTGAGAGAGAGTGGAATGACCTAAGAATATTAATATAAATATCTTAATGTTTTCACACCTACCAAGTAATTACGATACATCATGAGGTATTATGGCTCTGACTCTAATAATACATATTCTACATTGTATGAATAACACAACGTATAGTTATTAGCCTTGAGGTGTGATCAAAATGAGGCCATACTATGAATATAAATACGATTTTCAAATTGGAACTTTGAATGCTCCAAGGTATTTCCATCGGGGCATAATAAATTTGTATTTTAAAGTAAAGACTATTGTTTTTACATTTCTTTCAATCGCTTATACTAAATGCGTGCCTTCTGTTTTTTAATTATGTTCATTAAATCAAGCGGTAATAGTAGAGCTAAAAATTATTTTAATACTAAAAGTTCAAATTAACCCTAGAACCACCCATGCAATGAACGTTGTATTACATAATCCACATTGCGAGGTCGTATATGGCCCACTTTGAATTGACTCGGGCTATCTTTTAATCAGAAAAATATTTGCACTATTTACATTATTTTATATGCTTTAATACGAACAAATTTATGTACGTACATTACGAAATTATTAAACTAATAAGCTCATTTCGATTACAAAACAAAAATGGACATATTTTCCCAATTAAAGAAAATATTTCACTGAGTACAAAAACAAAAATATTTTTTTACTCAAAATAATTTCCTTCCTCCAAAACTCAGTCTTAAAGAAGAATTCTACTGTAATTTCTTGCACTATTTAGAATAATGATTTATTATAGACGGAAGTTAGAATGACCAATAAAAAAATGTATTTTTATTATTATATATATATTTTCAAGTAAATTTTTTTCCTACTTATTTAAAATCTAAATCCACAATCACTTAGTGGCCAACCCTATATTATGAAAAGTAACAAAAAAATGTAAAAAAAAAACATAATTCTGGTGAACAAAACAACCATGTGGAAGAGTTATAAATTAAAAAAGCTGAGTTAGTCATTTTGGATTATGCTTAAGTGCTAACGAACACAGTGCAAGATAAGAAGGAAGGCAGAGATGTGAAAATAAAAATAGAAAACCTGGTAGACAATTTTATTGAAAATGATTTTGTCGAGTATCTAAAATTCGGGAGTGCTTTAAAAAGTAATTTTGATTATTAAGGAAACGTATTTTTTAAATATCCAATTTTTATTCACTACCCCTAACGTAAAAAATAACTCGTATGCATTAGGTACTTTATTTTATTTAATTGTAATCAGAGCAGTTTATAATATCTTTTCAAATAATATATATTAAATATTTTACGATTGTGATAGTTTTTAATTATCTCAAACGGCGCAGCATAAATATAATTTATGTAAATAAATATTGAAATAAAAGCATTCAGGAAGTTATTTTAATTAAAAAACGCAATAAAACATAATTAGATTTTAATTAGACCAACACCTAACAATAAAAATTATTCCTTACGTATATTTATTAAACGAAATAAACATTTGCCGCGTTTTTATTATATCACGTCAAGTTTATATAAAAATGTAGCTGACCTGACCGACGTACGTATATATTTCATGTTTAATTCAATATTGGATCTTTGCATGCGATCAAACGAATATTTCTGTTTCAATTGTTTATTACTGTAATTTCGCGGACTTAATGTTTAGATAATTCAAGGCTCACATGGAAAGTGAATTAGTTTTAGTTTCTGGAATTGTTCTAGACGTCGCCGTCGCCACATCCTTCAAATGGGTCAATATTTATATAAAGCTTTTTAATAGACCTCGCCAGCTGAAATCGGCGTTCACAGATTAAATTTTAAGTTCAAAAGTACTACAAGAGATTATTAAATTCAATAAAAAAAATCAACTCAAAAGGTAAAAAATGATTACTATCCGTCAAGAATAACTGAAACCGCGAGTTCAGGGTGCGCAGTAACCGAAACACTTCGTAATATCGAGGGTTGAAAGTGACGAGAAGTAGTGCAATGTTGCCGGATTGACGATGCCCATAAAATTGAAAAATTGTACTTTAGGGCCACGAGCCCGATAAATTATATATACAGTTTAGAAATTTTCCCAGAAAGAAGCAGAAAATAGAATAATGAACATAAATTTCCAAAAAGTACAAAAGCGAGTTGTTGCTTTAACATGCAATTTTCCTGCTCTTCTAAAAAATTTAAGATTCTTTTCATTTTTAGACTTTTTAACGAATTCTTTATAAGATTCTACTATTACTTGCACTTGATTTTGTTTCTTCTTCTTTAAAATGAATTATAATAGAAAAAATTGATAAATAAAAACGAATATGTTTAGCCTTTGAGCATACGTGGTCGATGGTTAAATACATCAAGTTGTACGTAACATACCACCTAAAGCTTTTTAATTTAACATCAGGAAAGAACTGTACTCGGAGAAAAGGGGAAACTTAAATCGATATCCTGTGAACAATTCAATTTAAGCTTGAAAGAAGAAAAGCCGTGAGGCGGACATTAACAGTTGTATTGTTAATTACTCGTTTGGTTCGTTTCAGATTTGGCGCAATGTCGGTGTTGGTGTTAGTGTTGGGTGGTTCGCGTGCCTGTTTGTAAAATTCCCGTAATCAATAGTAATGTAGCATGCCCGACTTGACTAATAACTATTAATATGTCTTACTGCCATCACGATATATTAAACACACCCTTTCTACAACCGTTTTCCAATCAAATTCTGATATAACTCTCAACTTAAAACACTGACAAGCCATATTCGCAATTAAAACTGTCTTAGGCCTCTCTCGGCTGTAATGTATCCTTCTCAGGAATCTAATTTAAAGGATTAGGGATTAGGCAAATTGCCGCACAAGGTGGTCCATCTAAGCTGGCTTGATATATGTCACAGATTGTTTTAACTAACGGAAATTTAATTCTTCACCCATTACGATTAAAATATGTATTCATTAAATATTGCACATTATGAGATAGTACCAAAGAGAGATAAATAAGAGGTTTGTAGGAAAACTTGTAGAGCTGAATTTAAACGTAACATAAAAAAAATCCTTGTGAAACCGCAAAAAATTGTAAAATTTGGATTTGAATGAGGAAAAAACAACAGTCTTATTTAAAAAGAGGGCAATTAAATACATCCAACGCCACATCTTTTTTAAAGGCAATAACCATTCAAAAAATTGTGATCAAATTTTATCTATATCTCCAAATTCTTAAATATTTCTACCAAATTTTCAAACAGATTTTATAGAAATATACGCCGTTACTATCGATCTATGTAAACAATTCATGCATTTTTCGTGCGGTGATGAACCATTTCTTTTTGAAAGTTAAACAATTTAAAATCGAGTCAAGCAAAGTTCATAGTGAGTCTTCTCCTTCGTATTTAATGGTTGCAAACTGGGTTGTTGAATTTAAATCTGATAGAACAAGCATAGAGGATACAACACGTTCTAGTAAAAACAGTTACCGATGAAGAAGCAATTGAAAGAGTATGAAATTAAGATGAATGATCGCCGAGGAAAGTTGAGACAGATAGCAGAAAAAGTAATCATATCATACAAAATAGCGCATTGCATCTTACACCAACATATGGACATGAGACAGTTAAATGCTAGTTGGGTGCAGCTTCTCTTGACATTCTACCAAAAACTAGTTCGAATGACCATGTTTCAGTTATGTCTATACATGTTCAGACACAATGAAAAAGATTTTTTGTGTCTCTAGATGAAGCGTGAATAATCACTAACTCCGTAAACTAAAGAATAGATGAAGCAGTGGATCAAACGTGGTGAGCCTACTACAAAGCAAAAACGCCTCATTTGGCAAAGAGAAACGTCTCAGAAGTTGGCAGATGCCATAGCGAATCTCAGAAATACGATTCCAGTATATTGAACATGCTCTATATTAACTGTTTAACTAAAGGACTGAAAGTAGAGTACTTAGGAAAATGAATAAAATTTTCTGTAAAAAGTAGAGATATATTTTAATATTTATTTAAATACCAAAAATAACAATTCGATCCACAATTATACCATGTAGGTATCTACTCAGGAATATGATTTATGGTAACTCCATTTCCCATGCATTTCGTCAGTGTCGGGAGAGAAAAGACGAGCGGGATACACAAACAAGGTTCGTGATGAGGCGAGGGACAGAGGGAGGATTCAGAGGGTATACACAGTACACAAAGTTAAGCAGTAAAATACACCGTGGAAGCCGGGAGCAGTTGTGGAGAGAGGCGCTTTGTCCTGATCGCCTCAGCAAACGCTCAGACAAAAGCACGGAAAGCATCGCCTCGGATTATGTTATATCGATGGCGGCCGTGGACAAGTGTTTGACGTTAATATTAACAAGTAACCGTTTTTCATATCGGCTAAAACCCCGATATTGGCCGTGACAAATAAGCCGGCAAATTGACGTGATTTATGGGAACCTTCCAGTAATTATTCTATAGAAAATAAACGCGAAAGGGAAATTACCTTATTTTATATTTTAGACATGTTAACGAGTCTTCCATTATTAGTAATTAACTGATAATATCACTGATAATCTGCCTACAAAAAAATGTGATTAATATATGTGTTTTGAAAACAGAACATTATCAAAGAATTCATTTATTATTTTCAACTCTCAATTATAATGAAAATTGGTATTACACACAATATATATGGAAATTATGGTAACAACAATGAAAGTTATGTACTTGGGAATCGTATATACTTTTATGAAAAGATTGAGTTAAACAATACATAGATTTCATGTTAAAATTTTTCATACATAGGAGTTAGTAAACAGCATTATGTTAATGTACAATTATATATGGTGTCCTCGACAATAACGCATATTTTTGAATGGTATGTAAAACGTGTCATTTACAATAAAATATTCTAACAATTTTTTTTCAAACTTAGTTTACACAAAAATTCACTTGAAAATTTATACGTGGCAACACCTCACACTTTTAATAAAAATATGTGTAATGTAATCAAGGAATATCTGCCTGATGAATCATAAAATTTTGTTAGTTTGCAGATGATTCGGATCGTTTAGTAAAATATTTTTAATAATCGAGTGAAAAATGGCATTCTATTCAAATCAAGAATATCACGACATGTTAATTAATCTAATCTACTGAATTACCTAGAAAAAGTAGTACTCTTCTTCATCCCCTGTAATAGAACATTCTAAATATCTAGGTGTATTAAAATAAAAACTTATTTTTAGATCATTTAAAAAAGCATTGCTTATACTTTGATTGAGTTAACGATATTGCCGGTTTTAGTTGCTTTTCGGTAAATAATATTTGGATAGATGTAGAATACTAATAATTATTTCTTTGACTGACTTTAGAAAAAAAATGTATAAGATATTTTTATTCTTTATACGTTTTTATACCTCGTCCATTAATTAATATATTTTCCCGGACATTATAAAATAATTATTTTAGGATTTTGTGTCCTAAAAAATAATTGATCGCCATGTAATGAAGGAGAAACCAATGAAATTATATATACAATAAAGGTAAGTACAAAATTGATTCAATTAAATCTATAAATCTACTTAAAGACAAATCCTAAAATTAATTATTTATATCTATTTTATTTGAATTATATTTATTTTGAAAATGCTACAGATATATTTTATGATTTTGAGAATGGCCACCCTGTCTAGCAATATCAAATTAAGTCAGACCACGCATAATTCTCACAAATAGAATCATTCTGAGATAAATTGTTTGTTTAAAAGTGTTTAATTTTATATAGTTGACCAGTAAAATTGTAAAATTGTTAAATGAGGCTGCCTTTAATTTCTGCAACACTTTGTTAAAATGGGTGTTGACTTACACAATATATGTGATTAATTCTGGTATTTTGACGTAGAAACTTTCTTGTTTGAGAAAATCCAATCTGTCGGTATTCCAAAGCACCAATTAAATAAATGCTGTCTGTCGCCGAACTTAGGACCTCCGGAATACACAAGGGGTTGACTTCACTTTTAACTTATTGTTAACAAAATGTTATATTAATTTATAAATTTAACAGTTTAAAATTTAACAAGTAGACAAAATAAAAATTTAAATCACTATATAACGGTTACATATCACCTAATTTAGCGAGTTTTGTTATCTAAAAAATTTTCATTAATGTATTTGTTTTGAAAGGCATTCTTTAGGCGAATAAAAACCATAATGAAAAAAATTGATTAACAACCTTCAACTCTGAATCATAATGCAAATTGGCATAACACAATATATATGGAAATATAGGTTCTATGTGTAAATAACTTCACTGTAGGTTTTTTTCAGTTTCATCATTTTTAATGTGATTATTCTTTGAGTTTTTGTGTTAAAAATCGAACCAATTTTTTTTGCCTTTTTTTCCCATTTCCATAAATTCATTATAATTTTTCAGCAGTAGATATCTCCCAAAACAGGTCGACACAAACGAAAAAAAAAATAATAATAACGCAATTATGTCAAATACAAGCGAGAAGTGAGTGGAAAACATTTTTACTAATCCACTTATAAAATACTGGAAATTCGACAAAGATTATCATTTATTTAAATAACATCATTTTAAGAAATTTATTTATATATGTATTGATTGCAATTCATCTTTTCTTGTCTGATTAATACCGAACTTAATAATTTTTGATGAAATTTTTCATTTAATCGAAATTATCGCAAATTTTGTGTCTTCAAATTTCATTAACGTATAAATATGTTTTCATCAAGTTTCGTGCAGATTCTAAGAAGCTTGCTTGTACTTTAAGATTCGACGTTAAAATAATATTATGCAAAGTATTAAAATGAAAGAACTTTTTAATTTTTCCTGACGTCATGTATTTACCCAAAAAAGAAATTGTCTTCCGAAGTATATCTAAAAGTACAATTTTCAAGAAAACAAATCATTTATGGAAAAAACATGTTCTCCTGCAAAAAATAATTTTGTAAATTAAGCGATTTTTAGGCGAACAAAAAATAGTTAACATTAAAAATATGCATAATTTTATCCTAATATTATAGATGTAACAAATTATACAGGATGGTCCCGTTCAAACATGTAGAGACGGTAGACAAAGAATTTAAAATCTAAAAATATTAAAGTAGTTATTTTTAATTATAATATATTCTAAAAAAGTGTGATACTATGTTTTGTTATTTTTTATAAATGGCCCACCGATTATATATATATTTATTTCCAAAAATATACCAGGTAAAAGTTTTCAAAATGTCAACTATCGATTTTGTTTCACCCAAATAGTCGTGATCCATCTTTTATTAAAATATGTTCATTAATAAAAAAATTATGGATGGTTACATATTCAGAACACATAAGGTAATAGTTTACAAAATTTCAACTTAAAATTAATTTTTTTATTAATAATCATGTTTTAATAACAGTCGCATTACATCTACTGGGTGAGATTTAAATATAGTGACGTACTCATTTTTTTGGTTAAAAAAGACGCTGGTTAACATTTTGTAAACTTTTACATGGTATACCTAATCTTGAAATCTACCCCTAACTCTGAAAAAATATCGTACTCTGCCTTAAAAATAGGAGTAACTCTTTCAAACCTTGTTTGCAAATAAAGTTCTTGATACACAACATTTCAAAAAATATTATGGTGGTGTTTCCAATTTAGATGGGTCACACTGTATACATAAAATTCATTGTTAACATTTTTACAAACATACATTTTCAGTGTTGAAGAACCCTGTAAAACTTGGGACACCCATAATATTATCTAGAAATTATACACATTTTCTATCTGCAGCAATTAAATAAGAAAATTCGTACAAAATTAAATACTGAAAAAAATATTATGTTTCATTAAAATTTCTTCTCCAACCAATTAAAAATATTTGAAGTATCAAATTACATGTTCAGCGTTCTATTTAAGTGATATTTATTTCTCTTGTCGTTGTGATTCAGCAATTAGTCTCAGTGTGTAAGTACACCCATGGCAAAAATAGATTGGATTAGAGTGCGGGGGTTGAGCCCTTGGATTTTTTAAAAACATCAGCCAACCCTTCCACGTCACCCATCCATACCGAATTTATATTCACAATAAATACAACGCAAGAGTTATTTCGTTAACGAGATTTTTAAATTTACGCATGGGCCTCGTTTGATTAATGAGAGATGGGAATAATGGATCTTTTCGATCTGTATTTGCGATTACGCCCTTTTTGCGTTTATAACGGATTGTATGGACGCCGACATATAACAAAATACTATCTGCGAGAAGTAATTCGTATCCTGTCCTTTCGATAACGTTTCAAATCGCACATGAAATATGGTTTCGATTTTTTTTTAATTATTTATTGGGACATTCGAGATTAAAAAACCGAACCAACAACGACGAAGGTCATTTAAATCCGTAAAAAGGTCCTTCGAGCAAAACAGTCTCGAAATTACTATTTTGTTATAATCTTTTTTAAATGTCAAAGCTCAATTAGAATGAAAAAACTGAACTTCATTTGGAATAAACCAAAAAAGATACTTTTTAAAATCAAGGTTTCGATAACCCGCAATTATCATCATTATTTTATATCCCATAGATTAGTTTAGCATCAAGATTTGATCATTTAAAAAAACTATTAAATAAATGTGTTTTATAAAAGAGATAAAAAAAATCACAATATTCTCTTAACTGTTATTTGCAAAGAACATATTAAATGTGTAGGGCGCAGCTTTCGATAAAAACAGATTATCAACACTTTATTATGTGCCTAGAATCTTATAGTAACCCGTATTACGAAACGAATAAAATTTTATTGTGTCATTCAATAATTTAATTATATAATTTATTTATATATCTTAAGTGGAAAAAGTCTGATACCAAGGTTAAATATTAATGCATTTTGAAGTAGAAACAAAAATGCGCAACCTAACAAAAAGTATTAATAAATAAGACTATCTTTATATTTTTGTATGTATGTGACCCACAGGATCATTATTTGCCAGTTTGTCACATACAGGGTGTTTCATTAATAAACGGGCCAATAGGCTGAAGACAAAAATCCAGGTTAGAATTAACTAGATTTGTATGTCCATGAAACAGAATGTGAGAATTTTCAAAGTTCGTTCGCATATTTAAAAAAAAGGATTATGTAGTGTATTTTTTATTATTTGGCGTATATATTTTTTGCGTACGAATTTGGAAAATTTTAATACACGGGGTATTGTTTTGTGGATTTATTAAAATTATTGTGATTCCGAACTTTGATTATTCTTCTGCCTATTACGTTAGTTGTTTGGGTTGTAAAAAGTAATTTGTAGCAAACTTCAAATATACTGGGTGCTTAATAAGTCATGAATCTTGGAAAGAAATGAACAAAACTGAACATGCATCCTGTGTTTTCACTGGTATAAAACCAATTAAACATAATTTTTTAAAACCATCTGAGTATTCTCTATACAAAACAATTTTTGTTTTTATTGTTTTTATAAATTTAATAATAGTGTCTAAGATTTATTTTTAGAAGACATAAAATATGTAATTACCTCTAGGAAATAACTTATTTGATTTTTTATAGCGTAGAATTATTTGTACAGTCCAATAATAGGTGGTATAAGTCAATTACATTATTAACATTATAAGTGCAATGTAAGAGTGTTTATTCTCGCGAAATTTTGATCCCTTATAAATTTAAGTAAAAATTGATGATAATTTTGGTGGTAAATTTTTACATTTCTGCAGAAAATATTCCATTTTATGAGTAATCTAAAAAGACTAAAAATAAATATGTAATATTCTAAGCAGACATATAATTCCGATGATGACATTTTTCAATTTATACTGAACTTATTGAATATTAAATATTGAAAAAATCAGTTTGTTTTATTTTATTTTTAAAATAAACATATTTAAAAAATTTGAAGGAATGTAGTTATTTTATTTATTTTGATTACTTAATATAACATTAATGTTAGAGTGTGTTAGGTTCGTGACAATTTCAATAAAAAAATTAATTGAAGAATAGAACAAAGTGGTAATAGTTTACTTAGTTAATAACAAACATGGACAATTTCAGTATTTCTTGAATAACGCTAGACTGCAATAATTATTTTTTAATTGATTGTTAAACAATACATTTTGAAGTTTTCGGTCAAAGTAATAAAATGTATCTGTAATTATGTTACGTCTTCTAAATAGTTCTTTAAATATTCCAGCTTTATATAAAAGCCTAATTTACTTCCTTTACTTTTTATCGCAATTTCAAATTTTAATGATTTTTTTATAAATTTTATTTTAATTTTAAATTGAATTTTAGACACAAAAAGTTCAATATAATGCAGATTAAAATTTTTCACAAGACCTTCTCATTGCAAACAAAACTTTTTCTATTTAATACCTTGCAAATAATTTTCCAGTTTCTCTAGTGATTAAATATTTTTTTTTGAAATAATTTAGAACCGAATAGGTTAGTTGTGATGCTGATTAAACATTGAACCTTTTGCATACAGACTATCACAGTAGAATGAATAACGTGTTGTGATCGCAGAATTAATGAAAACGTCTAGTGTAGCAACGCTTTAGGATTTATGTCGAACTAGCATATTAAATTGGATATAACTTTTTGCTTCATAGATATGCATTATACTACATGCCACCATATATCTATTTCTCGATTATCAAATACTGTACTGAATGTGGTAGATCTATTGAGCTTGCAGAACGTATTTATGGAAATTTTCGATTCTATCAGTGTGTCATCTGAATGTAGTGTGGGTCATGGAATAAAACATCACTTTTTTAGAATTTTCTTCGTTTTAAAATAATTTAGCCGGAACTTTTATTTATGTCAATATGAAATAATACTTTTTTACTTCCTGTTTGAGTTTTGTTGAGAGATTTACGTACAAATATAAAAGATATCGATGTGTTTTTATGAGTTGTAATAAATACAAAAAGGGAACACTTGAGCATTTTGACAGTTCTAGTAATTAAACAAGTCTTAGAATAATAAAATGTTGCTCGTTTTCACTTACACTTAATAATATAATATATTTTTCTGTTAATTTGTGTCCTTCTATATGCGTATAATAATTAAGAAATTGAGATAAATATGTCATTGGGAGGTTTTATTTCACCTACATTCCCCGATTGAAAAGTTTCGTAGTGTTACTAATAAATTCTAATGTACGTTTTAAATTAAAACAATTGTTCAAGTAATGAGTCACCACACATTAGATATTTTCATGGCGAATCATCATACTCCGTCCCACATATAGCTTGTATAAATAATTTGTATAAAATAATAACTTGAAAATTATACCTTCTGAAAGTAGTTATGACATTATCAACGTTTAGTAGACCAATTTTAAACTATTTAAAATTCAATATCGAATCGTTGATAGCGAATAAAAAATTTAAAATGCAGTTTCAATAAAGAGAACAAGCGACTGGCTTAAAAAGAAAAATAAATAATAAAAACATTTCTTTATTAACATCTTGAAATATTTATGTTACAGGAATGTAGATAATATTCCAGTTAAATAGTTAATAGAAGCCTCTAATTTATACAGAATGTTTATTTAATCATTTTCTATAGAGTAACTGAAGAAAGCCTGGCCCAGTTTTTTCTGGATGTTTTATGTTAAATATTTACATTATTTACCAGGGTTTATTCAATTAGTCAATAACCGTTACTAATAACACACTCTATATAAGAGAAAACTATTAAACGGGCATTATAGACACTTTTTAACTGAATTTTTATTATTTTTAATTTTTTTTATATCTCTCAGGGTAAGTTCAATGAAATATAAAATGTTATATTAGTGTGGGGTGCAACAAATTAAATAATTTAACTTACAATAATGAAATTACAATACATTATTATTTTTTTATATTAATAAATATAAAAATTTCTAAAATGTTATACCCTTAGTTACGGTCCTGTCTTGATTGAATTCCTTAAGTAGATTTATGTGTCAATTGTTACATGGAACTCACATTAGTTCTTCTTCGAATGTAAATGAAAATAAAAATATTACAATGATCTTGTAATTCACTATTATTTTTTCATACTAGGTAAATATTATTAAATGTTTATACTTATTTTAATGGATTAACACATGACAAATTTCTACGTTACGGATAACTTCAGAAGCGTGTTGAATATTTACATAAATCCTTCACAATAACAAAGAAAATAATTTTCAACGAAGATTAGGAATGCAAGTAATTACTTATTCATCTCTTATGATGAAATTAACAATTAATTCAATGATATAAAAATTTTTCCTTTTTTGGTTATGTTTAAACTTTCTATTTTCATTACATAATTATTAACAAAGGGCACTTTGATTTTATACAATTTTGATGAAGTTCACCCTTAGCAGGTCAAAAATTAAGTTTGTCAAATTTTGACAGTCTATAGATTTTTGAGATCACAACCTCTAACAAAACTAATATTAACATTTTGAAGAATTTTACAATATTCCTACTTTTTAAATTATATCTTTACATACACATACATAAGAGTTAAAAAATTAAGAAATACTCATTCTTTCTTTTTTACAATACAAATAATAATTTTTTATACAACATTTTCTTTGTTAAAATTTCTTAATAGTTATATATCAGGTTTTTGATATTTCAACACAAAAATATCTTCAATTTTATTTATAACTTGTTACAAATCTCTTCTAAACTCAATTCAACAATAATAATATGATTATTATTTCAATCTTATTCAAAATTTGCATATCTGTATTTTAAAATAATGTTAATATACTTGGATGTGAACTAACCAAATAACATTTATAATTCATTGTGTGAAATTTTTTATTATATATGTATTGGGTAGGTGACCATCAAGAAAATAGCCGTTGATCATAAAATGTCTGCGTCACAAAAGGCAACAACTAAGAAACTGAAACAACCGACAAAAGGATCTTGTATAACCGAACATTATTACAAGACCAGGTTAAAAATATCAATTTTCCATTTTTATCAAGTCAATACAAGCTGTATTAATTAATGTATTATTTATATTTCCTAGTTTTAATTGTCATGAAATACATTTAATCGCTTAATATTACATTTAATCGCTTAATATTACATTTAAACATTTAAATTAAAACTCTGTTAATATTCGAACTCCAATCTGCTGCCAATAGGCAAAATAAAATCGGAATACCATTTTTGACAGCTAGCGTACTTCCGGCGTGAGTGAATATTTTCACTGGTGCAATTATAAGCCCACTTTGATATGTATACTGGATGCTTAAATTGGTAATAACCAAAACAATGAGAGCCGTTCATGAAATATCAATATATCCAACAGGTCGAATTTTAAAACGTAATGTTAAATGACAATAATTCATTTGGAAGACCCATGAATTATTGTTAGAGTTTCCGCAATGTCCATTAAATTTAACTGAATTACGAAACGGGCCTTAATATTTGGAATTAAAAATATTTTTTATGTCAGAACTGTTAAGATTAAATAATAAGAATCATTTATGTTACTTCGCCTTTACTAGAGAAACGATAAAATCAGTTATGTGTATACAAAGCGTATAATTTGTTTGCAACATAGTGTTTTGCGTTTTGATATGAATGTTGGCGTAATTCTAAACAAATCATTCTCTAACAAGTTACTAAACAAAACCGACCTACTACGTACTTATTTATTTTAATGTTAAAGACAATTAAACACAATTACATATAAGATACAAAAGGTTCTCCATGTTGTTTCTATGTGGTAAAGTGGAATAATCCAATGAAACTTAAAATCGTACCACAACAAATTTTATTGAAAATTTAAAGTTTTTTGAACGACTACTAGTTTCGACTTCTCACAAAGTCATCATCAGGTCTGTGATGTTAGAAATAAAAACAACGTTACAATAGATACAAAAACAATCAATTAAAAGTAGGCATACATATTAAACTTCATAATAATAATGAAGCAGGAACAGTAAAAGCGCGATAAAAATTTATTAACTAAATTAACATAAGAAAGTTAAGTGGCAATGAAAATTTTTGACATAAACTTAAAATTTAAAATAAACTGAAATGTATTGAACATAGGTACCAACTCGTGAAGTTAAAACATTGAACATTTTAAGAGAGAACAATTACAAATTGTTGAAACTGACTGCAGTACGATAAAAATGGGCATTTCTTTTGAGAACATCAATGAAATTTTGAATTTACTCGTAATATAAGTTGCTTCTTTTCAAACTTCTGTATCATAATAAATAAAAATTATTGCTGGGTTGAAAATAAAATTAAACGTAAATGTTTATTTAAAATATTAGATTTACCAATTAAAAATTGTAAGTTTAAAATTTTAAACCTGTATATTTTTTATTAGGAAACTTTTTTTCGATTTAATCAAAGTTCTGTTAATGTGACTTAATTTATCATTAACCTAAATTTTATATGTAACCACTGATTCGGCATTACGAGCTATGGCAAACTAAAGCAAATTACAAATTGTTTCAATGTACGATTTGTTATTAGTAGTCAAAAGTATTCAATTGTTATCATAAGTTAAAAAAAAATTACAATGTAGCAGAAGGACATACGATTTTATTTTTCTCACTTCGTTAAAGTTATTATAAACATCTAGTTGTTAAAATATTATGTAGTTCATAAAAAATACTATGCTAACAAATTTTGACTGCTCAATGTTCTATTTATTTTCTGTGTTAATTAAATCTCTTAATTAAATTCTGTATAAATATTTAAAATAAATATTTACAGTTTTATCCTGGCTAAAACGTAAAAATAATAATAATCAGGTGAGAAAAGAAAGAAAAAACAAATTGTACACACATACGCGACACTCCGATGTGACTCACGGCGATATGAATATTAAAAAAGTTTAAGCGGTGAAAATTTCAATGCAATTTACATATTTGATGAATGCTTTGTATTTTAATTACCATATAATATTTAACTCAAATTTTCCGTACAATTAAATACACGTAACAACATATATACACAATAAAGGGTTGTGACAGCATTTCATTTTCTGAAAAACGTGTTTTACAGGTTTAAAGCTCTTTTAAACTCAACTCAATATTGTACTGTTGACGCCTTTATACTCTATTTAAATTCGAGCAAGTACTAGACTCATTTCTATTAACAATAGAAAATTGGTTTTGGCGGTAAACCGATGCAGACGGTTTTATTCAGTTATTCGACATACAAGAGAGTAAGTATAAAACATCCCCAATTATTACATATTATAAGTATATATATATTTACGGAATTTATATCACATCTAATGAAATTTAATGAAATATGTAAATTTTTCCCGGTATTAAATCAAGAAATATGATGAGTATTCTAAATTATAAAACAAATAGGCATTACAATCGAGTTAAATTATAACAAAATTTTATAACAAATTTCAATAATTAGTATTCAATTATACTAAGAATTTAAACATTATGTCTAGCATCATATAGGGTTATGAATTTCAAATCGAACATTAATTTTTATTGTAAATAATGTTTTTGAAATAAAATTTATAGTGAAAAAGTTTAAATGAATTAATTTATATAATCTCAATTTTTTATTAAAAAGTGAAAGTGATTTAAATCTTATTGTGTACCAATGAACTTTGTTTTGGGTTTTGGTGAAGTGATTTTTCGACTTTATCTGAACAACAACAAGTTTTTCTGTCCAGCATCACACAACAACGAAACCTATTGTAGGTGAAAAGGATTTGCCACGAGTTAGAAAAAAGTTTCGGCTAGAGAAAAGAAGTCTTTACCTGATTTCTGTTTATGCAATTTCATAATCATCCAAATATACTACTAATTTTAAATTTTCTAAATCTATAACATTTCTATACTAATCTAAAATACTTTTTGGTAATATAAATATAAGGTAGATACAAAAAGTCCTCCATGTTGCTCCTACGTTGTAAAATGGAATAATCCAACGAAACTAAAAATCGTACCACAACAAATATTTGTTTTATTGGATTAAATTTAAGATAGTTTAATACACAGAACCACACACTGAGATTTACGTGGTTATTTATTCGTTAATTTATGACATTTTTGTTTGTTTTTTTTGTTTATTTAAAATTTGATATTTAATTTAAATTTTATTTTCTTCAACAAATATCAATATTTTTAAACAGAATTTCATTGAACAAACAAGACCCAAAATTAAATATATTTACATTTATAAAACCTTATATTAATTTATTTTATGCGATAAATCTAAGAAAAATATGAAGCTGAGGGTTCTCTATTTTATATTTTCTGATTCTCTATATCTTTAATTAATAAGAACTATCATCTCAGGGAGGAAGACCTCCAATATACAATAATTGTCGAACGGTTTCGGAATGTTCAATATTCATCTAATGACGATTAAAAATGAATCAATGAATCATTACTAAAATCTGAATCCTGAAATTATTGTAGAGAAACATTTCTATAGTTAATAAATGCGGTTTTTAAAAAGATTCTATTTTATAGCAGTTGTGCGTTAATTTTACAGTACGATTGTTTTTCCAAAATGCATTTTTGGAAGTAAAAGAATTTTGAACATTACGCTGTTTGATTATTTCTATAGAACTGCTGGATTAAACTTGTGACTAATATTTCGTTACAAAGTTTATTATCACTTTGGAACAAACCCTTTTAATTGCGAAGATGAATGCGAAAAAGCACATTTCATACCTCCGCTTTGTAATTATTTTGATATTCAAATAGTGCGAATATTTCACGGCTTTTCGCTTAATTGAGGCCATTTATTATTATCTCAAAAGGCTATATAATTTGCGGAGATTTTTGCTTTCTTTGGAACTTAACATTTGTATACAGGATGATTGATTACGTATAATAACATTATTATTAACGAGAGAGAAGTTTCATGTATATATTGCACAATAATTTATACGATGGGGAGCAAATATAACAAAATCAACCTTTGAGTGATGTTCTATAATAACTACGTGGATGTTAAATAATTGCTGTTGAGACTTGCTCGTAATCTTTTATACAGTTGAATTTTATCAATTAAACTCATTCGTATTTTAATGGTGCCCCTATAACATGCAATCTAAAGGCTGCCCGATGACCCAATATACAATTATTTAATGTGCCTGGTAGAATTATATTCTTCTTTCCTCGTCGGCAGTGCAATTAAACATATAATTTTGTTATTTCCTAGGGATCATTTAGGCCTCTTTTATTTTTATTCTTATGTTGGTATATCAATAAATTATCTTTTTCATATCTATTAACAATTCTTCCTCTACCTGTACTCAAATTATGATTTATGACAGATGCTCTTTATATCTTATCATTATTTCTTATTTCTTTTTTATTTTTATTTCTATCGACAAAGAAAACCATAATTTAAAAAAGTATTCATTTAATACAAAGTGGGGAAATTTTTTCCCTTCTCACATTATCTATTTAAAGTAAATATTGATATAAATTAACGAATTTCATATATTAATCTAAATTGATGTAAGAGTATGAATAAAAAATACTTCTGCAGTTTTGGATCGCTTATTCTGTCACTGTTTAAGTTTCTTTCTGCACTATCCATACACTAATCATGATTCGCTTTATTAATTAAAAAATCAGGGATTCTTCTCTATATTGCATTAACCATTGTAAGTCTACTGATGCAAGTTAAAACTTTGTCATTTTTTTGTGAAATACTCTTCAATTAATCATCTGTACTAGCAAATTTCTGTTAGTAATATCAATTCTATTTTTTTCTGTAATAACAACTTCTTGCTTTGATTAAAATTTAAATCAAAATTTCATCTCGACGTGAGCAATTCCAGGAGTATCTAGTTTGTTCCCGTTCATTCCCATTGTGGTTTTCATAATTTTAAAGCAAATATCAACAACAGCTCAGGTGAAAATATGGTTTAATACCAATATAGCATTACACATTTGTTAATTTAGTTGTTCGATTTCGATGAGAGTTATTTTATTTCCAATAACAATTTTACTGATAAAAACTATTTCGGCATTAACAGCGGTAGGTACGGCTTATTAAATGGCCGTTTTGTTGGAATATTGTTACTAAATTGGTTGTCGCGTTTTGAAATGTACAAAGTGTTTATCGGTAATAAAATAAGGACTTTTATTTGCTAAGTTTTTACTTATTTCTAAATAGTTAAATACGGGAAACCAATAAAAAATCTCATAAATTATGGTATAAATTTACAAAGTTACGATTTTCATTTAGTTTTAAAGAAAATCCTGATATATGGAGATTGGTATTTTTTAAAATGATGGTTTTAAAGACAAGCTTTTATTAACTTAACATAATCATTACAAAAAATAAATTCAAACGTAATAATGTCACCACAACAAAAAGGTTGAAATAAACAACCGAAAATAGTAATAATAATATTGTGCTTAAGTTAAATACGTGTTCTGGTAAGATAAAACATATAATATCGTGATGCCTGCCAAATTGCTGCATAAATTGACTCTGTTAATAAACCTAAGAAAAATGCTAACAGTCGTATAAAATAAGTCTGTCAAGTATCTGGCCTTTATATGTTTCAATTGAAAAACTGGAATTTTTACATTTAATCGTTGGTTAAATAAACGCAATTAGTTTTATGGAGAATTAATACTTTTCTGCTAAATTTTATGGAAGTTCGAATAAGGTCATGACCACTAAATTTAAAAAATAATATTTAAAAAAAATGGAAAAGTATATCTAAATTTGATAATTGACTGATATGCATGTGAATCAGTAGAATCGAAATATGTAAAAATGTGTATGGTGATTTAACTTTTTAACTTTTGCATGATCTTCGGTGAGATCCCATTTTAGTTTATTTTGATATTTACGTCATATAATTCAAAACTACCTCTAATAACAAATATAACCAACCCGAACTATCATTCAAAAGTTATAATCATAACCCATAACTCGTTTACACCCGGTATAGTCATGATAGAGGATAAATGTATAATTAATAATAGAATTCAAATTTTTTTCCCTTAAACATAATGAACATCATCATTTAATAAGTTGACAATATATAATTTGTTATTAAATTTTATTTTAATTTATCCAAAAATGTTATAGTACGTTGTGTTGTGAAAAATAATGTATTTGTGCTTCCAAAAGAAAAAGAAAATTCAAACAAAAATTTTAAGAAAGGAAGTTAATATCAATATTTTTTAGATCATAGTCCCAGGAAATGAAATAAAATTTTATAAATTTGAAAAGCAGATATAATAAATAATAAAGAACTTATTTAAAACTTTAACCATTTCAATAAAAATTGCTAACGAGGTCTAACATAATCTGAAATACCTTTGAAAACGTAACAACCACAAATTGAATAATTCAAAAGTTTTCCAGTATAAATTTTCATATAAAAGGCAGAAGAATAGCAAGTTGACTAAAATCGTACCGAAATAAAGTAATGACCTTCATCTTGTACGGAAATGTTGTCTATAAAAAGACGCCGACGACGTCGGACGTCGAGGCCGCCCCGGCGCACAATATTTCATCCAATATATTACAATATACTTAAGCTTTAAAGTCTTCTTTTACATAATTTATAAATAAACATTCATAATGCATGTTATATTCTAGGCGGAGAATAATGCCATGCAAATTATAATGGCGAAGAATGAAAATTTAAATTTTAATGTTTTTCCGTCTCTTACATCGCTACAAAGCGGCAAAAAACTGTTTCAGATACAATAACGTGAATAATTTCCCAAGTTAAAGCTTTAACAAAAATCAATAGAAACTTGCAAAAACCTCAATATGCTTTGTTCATTTTATCAGTTGAAGTTTTTATCTGCTCACAAATTTATCTAGAGTAACTCTTTTAATTATTTCTGAACTTTAATTGCACTATTAGTTCTGAAAAAGTAAAAAGTTTTATTTTTAACAATAAATTCGAAATTGTATTTTTTCAGCTTAATCCGGAAATGATCGAAATATTTTGGATTTTGTCATAAAAATTTATTAGTTTCCTAAAATGCCATTTTATTCAATTTAAACAAGTTAAGAAAATAAGAAACTTTAATCTAGTAAGTTCTTCATATCCTCATATCGTTTTATCGATTGACTAAGCGTAAATCCTCTGAAAAAGGCGCAGTAATTAACACTGGACATTCTTCGAGAAACATCCTGAGATTTATTCTGTTGTTAAATTATGCATGAAACTGAGAAAATTTAGGTTAAGTTCTTTCGCTGCCGGCATAAACGAGATCTTACATCTTTATTCTAATTACATATTGTATAATTAATAAATGTTGATATTATCATGCAAATTAGTACAAAAGTAACATGCTGGACGTGGAAATAAATTTCTACATACATAATTATTCATTTCAAATGCGTAATTATGATTTGTACGTTTCTCCTTTAAAGGAAACGTTTAATACTGAAAATATTTTAGTTATTATAACCGGTATTTATTACTTGATAGTAACAACAAATCAAAATATAACGACCAATAACAATTACAAATATAGTTTTGATATATGTTTGTTATAGCAAATCAATTTAGTTAAATATCCTAAAATATGGAAAAATCTACTTTATAAAAAAAATGGTAAACTTTTCTTATAAATAATTTTAAAAATAATTAAACTAAAATTCGTACATTTTTTTATTATTTTTATATCCTAATTATCCGCTTTATTGAAATGTAAATTTAAAAATTTATAATTTTTTTCTAAATAAAAATAAATAATGAATTTCATGAAAATCATTATTGTTTCTTTTTAAGAATAATCTCAGTGTCAATATTCTGGGTATGTGCCATATCATCTTCGATGTTTCTTCTAGTTTCAAAAATAGTGTATGGGATTGGCTTCTTATTTATACATTTCTGTGGATGTATTAAACAAAAAAACATAATAAAACTAATATTTTAGAAGGCAACTACCAAATTAGGGAAAATATTTTGTATACATTTTTTGTTAATCAATCTTTCTCGGCTTCACTACAAATTTGATGTCAAACTTTATTACGCTGATACGTAAATAAGTATTTAAGAATTTTCTAATGAAATAATTCATTGTAAATTGCAAATTCTGAATTGTGGAAGGGGGATGGGTGGACGGGTGGCGGAAAGCGAAAAAGAAAATGCAGAATTTCTAATAAACTAAATTGATTACGTTCCTTTTTTCTTTCCATCCACATTACAACGACTTCGCTAAAAATTATTTTTAATTAAGTTAATTAGAGCTGATTTATAGTTAGCGATAAAAATATTAAATTAAATTAAAGACGGCCATAAAAAGTATAGCGAGCGCTATATTGAATTATAGGCGTTAATTATAAAAAAAATGGCGCCGGTCGTCGACTTTTATACTGAGTATAATCAAATAATTGGAAGTTATTGATTTTTTAAGGTGTTTGAATTTGTCGTTAGTTATTTATGGCTAATTTGATTAATTTTTCTATTTTTTGATCCGTTCAGTAAACTCTTTTTTTAATTTCAGGTGAGTAACCAGCACGTTTGTAGAGGTTAATAATCTACCGAAAAACCGTAAGTAACACACTCATTGTCAAAATAAAGGTTTTGTAAAACTTTCTGTTTTTGATAAAAAGAAACAAAAATATGCAATCGAATTTGTAAACTCTAAAATCAAATATTCTTCGTTGTAATTGACTATTAAATACATTTGCATTTGCACATTCTCATCCAAGTTTGGAGCACAACACTACTACCCATATAATTACCAATAATCTAACCCTGACAGTCAGTCCTGACTGATTTTTTTCATGTTTGACTAAACAAAGCAATTGTATAAAAACTTCTTAAGTTAAGATTAGTTTCAATCAACTCCTGACGCTAACATGCTTAACGAAATACGTGTTGAGCCCAGTATTTTGGTTTGGAGAAGTGATTCAAAACCTTCAGGCAGAGCTAGAATGTTCAAATTGGGAATAAATAAATTTGTATCCCTTTTAATAAAGAGTTTGTTACCAACTTTCAATCAAAAAATTATGTTCTAGTATCTCAATTAATAACTAATATTAAGGGCTTGGTTGACCACCCCCCTCCCCATATATATCGATATTGATCCGAAATGGAAGAATATGCAATGTAATTTTTTTAACAAAAAAACGTTTAGATGGGACGCGGCCACGATGACCGATAAATGACCCAAATTCGCTATAAAAATTTTCCGATGCAAACGAGCAGTGTACGCGAATTTCTGCAGCTTTGGTTTGGCGTGAAACCGGTTTTCCAAAGATGACATGTTTGATTTGCATGCTCGTATGAAAACCACGGGGGGAGTTAACCGACCGATCGGGGTGAGTGGTTAATGTGTCGCGCAATCCGCAGCCCCTCTCGATCAACCCTCTGAAGTCCTCTCGCGAGCCACGGCCATCCCTTACAAACAGGACCGGCCTGTAAAACAAATATTAACCGAGGACAGAAGTAAGTTAATAAACCAGTGTTAGGTAACAGAAATCTTTTTTAAACTTAAGTTGTGATATTATTATCCACTGAAGTCTCCCAACTCTTATCCATTTTCTTTATTTTTCTTGTTTAAGTTTAAATACACTTTTATATATTTTTAAGTATGTTTTCTAAAAACACGTTCACTTAACTTTCACACTATATCTGAAGATTTCGGTCTCTTATTCAGTTTTGATCGAGGGCTGGAGAATATATTGTAACAGTTTGGTTGCATAAGTTAAGGCCACTAGCTCGAAGGAAGAAGAAATTTTTTGAAATGTTCGGGGGGGAAATCGGGTTGTGTAGGTGAATTAGAGTTCGCTTATATTCACGTTATAATTTTTAAAGCCAGTTGCAAAGATTTCTTGTAATTAAATTTAGTTAAACCCACATGGGGGTTCAAATATTAATATATTATGAAATTACTTTCGTGTTCTTGGTCATTTTTTTTAGTTTTTAGCTGCGATTTTTTACCAACAAAATAGTACACTTTTATTATATGGTTGAACCCCAAATCTTTTTTTTTTCTTAACACAAAAGAAACAATAATATATGTTCACTTAACTGAATTGGGTATTAAATTTAGCTCTAAATGTAATTTCATAAATTTAGGAACAAAAATGTATAAAAAATAAATTGCATACTATATCTATATATGTACCTGTTTTTATCAGAATATTTCTGGACCACCCCTGTTTGCATACCACCTCTCGCCTGATATCGATATCAAATGTATTTTTTAGATTTATATTTGCAATTGGAAAAATCCATCAGCCCGATATTTTTACATCCATCTGAAAAATTAATTACACTTCCCGAACTCCGCCCTTCGGAAATCTCCCCCGGTGCCGGGCGCCATGATGCCGACGACGCCACCGACGAAAAAACTTTTAATTTTTATAATTAATGCCCATAATCCGACGGTGTAACCGGGGACTACAGATTTCGTGTTAAATGCGATTTTTCATTTTTCTAACGTTTTAAGAAAATATTTTATATGGTAAATTTTTAGCGTTTAACCAAATTTCGTAGGTGCAGAAATTTACACTGTTTAAATTTTATATAAATCAACTAAACTGAGAACATTACATAACTTATATGGGAAGAAATCTATCAAACCAAATATTACGCACACTTATAATAGAATTGATTACGACTTTATATAAGACGTTATTTTGTATCAAATCTGATGTACATAAAATATTTTTATGATAAATACACATAAAATAAAGTAAGTAAACCAATAATCTGCAAAGTTAGCTGGTTCTTCCAGTTTTGGTTCGAATTATCTAATTACAAATATTATGTATTTTATCAATAGGCTGTTTAACATTACAGTCTCTTGTTATTAAACTCATATTATCAATAAAATTATATTTTTTACCTTTAACGTATAGTAGATCATATATATATATATATTGATCCAAGTAGATTTCCTTGCTTTTACTTTATTAGTTTAGAGTATTCATTGCTATGGTTCTAGCACTGATAATTTCTTAATAAGGTTTAGAAGATGCTATTGTGTTTAAAGGGTATCAAAGTTTCGTTGGAATATTTATAAATGATTATGTGCTGTTGTTACGCTACTGGTTTGGTAGCAGCAGCAGCAGCAGCAGCAGAAGCAAATCGTGCAATGTCAGTGAAGTGAGTCCCCATATTCGCAGCAACGAATAGGACTCTCTCTCTACACTGATTGCTAATTTAATAATATGCATACCGCCGACTCTTGTTTAATATGCGAAATCAGATTTGTATAAGTTCGGTTATCGTCAGTGGAGGGTTTTCGCATTTCAACATATTATTTGAAAGAGCAGAATGGCTGCCAGTCAGCAAAACATGCGGTCCAGATTAAATTTTCATGTCCATTTTTTCGGCAACATTTCATCCAGATTTCACCATTAGGCAGAAAAGGGCACAGCGGGGTATATATCGTTCGTTTTTTTTATTTTATTTTTTCCGTTTATATTTTTTTCCTTGTTTTGCGATTCATATTAAATTTTAACTCCGAATGAAGCCCAGGAATGATGTACAGTTGTGGGGTTATTTGACAAAAAACGCCAACAGAAAGTGAATTAAATTTTTTATGTTCTGGAGACAGATATACATATTTTTGTTTTGTAACAAAGGCCTGACACAATGCGAACCTATTTTAAACGTGCCCCAAATAAATAACGTTTATTATTCCTGTAATGTTTTTAATGTTTTAAATATTTTCATACTTCATTACTAACATATTCAAACATTGTTCAAAATCATTTTCTACAATATTCTTTTGATTTAAAGTACAACGATTATAGTTCGAGGCTCATACGTATAATACATTAGTTGTACTTGGGCTTGGATAGGGTTGAAGGGTTATAATGGATTCCGCCGGTCTGCAACCCTTGCTTAATCAATACCACCGATACTTTACATAGGCGTCCAATTCTTAAATCTACCCACAAGAAATAATGAATTACACAATAATTGTACTTATTACGCTCATCTGTTATAAATCTTATTACGTTATCAACGACTCTCTATAGGTGAGCCCCTCCAGTATTTGTGTATTGGACAATTTACATAGACAGATAGAAAGAGGGATTTTTTTGCCTCCAAAGAGCACGGCAATCGAGTTTGTTGCACTGCACTAGTTTGTACCTGTTCTGTATTGTTTAATTGAAGTAGTCTTCTAAATCAATTCCTCTGGCGATCCAGGGTCTCACATCTTCATGATATTGTTAAGATAGTATGTACAGGTAATTAATTCAATATCGCCCTGTACATAGAACTTATTTCTTATTTAATATTTTCTAAATGATAGCATTCACTGTTTATTTAATATTAGGTGAGCGAAAGTTTTGGAGCAAGGGCGCGATCGGATAACAAATAAAAATTTTTGTTAGAGTCATCAAAAATAATAAAGATTGGGGACCTTCTTGGTTGGGAAAATAAAAAAATATTGCAAGTCAAGTTTAGGTTCTCGGATGATCGAGAAGTGGATAATGCCTACCCCTGCGATTAAATGTGTTATTTGTTTAAAGATGTAAGCTGCCCTAACCTTCTGACTTATTGTTATTCATAGATAAATAAATTGTGATTATTTTACTAATCCTCTTTAATTTCCATTAAACAAGTTACGTACGATAATAATATTTAGATTTTTTCTTATATTAATTAACAAAAATAACCCAATCGCGATGTTCCTGTTCATTGATAGCAATTCTTGAACTCAGTTTCCGATCGCCTATTGCCAAACAGTAAGTAAGTTTTTTGCTGTTTGAGTACCCTCATAGTTTACATTGGCTATAAGTTATGCGATGTCAGGAAAAACTCTCTTTACCGTATTAATTAAGGCATTAGGGCGAAATAATGTGGGAGGAAAATAAGCCACCACTCTGATGTGCTGTCAGTTCCCTGGCGCCCAAATGCCTGACCAAAAAAATACATCTGACAACAGCTGTTACCTTATTTACGAATCTTCTTTATTGTGTAGGTACTTTAACTGCCTGAATCTTAAACCATTTCACCAAATCACTTTCATTTTCACTAACGAAGTTAAACTATGTTTGATGAAGCATGAAAAATCAGTCATCCTTTTCAAGTCATACCTCGAAGTAATATAATAGTCTGTGTAATTGGAACACTAGCGAATAATGAACTTACTTCAAACGACACTAATATTTCATCTTTTTGAAGCACATTATTTTTTTATTTTTCTGATGAAATCCCAAAAAGTTATAAAAATTATATCTGTAAAATTATCTTGTTTCTCAGGTAAATTTTCAAACAACATTCTTAGCCATTTTGAATGGTTATGTTGGCTAAACTATTGGACGCAATGCTTTACCTGGTATATATTTTTTAGAGCAGTTTTTGATCAGCTTCGCAAAAAGACTTTTCATCATTTCTTTGGGACCTAATTGAATTATATTAGTAACACTTTTATAGTAGTCACTCTTATGAAATATAAAGATTTTTTTCTTTATAATTCAGATAAAATACATATTTCTCCTTCAATCTTTTGATGATATTCTGTTACAACACGAGTCTTTAGTAATAATATTTTTAGAAATTTGTATTCTATAGGCTTCTGTGAAAATCCTTTCACAGACTAGGGTAGATTTTGAATGGGACTTTCAATATTTACAACTATATCTGACAATATACTTTTACTCGTAGATAAAACAAAATTTAAACCTTTATTCAAGAGTTCAATTTCATGTTTATTAAAACATTTAGAAGATTGATTTTCCACAGTGTTTGTTATTTTCTGAGAATTTTATTTCTCTCTCTTCTAAATTATTAATCTACTTCTTTTTTGTTTATTCAATGTTAATAATTAAAACACTTTTATGTAAAATTATTTCTTTATATTTTAAATTTTTTAAATTAAAAGTTAGTCTGACTTATCATCAATACATAATAAATTGCTATTCTTTTATACCTAGTATATAGCATCTAGTATAAATATTTAACTCCTTAGGTGAAAATTAATTTTAATAATATCCTGATGATACTAAACGTGCGTTTAGTCCAGTATTTTGATTTAATTCAATTCAATTTACTCTACGTTGTATATATTAACCAAAATACTATTTACTAACAAATTAACAAAAAATTAGAGATGGTCAATTTCAAAAATATATCTGGTAATAATTTACAAAATGTCAACTAGCCATTTTCTTATAAAAAAAAGGGTAGGCCGCTGTATTTAGATTTCATAGATGGGACCCAACTTTTATTAAAATATGTTTATTAATCCAGTGGTGCACTCATTTTTTTGATAAAAAAGTCCCTAATAAGATTTCTGGAGTTTTGACTATGAAAAACTATTGTAGTGTTATTTAAAAATATGAATAACTCTTTGAAATGTTGTCACCAAATAACGTTTTCGATGGACAATTTTTCAAAAAAATATATGTTGAAATCAGTTAATAATTTCAAATATTAAGGTGTTGTTTTCAATTTAGATGGTTCACACTGTATATAAAAGTAGATTGCAGACTTTTTATTCCGTGCAGATACGAAAAAGTAATAGTTCTTTCAAATTATTTAAACTAATTATATTATCCCATAAATTTCTAAGTGTGGATTTTTCAAACAACACGTTGGGGCCCTACTCGTTTTTACTTTTGACATTATTAGCAAAAATAAAAAGTGGGGTACTAATTTTAATAAATTAATCAAAATGTCCGCTCCTCTTTTCTAAATACATAAATAACCAAACGAAAATTTAAAATAATCAATTTTAACGACCCAAATTACTAGTCATAAATAAATTCTACCAGCCTCATACTTAACTTTTATTAATATTGTTTGATCGTGCAAACTTTCTTTAAAATATTGGCCAAAATTAAAATCCGTAGGGTACTATAAAACCTCAATAGCCGTTTACGATGCATTCATTTTCAGAATAAAATATAATATCAGTAATTTTTTTATATACACCATAATGGAATAATTTATTATCCAATTTAACCGTCATTAGCCTTTTCCTACTACGACGGAAAGAAATTATGCCATAATTGTCGCGGTATCGATGAGAACCTTCAAGATGTACACTATTTAGTAACATTGTACATAAAGAGATACACAAAGGCGTAGGGAGTTTTTTCTTGAAAGCTACTGAAATTTATTGAGTAATTTTATTGCAGAAAAAAATCATCACTGTTTTAATTAGTGAGGTCTCTAGTTTCGCTTACAATTACAATATTGCTTTATATAATTAAAACGGTGTTTTGAATTTTCCCGGTACACTATATCCGAGACGCAATATTATTGTGGCCTTAGCCACAAATTATGAATCCATGGTTTAGTCTCCATGTTTCATCAAAGTTTCTCTGGCTATTAGAAGAAACGTTTAATTAGGTTTTCTAGGGATTTTATTCCAGATTAAATACGAAATTCTTAACTTCCATGAGTATGGGCTAAGGGTCAAAACCTAAACCCAGTAAGTGTTATTTTTTTAGGACAAAAGTGGGCCAAGTAATAAAAATGCTACTAGAGGGTGTGGCTATAAAAGAAAAGAAATGCCAAAACAAACGGTATGAGCGCAAAGTAAAGTACTGGGAAAATAGAAGAAGAAATAAAAAAATAAGCTACGCAGTTTTAAATCGTTTGAAATAGTTGTAATTATATTTTGTGATTTTGGGAGCCGTGCAAGTACGTCTTTGGTCTAAGCCCAGAAAACAGTCTCCGTTTAATACCGATTATCCACTTCTATCTCTCAATTTTCAATTAGATTGAGGATTTCCTTATTCGCCAATAGCCAGAGCTTTAATTTCGATGCAAAAAATTTTAAATGAGCATTCATTAAGTTTATATTACAACGTATGTATAACAGTAATAGTGAGGCAGGTTTTTTGATTCTCTGGAATTATGCACAATCCAAGTTGGTCGTGCGCATTTTGTCGATAATTTCGAAATGAATCAAATATGCAAATAATAGATCTTTGATAAATTCATGTTTTATTTATGAAACCAATATTTACTTTACTTGATTATTTTCACAAGAGATATGATGAGCGAAAAAAATAACGAGGGGAAAACATGAAACCAACTACATTAGGTAATAACTTACAGAACTGGACTCGCTCTTCAAAACCTTTACTTTCATGTACTAGCTGCAAATAGCAATGAAATAAACCTTTCATTGACAATTGTCTTGATTAACAGTATGAGTAGGTGGTACCTGACAAACAAAGAAATTAAAAAATTCGTATATTCAATTCCTTGTTATTTTCAATTGTCAAGGATACCGAATCTATTTATTGTAAGAGTTATGTCTGGCACATTTGTTGCAATTAATATACAGCGTGAGTCGTGAGGAACTTTACATAGGTACTTTTAAAATACATAGTCTCTCAAGGTAAGTGTCATGTGGCCTTTCAAAACTAGCATCTCCCTTTGTTTATTAATATAAGGGGTGATTTGTGATTTTTTTAAGGAAAATTCATTTGACTGTAGTATCTAGACGGAATATTTGCTCTGTCTAATTGTTTGGTAAAAATGTTCTCTATTGGCTAGCATTTGATTAGCATTATGAAAAGTTCACTCAGTATGAGTTCTGATTTTTTTTAAATTATAATAAATGATTTTTAAGGTGAATAAGTACACAACGAGAACTGCTTGTGTCGCAGTTTTTGACATATTTTTATTGAATTTGTAACAAACGAACAATTTTACATTTAAGACAAAAATTGTAAGTTGCAGATATTTTGTATAAAAAATAAGAGTTTCTTGTTTTAAATACACGGTTACTGTTATTTTGATTAATATCCAGGACCGTATTAGATTTTAAGTATTTTAAAATATAAAAATACATAGGAGAAAAACACCTAGAATATAAAAAATAAAATCATATCAATTAATTAATATGCTTATCAATAGTGTACAATTTTACCAAAAAATTACACT
Organism: Hermaeophaga mercurialis; assembly: GCA_951812935.1. Classification (NCBI taxonomy): domain Eukaryota; kingdom Metazoa; phylum Arthropoda; class Insecta; order Coleoptera; family Chrysomelidae; genus Hermaeophaga; species Hermaeophaga mercurialis. The sequence goes on along the minus strand of OX638362.1, from coordinate 8,655,007 downwards.
AATTAACTACATTACAGTCAAATGAATTTTCTTTCCAAATTCACAAATCCTCCTGTATATTAATAAAGTAGGGATTTCACACTTTTTAATATCACATGCTATTCTCCTATATATTGTAGAAGTATATATATATTGTATAAGCTTATTAAATATCACCCTATTGCATTTACACGAATCCCCCCTGTATATATTATTTTTGTTAAAAATTGCTCGTTCGAGTGTTTTTTAAAGATTTCTCTAAAACAACTTTCAGAATTAATCTATACCATAACTAAAATATTGTTAACTAAAATCTAAAGAGAACCGATTTGATTCAGTGTACTATTATATTTTTCAAACTATAATTAAAATGAGTTGTCATTAGGCAAAGAACAATGAAAAAATCCTAAAATATAGAGTGTCAGTCATGGTTTTTCCGTCAAGAACACCACATTGGTATTTCTATGCAACAATAGTACAAAAAACTAAAAGGAAAGCCTATTCTGAGGTTGTTTGTCTACCACTCGGTTTCTCTGTATAACTTTAGCAACGATTTGTAGTTGAAGTGCCATATATTACATTATTTTGTGTATTGACTGGCTCTAAAATATTTAAAATTGTTGGTCTCATCTACTTTATTGCTGTTTATAGTCGTAGGCAAAATGTGTAGTTTGAGCAATTAAATAGACGTGTGGCGATTTCCTTTGGCGTTGAATGCTTCTTTTTGATCACCATGTATAAAAATATTTTAAACATTGCTCCTATATATAAAATCAAATTTCTTATACTGTCATAGTCATAGTCTTGTTTATTAAAGACTAAATAAAAAAAAATTATCTGCGAAAAAGTGGTGTATTTATTTCTTCCTTTATGATCTTTTTTATAAATTTAGTAAATTTGAAGAAAAGTTGCGTGTCGTTTGTAATTATTCCTAAAGCGAAAAATCCAGTCTTTTGTGTATTAAGCACGTGTCCTCTATATCTTTAAAATGTATTCGACCATTCCAAGTTCTGATAGGTTTTCGTTTAAAAAATTCGTTTACCAGTTTTTTATTACTACAGTTAATGATAGAAACATGCAAAATGTTGGTATTGCGTGAAGACCGGCCACTGAATTGATTAACCAGAAATATTAAAGCCTATTTATTTTGTAATCGGGCGAGATATATCAGCTTTTAAGCCTAAACAAATGTATTTGGCTCTTTATCTGATTATTTTTATAAAACACTATTTATTATTTTCTAGAAACGTTTTGTATTTAAGTAATCAGATTTCGTGTCAATTTGCGGCTGTTATCAGTTTTTAAAAATTATATTTCGATATTTATCGGGAGATTAACACAATAAAAATTTCAATGTTATAGCAATACTTAACAATATAGTAATTCTACATTTACTTCACTGTGTTTCGAAAATGGCGAGTGTAGTAATAAAGGGTACCAGAGGGCATACATTTCAAACTATTTGTACATACTTGTTCGATTTGCATGCATTATTTTCTTATTTTACCTTATTTCCAAAATAATTTTCTGCACATTCTTACCCAATTTTCTTTATATAAATTGCTAATTCTAACACGGATTTATGATTTGCTTGCTTATATTTTTATATTGATTATATATATATATCACAATTTTAATATTTTTGGAAATAAAATAAATTTCAAGAATATCAATTTAATTTGTTCATATATATTTCTTGGATATTACTGGTATATCGTTTGCGTCGATTTACGTAGATTAAATTCTAAAGAAGAAAAACATTTCTCTAGCTACCCGTACGTTTTTCACTAATTAACAAATCCGCGAAATTATCTAGTTGAAACAAATTCAAGAATAATGTTCTAGCTAACGAACGAAATTAAATAAAATTTGTAGCGCGTCGGCCTCGCCGCAATTTATTTGGATATCTGTAGATATTAATTAGAAGTTTTAACTTATATCAGAATTAATTAAACAGACAGAGTATGTCGTTTCAGAGAAATTAATTAACTTGGTCATGATCGGTCATGCAATAAAATTATATATTTCAAATGGCATTTGCGGTCCAATTATTTAGGAGCTCCCGAAGCACACAAATTGTACGAAGGTACCAGCAATTTCATTTGTGATAATTTTCCAGAATAAATCTCATTTTACCATTTTGTATTCCAATATAATTAAAACTTATATTAAACGTCAGCTATAATAAGGATAGATGGCAATAAGACCGTTGTTGTAGCGGTTTTTAAATCTTCACTTGAATAAGGAAATTGACTGTACTGTAATAGCCTTGGATCATATAAATTTTAATTTAGAAAATATCTGAACGATTTCGGATAGAAATGTCTTTCATTTATTAATTAGATGAACTCTAGTTTAAATTATCCCAAATTACTCACGCTAAAAAAACGGTTTGGGCTTCCTCTTCTTGACAAACACTTAATTTCAAAAAATAAATGGTAAACTAAGTTCTTAGTAACTTTATTCTAATGTAAGAGAAAAACTTCAGTTAACCTTCTGTTTATACAGTTCGTTTTCACTGATAACAAAAATCTTTTTGTTGACACTTTTCATTTTACCTGACTTCCTCTGCTTAAATTATGATTTACAGAGATCTTGTAGGGTCACTGGCGATTTATTATTTTTTTTTGTGAGAGAATGAGAGATAATGACAAATTTTTTCACTAGTTGTAAGAAATTCTCTACCTTTGACTTGGTAACTACCGACTAACTATTTGTTAGATGTTAGAATTGTTATGTGGTGTGATTGAGCTAATTCCATGTTGGTTGGATTGCATTAAAATATCTTTACGATTTTGTTCATATGAGAACATGAGATTGTCTGATAAAATAATTTCACTTGGGAATGTCTTAATAATGTTTTTTTAGTTAGTACTGGTTACATTCGCATTCAAGGTCTCCTTATTTTTATAAAAAAATATTTTTTATTTGACGAAACCAATGAAAATGCAAAATTTTGTAGATATTTGAAAACTTACTGCAGCGATAATACTTATAGTGTTTTCAATTGGTAAATTGAGGCAACACCAGTGCAACAACGTGCAATCCGATGCTCGACTAGACCGCAGCACAGCAAAACCATTGCAAAATTTATCGCTCTTAATAGTGTTTTCGACTGGTTTCACTTAAGGGCAAAAGTATTTTGCACTAGTGCTGCTCCAATGCATCCCAATCGAACACACACCCTACACAAGTGTTGCACTAGTGCTGCCCCAACTTACAATCGAAAACACTATTAGATAGTCAGTATTAGTTGAGCAGCGAATAAAAAATTTTCACCTAATTCGAAATGTAATATATAATTCAATATAATAAAGCTATGATGTAATCCAAATAAGGGTTAAGACAAAAGATCGTTTTAAAAGTTTTGATGGCTCAGGAGCTAAAGACTCTTGTTGGTCTAAAAAGGAGTCTCCTATGAATGGGACACATCTAAATACTCTGTGATGTTTAAGACTATAGAAGCTATTGATCAAATAATTATTTTATTATTATTTATTATCTTGGACTGACCTGTAACGTTTGAAGAAACAGCGTTGGATCAGCAGCAGTGTAAAAAGTTGTGTACTGCCAGGGTGTAAGTATGTAAATATACAATTTGTAAATAAATTTCGTGCATGTAATTATGGTTGCTGTAAAATTTGATCCAGTTTTCCTTATTTTTTTTTCAAATTACTCCCAGACTCCGTTGTCATTTATAAATATATAAAAAATTGCTCCAAAAAACTTTATGTGGCGATAATAACTAAAGGTTTGAGTAAAACTTATCTGTGTTGAAATTATACATTTTTGAATCAGCTTTGGTATAATTTGATCATTTCAATAAGACAAAATAATTAAAACGGCTCCTGAGGGAAAATGCTAAATTATTACGACCGACGTAGACGAAGAAATAAAATCTAATAAATAAATATCTGAGCATTTCAATTTACTTTAATTCGTTTGAAATTGAGGAAAGTATCCGGCGAGATGGGTGGATGGGTTGAGTTATTATATTATATTTGTGGATGGGCAAAAAGCCGGGCTCCGAGCTTTTGATTTAATTTAATCTCGGAAGAAATATTAGTTTGTACCGACCGAGAGACGTAGAGAGAGAGAGAAGTAGAAAGATTTTCTCCGTTTCAAGTAATGGCGGGTAGAGGTAGATAGTAGCACTTTGCGATATTTACGAGTTCAACTTCAACCATTAGACTTAATATATTTTATATTGTTATTTATAGTGGTTTCTTTGCAATTACATACCGTTTTTATTATATCAGAGCGAGTCCTTCTAATTTCGCAATAAAAAAATAAAATTCAAATTAGTATTAACTATTATAAATAGTAAAAACACTGTTATTATTTGTTAAATCTATAAATTACTGGATATTAATATGTCAATGTTTAACTATAAACAGTCGCTTCGAAAATATGTATTTGTAAGAATCACATTTTGTTATGATATATGCTATATTAATAGAGAGGTAAATATTAATAAGCGTTTGTATCAAACATGTTTCTGAGTGATTTTCATTTAACATGTTGGTTCGCCGATCTGACTGATTGATTTAAATCTATGCGGGAAATTCACGAATTTCATTAATCGGTAATAATAACACACCATTAAATAATTTTATATAAAACTTTCTAGCGAAACTATTTTTTATTGACTACAAAAAGATTGCTACATGTTTGGCCTTATTTAACTGAACTACTTCTTAAATTATAAATTAACTCCTTAACGTGATGTGCATTAAAGAAACTCGAACTAAACATATTTTAATTTTTTAATTCTTAGAAATAATAGTTTAAACCGAGTTTGACACGCCACTGTGTTCCACGGGAACAACCTGTCAAATATTTGTATCTTACATTTATGTAAATTTGTAGTAGTTATTTATCTGAGATTCCTATTTAAAACTGTTGTAATTTTGTAAAATACAACGTAAAATTCAAACTGTTCGTATATAATTGTTTTCATTTAAAAGCGTATCAAGACAGCGATCTCGCAAATATTTTATTGCAGTTTCTTGAAAGGTTGAAATCAGCGTGAAAAACGCGCTCCGTGTATATATGGCATCGTGGATTGCGTGTTTTCCTCGGTCAGACTCTGAAATGACTACTGAAAAGCTTTCAGCCAAAGTTGTAATCATTCCAGCAATATATCTAAAATATTTTCATTTCGACTGTATTAACCTAGACGCGCCGTGCCTCTTTGTTTTAATAATATAAATAGAACGCCTTTGAAATATCGATTCATAAATGCACTTTAATGTTTTACTCATTTTCATTTTATAAATATTTTAATGTATAATATTTATATCGATATTAAATTTTGATATGATAGAATTCGAAAATCTGAGGAAAACACGAAACATTTTTAGCCATTTAGATTATACGAGTGTTTTTTAAAAAGTAAATCATATAATCGAATAAAACAGTTTTCCAATTACTATAGTCTTTTTTAAAAATTCCTACAAAATTATATATATCCGTTACTAGTTGCGGCAATGGGAAATAAAATTTTATTTTGACTTTTAATTTAAATATTGAAATTCGCTCCGTGAAATTTATTGGAGAATAATTACCTTATATTAATGCTCTTAAATATTTCTAAATTCAAAAAAAAAGGAGATTTTAGTGTTCCGTTATTGAATTCATTGTCTCTAAAATCTTTTCATTAAATCTTCATTGCATTTTTAGCAATTATAACTTTCACGAAATGATCAGCTGCATTCGTGACTGAGATTTCTATAAATAAAATAAAAAAATGGCAGCACGATATTGGAACAGACGATATTTTGATACTTCGTCGTTGCACCTACAGATCATTTTTCTCTTAGCGATAAGTTTCTATTAATTAGAAAAACACCGTCACGAAATCAATTTGTTTCCTGTCCCGAAATATTATAAAAAATATAATTGAATTGTTAATATATAAAATATACCTAATACATCATTTTTGCCAGGTTTTTTTATTTTGTTTTATTTATTTGTAATTTCTTTCCCACATTTGTTTGCAATTCTGTATTACCTACTTTTTATCTCTAGTTATTTTATATTTTTGTTCTCCTTATTTCCAGTTTTTGTCGATATGTATGTTTTTAAAACAAATTCCTATTTTTCTAATTATTATTAAAACATATACAAAATTATTCTTTTTGTGATTTCATTGCCCAATTTCATTCATTGTTTAAATTATTATTACCTAGAATAAAATAGGACAACAATAACCAAAGCAGCGAGCGTAACTGACATTTTATGAACACTTGGAAGAAGAACATCAAACGATGAACTAATAATCATAAAATTCCTGAATGTTGAAACCTCCATAAACCAGAGAGTGCAATACTTTCAACAAGTGGCTCTATTTGCATCAAATTGAACTGTTGCACTTAGTTTAATAAATTAAGCTGTTTTCAAAGGCGACAAAATATATAAAACAATTATTAATATTGTTCCCAAAGATGTTTAAAATAGAAAATAGTTAATAATATACTGTGTGTCCCATTAGTGCATAGTTGCTCAGTAGTTTTATTTTATTTTATTGGAGATAAGAAGAAGTATTAAGTATAAAAATTGTGCCTATCATTGATGATCATATTTTAAATATACAGGATGGTCGATAGGTAAGAGGGGACTTAATATGAAAAACAGTAATGTTCAGACCTTACAGGTAGTTAATAACAAATTTAATTTGTTTCTTAGGGTTAAACAATTTTATAGGAATTAAAATTTATAAGAATTATTACCTATATAATTATTTGCTAAGATGTATACACTATTTGTCAAAACGCAAGGTGAGGATTTCCTTAATATTTTCAAATAGATTACCCTGTATATTATAACATAATGACTTCACGTCGATAATTCAGCATTCAGGATTCCCTATAACAAAAAAAGCATCGAAATCTCTCACCACAAGTACGAAAATTTGAATTTTTATTAAAACCAGATTTATCATGATGGTTTCATCGTTAATATATAGTTAAGTTATCAACACATTTGAATAATATGGTATTTAAATTTTAGAAATTTAGAGTAAGTAAATCTTATTAACTCGAAACGGAAAAGAATCCTCCCTCGACTTATTACTTTCTAGGTTTTATTTTTGTGGATTTGTTTCTCCTTTTCATTGTAGATTTGAATCGCAATAAATGTAAAAATATCGATAAAGCTGAACTGAAATACCGAAAAGACAGCCGACGGGGCGAACAAGTGTGATTTTTCTCTTTCGAATACTTAATTCGACATTAGACAAGAGGACCAACGTCGAGGTAGGACAAGAAATTCCCTGTTCGGGTTGAAAAACGAATGGCGTCTCGGTAATCTGAATGTAAATGCTGAAAAAGGGAAAACAAAAGTAGAAACAAGATGGAAAATTCAGTTATTCGAATAACTTGAACTATGCACACCAAAGGCAATCTAATCAATGTTTTTTTCATAATCTAAATTTTTAAACCTACAGAGTGGTTTAATTTCGATACTTTTACTTTATACCGCTGAATCTGTAAAAGATTGTTTTAATATTTTTTATTTCTTTCGTGATATTTACTCACTGTTTAGTTAACAGTTGGAAAAAACATTGGTCTTTCTACCATAAGCTAATTTTCCGAGTCAAACTAGGCCGTGTGCGATTTAAGAAACAGCATTTCAAAAAAATTAATCTCTAAAAAATACTGATTGTGATATTATAAAAATTCGACCGACTGTGGATGCACTGCTTTTTGTTTCAAGTTTTGTTCTTCAACCGAAGAAGCAAAAGTCACTTCTAATTTTCTTAAAGTAAAACTGCAATCATTTATAACTTCAAACTTCACCTTATCTTGCCATTTATCAAATCTATTTATATATTTATACCCCTGTTCAACAGCGGCACTCCCTTCGTCGACCCATTATTAATGTGATACCAATCTTTAATGAAAATTATGAAACGTTTCATCCATATTTAATTTGAAACTAATTAGAGATCAAGCAAAAGCGTCAGGATTGGACTGGAACAAAACCAACATCTTCTAATTTAAAAAAAAAATGATCTGTGCAGGGTTTGCCACATGCGAAATAAAATCCTTGACGACTAAAATGAGTTAAAATTTAGTCTAGTTCTTCATACGACTTTCATAGGCTAAAGAACCCATAATTAATTTTGTTTAACTTATGGGTATTTTCGTAGCAATATTTCAAACTTAAATCTAGCTAAAAAATAAACTTTCATCCTGTAACTTATTGACCACTAACATTTTACTAATTTTGAAATAATTATATTATCTACCACTTCTCTGTATACACGTGATTACGTGATACTCTATATTATAATTTTTTTAAAATTAGCAATATAGCTTTGCAATACTAGATCAATATTAAACACTAAGCCACACATTAATCAAATTAAATTATTGGTTATTTATTAATATATTATAATTATATTCAGTAAATACCAGGTAATATTGTAATTTAAAATTAATTAAATCATCTAAAATTGATTGAGTGTTAAAAAAATCTATTAGGTTAATAAGAGTTTACCGGGTTAAATAAAATTTTAAATTTGAATACAATATCTTTACATTATAGTAAAGACTACAGTTTTCATTAAAGTTGAACCAGTATAGAAGAATTTGAACTCATATCCTGTTTTTATTTTTTAAATAACATTCTTTTTTTATGACCTTTTATAGAATTGACTATAAGCCATATGCAAATAGGGATATTTTACATATTTATAATAAAAACAATAAATTAGCATTGAATAACATTTTTATTTCTACAATTGATTATTTAAAGTAAAAATGTCCCAACTCGAATTCATTAAGAAAAGCATACATTTTTATGTATTTTAAATTTGGTTTTCAGAAGTACTTTTTTGATAGAGCTGTTTTTATAAAAAATCACTATAACTATGAGCCTCCACCACCTTTGTGTACTTTAATTATCTCTCTTAGTTAGATCATAAACAAATCAATAATGTTTCAATTTAAAACAATATAATACATTGCAATTATAGAATTCAGATTAGAAGACCAAGATAAAATTAATTAAACGCATTTTCCAATAAATAACCCCTCAAGTTATAGGGTGTACTATTAATACAATATTGTAACTTTTTTATTGAAACAGTTGTATTTATGGGCTAGTCCTATTCTGGGGTAAATCGACAGCAGGGCGAGAGGGAGACAGAGCTAGAAAAAGATCCACAAACGGCACAATATCATTAAAGGAGTTACTTTCAACTTCGACTATTATCACGATATCGCGCTAATCAATTGAAATTAATGAAACTTATCGTCGAACAGAGAGAAAGAGGAAGAGAGAGACCGAAATAGGGAAAGGGTAGTCCTTTGGTGCAACTACGATGCACCGGGATATTGATTCCATATCGTGTTTTTGTTATTTTCTCATTTTCAAATTGATTGAGAATAAAAAAAACCATGCATATTAATGTTTAATGCATTTACGTTGAATAAATAGGTAACTGTTTTTAAAAAGTGTTATTATTATTTTTTTAAAATACCTATAATATAGTCGTTCGAAGAAAAGGAAAAGAAAAACGTTTCTTTGCGAGGAGGTGTGAGAGAGTAGCAATTTTAAAATATACACTTAGAAACACCTGGTATATCCATTCAGTAATGATATGTCCTTTTTTATTACATAGAATGCAAAAGAGCCATAAACTTAAAAAGTATAGAATTTATTTTCATTCATATGTATTTCATAATTTTATGGACTGGAATTTTTATGGAATTTTAAAAATCTAATAAAAAGTATAAAATATAATTTATTCCCTGTCCGCATATAGAAAATAATCAAAGATAATTTTAATTGTATTTTTATTCGTTAAAATAATTTTAATGATAAAAGTTAATTATGAATTTAAAAAATGGGATTATATGAGATAATAAAAATATGTTTCTGTTACGTCTCATAAAATTCCGAAAATATATAGTTTTAACAACCCGTGCCGTTTTTATATAAAGATTATATTTCCATTTTTCATTATAACCCGTTCAATAATATTCGCCGTAACGAATAACAACTCAATTTATCCGAAATAGTAAAACAACAACAAAAAGCAGAAAAAATACCGCTTGAAATAATATCCGTACTACAACTTTTATGGAAACCATTCAAGTTTATTTGATATTAGCAAAATTGGGAGTTATAAAAGTTTCCAAAATGTGAGCCAGAGGCAGACCGAGGCCGCTGCCGCTATTAGAAGCAATATAAAATGGAAAAAGATTATAAAGTTGTATCTTTAATAGCTCAAGTTTATGTTGTTGAACGATGAATATCGTATTCTTATAAAATAAAAATATACGAAAAGACGGTAGACTTTTTAGCTTTAATATCTTATATTTATTATCCCTCATCCAACAAAATAATTTAATATTCCCAGCTATAAATTTTGGATTATACAGTTTACGGGGCAGTAAAAACGATAATTTATAACAAAATGGTGTTACACTGGAGCAACCTGAAATGTCCTCTCGTAATAAAATATGTTTCCTTTGGTACTAACTCGATATATTTATTTAACAAATCAAACCTGTCACTTTTTGTCAGCAATACTTTATGGTTATTAGAATATTCTTTTATTGTAGCGATTAAAGTAATTTATCAAAATTTACTGCGACAATTTTAGTTTTTGTATCATTAACATCCTTTATTAAAGCTTTTTAAATTTATTCATTTCAGATACTTTTGAAACACTTTACACATTCTTTCAGCATTTATTTAATTAAATTTAGATGGTTGCCTTCCTTTCAAATTATTCCTTATGTTATTTTTATCAACATGATCTATAGCAGCTTATTCTTTCAAGAAAATATTTTTCCTTTTTCTTTTTGTTTGTATTCTAAAATAATTTTGGTGAATAAAGGAAACTAATTACTTGATTTGAGCCCTTAGTTTGGAACATACTCTTCTTTCAATGGTTGGTTACAAGTTCATAGCAATTATATCAGTTATAATATTATTCTCTCGTATAGTCAAATGATATCCTATCTCCCCTGAGAATGCCTATAAAATCTACTATTATCCCATAATAGTAGAGTAACCCTTATCTAGATACCAGAGATCGATATTAATAAGTAACATTGATACTAGACAAAAAGAGATTTACTCACAGTCTTTACTTATGATTATTAAAAAGGCTAAGTGAAACCATCTATTTATCTATGAATAAAAACAAATCTTACAAAATATTAGAGCAACTTACAACTTTAAAATAACTAATAAATACATTTAATCGCAGGGGTAGGCACTATCAACATCTCGATCATCCGAAAACCCAAATTTCACTCCCAATCTCTTTTTATTTTCCTTACTAAGAAGATCCCAATGTTTATTAATTTTGATGACTCTCAAAAATGTGTATTTGTTACCCGATCACCAACTTGCCGCAAAACTTTCGCTCACGTAATATTAAATAAACAGTGAATGTTATCATTTAGAAAATAAGTTTTACGTACATGGTGATATTTAACTACATCCCTGTACATACTATCGTAAAAATGCTTAGTATCAATTAAATATTAACTAAAAAAAATAAATAAAAAAAAACTTTTATTATTTAATTAAAGTCCAATTTAGAAGGAGAGCTTTTTAAAATATGCCTCAACGAATTTAGTTAGATTTCAACAAAAATTATACAGTCAAAGGATGTAAGTATAGAAACATTTGGATTAAATCTAATTAATCTATTCTTCTATAAATTTTTCTATTAAAAAACCGACAATGTTTAAAAATTCCAAGTAGTAAATTTTCGTAAATATCCGATCGATGATAATCAAAACTCAATGTAGCCAATGTCGAATTCCTTGTGACAGAGCAGAGAAAGTCAAATAAGGTTATGTTCCCCGGTTTAAAGCTTCAGATCCGGAATAAGACACGTCTCAGCGTGCGAATTGAAACTATTGGCGAATTTTATCGAGTGTACTAGTCCGGGTTTTTAAAGAGGATGGATCGCTAGAGAGTAAAAGCACCGAGTTCCTTCGCTTTCAGGAAACGGTGCTCTTTACTTGGATTACGCTCAAGCTCAGCAGGACGGCAGGACAAGTGAGACGTCCTAGTTGCGACCTCTGAAAAGCAGTGTTGCCAATTTCTAAGAGTACGTTTATCTTGTATCCTGTAGATTTGGGTAAACATAAATTTATAGATCTAAAATAAATTATGTAAATAATTTGTTGTTTCTTAGATTCTTGTTTTTAGACATTACCAAAACCAAATTTAAAGTTTTGCGCAATTATTATTATTATTATTATTATTATTATTGTTATTATTATTATTATTATTACAGAGTTTACAGAAAATATCATTACATTATATATAAAAATATGAATAATATTTTTAAGGTATAATTTTTTAAAACCCTCTGTAAGGTGCAATGATTCAGTATGTACGTAGCAGTGAAATTCAGTGAATCTCTGATAGTTTTCTATTATGATTCCGTAAAATTTTCTCACAATCCTAAATATAAAATGCCATGTGAACCGTTCTGAATGTATTTCTGTAATGTTGAAACTCTTTCGCTTAAAAATTTTCTGGTTTCATAATAGATGATCACTGTGATTACTTATTTAAGTTAAATTCCTGCTAATCAAATTCATTTCCTGTACCTGATATTTCTAAAGTTCATTGATGAAGTTGCCAATCTGACAACGACGTGGATAAACTCTAACCGTGCTTTCGGTTGCGAGTTTTACTTTCAATGCTAGACGATTTTCCCGGATTAGAGAGCTTAAACGTCGGAAGTGTTATTTGCGTCTTCAGAGATGTTATTACAAACTTGCATTCGCTGTTGGTACATCGTCGTTTTGGTTATATAACGATGTTCTTCATGTCCAATAAAGTAAATACGTTGGTAGAAGTAGAGATGCGTGTATGTAGATGAATATAGTGGGAGTTGTTTCTCGGTTTAGCTTTAATGGATTTAAAGTAGATGGAACGAATATTGTTAAGCAAAAGCGCCTTGTATTTGAATTTCAAATATGATCTTCGGTATTTTTTACAATTTTGCGCGATCAAATACTGCTATTTCTATACATTTGGCTCTCTTATCTAAACATTGCCAGTTTTTAATTAACTCAGCGTATTGATTTTCTATTGATCAATTCTAAACTATTCTTGGGGTTAATTTTTATCATATCTTACAAAGGAAAATGCTATAAATTTTCACCATTTATTAAACTCTATTATAGCCAAAGGTATAAAAACGGGTACGTACGTGTTTTTCCATTAAATACAATGTAAGTTTCAGTGACTCTAGAAAAAGCCATTTAAATGTTGATTCAGGCGTAATAAATTTGTCCGCGAAAGGAATTCCACTAATTCACTTCAGAGTCGGTTCCATCAAAAAACATGTGGGAAACTAAACAATGTGGTAAAGAAAATAATCCGAAACTAAATAATAAGACTAAACAAGCACCTTGTCAATTAAAGAAATCTAAATAAAAATATATAAATAAAATTGTTAATATACCTACCTTATTTGCAATAATTTTTGTCACGTGGCGAACATTAACTTTTGCTTATTTAATGAGGTTATTCAATATTTTCTTATTACTATTATTATCATAGAGCTAATTCAACTATGCCAAGATAACACATTGTTTGTATTTGGAGTAGAATAACATATCGAAAAATAAAGTACAATCCAATCATTTTTCCTTTAAGTGGACCAACAATACTCTAACAAATAACACATTATATTTTCTGAAAACATAGGCGTGCCAAATTAAAACTTCCGTGGGATATAAAGTGGTAAAAATTACGCACAAATAAATAAAAATGGAATAGATCGCACTACTCTTCTACAGAACAAACTAAAAGAAAGACGGGCAAAGATACTCAGCTACTCAACTATATTCTCTTAAGTTTTTGAGGTAGCTAATTTCCTTCTGAGGCTCAGATGACTTTACCACAAAAACCCGTAGTGTGGTCCATTATTCATATTTTATTTTTTATAGGGGCTGTGATGTTATTATTAACTGCAAAAGAAATAATATCATTTGTAATCTATATTACACGTTATCAAACTAAAATAATGTTTCATTCTTACTAACATTATTTAAATGATAAATGCAAGGTCTTAATAAAAATAAACTAAGTCAATCCAAGTAGTAGAAAGACAATCATTGAAATAAAAATATCTTCCTTTCTTAATTTAAGAATTTATATATAACTAGCTTCATTTCTGTATATGGTGTATATAAATACATTTCAATCTTTCTTCCGAATCGTTGGCAGTTGCATTGCTTTCCTAGAGTTGCGAAAGGTTTTTTTTCGTTTTTTAGACATTTTAATGCGCCCAGAACCGTCTTTTCACTAATTTAAATGATAACTTTTTAATTATAACACACAAATGTTTTACCTTATTTATACCTCTAAGAGGGTGAAGTTATCTCTTATTATTTCCTTTGACTCAAAGAAAATTGGAAACCAAAGCCCCAATCTGATTGTTTTGCCGTTTTTTCTGGTATTTATAATGAATATATATTATAAAATATTAAAATACGATATTTTGGTTATTTAGTAGGTACTTTCAACATTGACAATTTTTTCAAAAACCTACTTCTTTATCTTTTACTAGAATGTGTTTATTACTGGGTTCTGATATTACACATATGTGTGTCTTGCTTAATTAAAATAAAAAAAATTATAGAACTTTTCAGTTTCTATATTTCTTTAATTAGTCAAAAACAATTAATCAAACTGCATTTGGATAAAACTACAAATGTGTCGCATACATTTTAAGTATAAATATTTTGATTAAAACTTTGGGCTTGATGCGAGCCTGATTGAACTAAATTTATTTTTACTTTTTTTTTGTTTGCAGGTATGTATGCACATTTTTGTGAACGATGGTTATGATTAGTTGGCCTTTGGCAGGGTATGTAAATTTGTTTATTACATTTGATTACCGATCCTGATTAATTTTAATGGGGTTAGTGTCGTGGTCATAAGTTTATGGAATCAGTTCTGCTTAATGAATTAAAGTCACGCTTCACATTAAAGATGATTGAGCTAACACTTAATATTTAAAGAAATGTTAATTGAACTTATTTTTCTTAGTCACTAAGCTTAATAAATAGTTAACATAGTGGAACGAATTTGATATTTTTGGAATTTCATATGAGCTCATTTAAAAAACAATCGTTATTATAAATGAAATTCAAAATTTTGAAAATTTTATTATTTAAGTACTTTAAGTTGTTTATTGTACGATCCTATAGAAAATATATAATTTCTCATCAGAAATTTTGTGATGATTCAATAAATCAATGAATAATTATAAATAAGCTTCACCCACGCAATATGAAATATTTTATTAATAATTGTGAAAAAAGAGGGTTTTAACTAGAATATAAGAAAGAATGGAAAACTGCGACTACTTTCATTAGCAAGCTGGAGTTCAAAATTCAAATGAAGTCAAAGTAAGTCTGAATAAGAGGCTTCTTTTCGATGAAGAAATAAAATATAAAATCGAATAATAAAAAGAACCCCTCTTTCGTGATAAAATAAAATTTAAAAAAGAGAAACGACAAAAGAACATTTCCATCCATTTTGGTTATATAAATGTAAAGTCTCGCGCAAGAAATTCAAATGTGTAAATTAGATTATTTCAGTTCTTTTATCGAAAAGCTGTAACAATATAAAAAGTACAAAAGCTCCGAAAGAGTTGTGAAGCAAAAGAGGAAGAGAGGGAGAGAGTTGGAATGAGACGGACGCCGGCTGGAGGGCATTGGCCGCTCTGAAAAGAAATATTTACCTTAGAACTTAGCGCCGCTTTCTGCACCCCAACTTACAAATTCAATAACAATACATCTAGTTGTATGAAGACTTTAAAAATCAACGTTTACAAACGTTTTTAAACATTTTTATTATCATTACAAACGGCAGAAAAACTGTAATAAAAAATATGTTTTGTGAGTAATTAAACGAGCCTCGTAAGATTAAAAATGTTTTTTAAACAACTAAAATAAGCTATACAGTTGGTTATGGAATCAAAATCTGCTTTAAATAAAGTTCGTACAAAACCCTTCCCAATTTAAAATTTTTAAAAAGGAATTTTACTTAATAGACGGGTAAAAATATATTAAAAATGTAAGTTTTATAAAACTTCTAGTGAAATCAGTTCTAAGATAATCTGTCTGAGATTGCCGAGAAAAACTAAACAAAGTAGACTAAAAGCACTACTGCTATCGACGTATTGGCGCAATATATAAAAGAGTAACGAAATAATAGGATTATCGATATTAATACACTAGACAAAATTAAGAAATTTAAAAACAGACACTTTAAGAAGCTTAGAGGAAGCGGAAGAAATGAGGTTCTTTGATAAATAAAAGAAAACCTCCGGAAACAAATTGAAGATGAATACTTGAAATCACCCAGTATTCTATAATTACTCAGAGAAATAATATTGGAGGAATTACTACGTGAGACAATGTACTTACTAGTTATATCAATAGAAGGAAACTTACATACTTGTTCAAATTTTAATTAAAATCTCTGCTTAGAAATGATTGAACACATCACTCACTGGCTTTTAATGGTTTTAGTAACATTGAACAGTTGTAGAACCATGATTTATGCTTTCTTTTATACATTTTTTTATGAAATGAACTAATAATAAATTTTCCTAAAAGGAAACGGCACTGATTTTATTTGACCAAATGTGCCAAATATTTCTAAACGCAGTGTTTTAAATAATAACAATCTCTTTGCTTTTTTTCTTTAATTGACATCTAGTAACAATTTAAACAAAAGAACTAAAACAAGCTTTAAATATTACATCTCTCACATCAACCTAGTTTATTAACTACCATCAACGGTTTTTATATTTTCTTTAGTATGATAACCCCTATTTCAACCGTTTTTACTGCATCATCAAATTCTCAGTTAACTAAAATTTTAACGCCCGCATTTATATGACATATATATGTATAGTTGCTTCGTTATTACAGTTTCGGTATTGTTCGTTAATTCATTTGGTCGTAAGCGGCAACATCATATTATTAAAATGATATTACGAGGCAACATTGTTACCAAGTCGATTTTAATTTTACAAATGATTAAAATATAGATCAAATTTAACAGTTTAGCTAACTATGTTATAAATTGTAAGAAGCAATAGCTCTTTCTCTCTCTGCTTTTAGTAAACTTAGAAGGAATAAAGCATGGAAAATTCAAGTTCTTTTAATCCTCACAGTTGTAGCTATATATTATAGTTTTTTAATTTATACAGAAAAATTTAATTCCAAATTATACAACGGTTCTAGATGTGCTGTAGGATTTCTACAATCACTTATTGTAAAAGTAAATAAAAATATAAACACTGCAGATGACATGTATTAAAAACTTGAATCTTTTAATTATAATTTTTAGTAAGTACATGACTGTGTGGTTACTGCATAATTGATCTATATGGGTTTAGAACGAATACCTTCTAAAATGCTGATATTTTTTAATGACGTCATTCCTAACTTCTGTTTTTTGGGTTTAAATGTTTGAAACGGGTATATTTTTGGATCAAGCAGAAGCTACAATTATGTTTAAACACAATCTTTCAAAAAAGATACCGTTACGCCACTTACACAAATTATTTAAATAAGAGTATATTTTATTTTTTTCAATATTTAAGTCTTTTTGATAGAAAATAGAAGGAAAAAAAATTAACAAATATGAAGATAAGTTCTAAATCCTGTATAAAAAATTAGGATAGCTATTTATAGAGTAGCTAAAAATGTATTTCTAAATGCTTTTTGGTTTTTAGCATTTCTTATTTTTATTCGCCCCAGCACTATTGCAAATCTCCGATTTTTATCAAGTTTAGGAACATGAACATTTAGTTGTTTATTACTTTTTTGCCTGGTAAAATGTATATGATCAATGTAATTTATAGATTTTAATTTGAAATCATATATACTAGTTAATAAAAAGATCTTACATTTATTATTTATCATACAATAAAGATTTAAGAATTTGTTCTTTTGATATATATAAATAACAAGCTCTTTCAAAATCTGCAAAAATATACAGGGTGTCCCATTTAAATTAAAAAAGTTGAGGGTATTTCCGGTTAAACCGGAACAATAAAATGTACATCAGATGCATTTTGCTCCATTGCACTTACTTGTAAAATTTCATAAATATCGTCCGTTTCGTTTTAAAAATATTTACTTGGTTCCATACTTTATCCCAACCATGTATATATATATTTAAAGTTAATTTGAATGAATCAAGCCATTCTTTAATTCGTGTTAATGCTTTTATATCTTATTCCCTCAAATAATAGAGCTATGTTATCTGCATATGATATACTGCTCCCTTGTAGGTCAATTTGTAATATACAATTCATATAAAGAATGAATAAAATCATCCCTTGTGGACCTTCTATTTCCACATTGCCAGGATCACTATAATTGTTAATTATTATTACCATTTGTTATATTTTCTTGAGATAACCCTCAAAGTAACATTGTACCAATTTTTAAATTAGAATATAATAAATAATCTCGTCGAGCACCGTATGGGGATAATAAAACAGCGGTAAAATATGTGTTTAATTAGAAGAAGACGCCTGGGGAGTGCAATGATCGTGGCGTTAACGAGGACGATGGTGTAAAGATGCGTAAATGAATGAGCGACATGTATGTGGCGGCGCTGACCTGGGTTATCAAACGTGACAGGGAGCGTAAAAAGGTGAACGAAAACGGCTCGTCAGCGAGTAATTAAATCTTGGAGACGTGATGAGCGTCAGTTTTGCGTTAATCTCACGGTGAAATTGAGCATATTCACAACGTCCGAAGTACGAAGTGACGGACCAGGAATGAGGCATCTCGTCGGTCGGCCGCGGCCCGTGCGTGAAATGGACTCCACTCATGCGTCCATTCATCGGTGTCCGCTACCGCGATTTTATCTAGTTACTTGTTCATGTTAATGTTCACACTAGTTTGGGCAATTTGGGGTGTTTAACGCCGACACGGGTTTATTTTTGATGCGATTTACTCGACCACAGTTTTTCAGCGAGTCGTGTGTACCTATGGCCGCCCGACCAGTTGTTCAACTCGTGTATGAATGAGTAATGGGATTTCGAGTGGCGTGAGATGCTAAATTGTTCGATTACTATTACCGCTTTTATTTATATCGTTAGCTTTCAAAAATAGGTCTAAAATGAAAAAAATAAAAGAAAAAATAACAACTCCGCTATTAATATCATATACTATCCGTCAAGAATATCTGAAATCGCGAGATGCGCATTTAAAGGAGAAGAGATACCACAAATTAGAAGCAGGCTAAGAATTTGTAGAACCAGAGTGATTTGTTAATCTATGTTACCATATCTTATAAACTTTTCAAATTTTAAGTAATGGTATTGTTTATAAACTTAATCTGGAGCAGTTCAGTATTTACTTTTAACTGCCCTACAAAAATATAATTGGTAATTTAATGAAAATAATAATAGTCTGCCTGTCTGGTGAGAACATTCTAAAAAGGGATTATTTTCCTTATCTTTATAAAGCAATTAAACCTACTTACCTAGTTAATCCTTTGGTATTAAAATATTTTGCCGGTCATTACCAATATAAATTTTTGTATGAAAGTACAGTGTTATTATAATATTCAAAAGAATTTAAAACAGGTTGATAATATTTTACCCCTATATAAATCATTATCCTGGCATTGCACCTCTAGACTTTTTGTAACTTCCTTGCCTATTTATTTATAAAGTCTAATTTATGTTCTGCTCAATTGCAGTAACTGAACAGTGCCCGGGTACCCAGCTTATGGTTACCTTATTTTGACTCAATTGGATGAAGTTTTTCTAAGACTAGTTTGGATTCCCATATTATATTTTGACCTGAGTACATCCTTCTAATATTATGTCTGAACAGGCAATAATACTGTAAATGTCTGCTTGTTTTGACCTTCAGTGCTTGATTAATATAGTACCTGGAGGATTTACAAATGTAAACACCAATTTCGACTTTAGAGTAATCTGTATTTGTTTATTTGGGACCACCGTGGCGACGGTAGATCAGGTTTTATTCAGATAGTAAGACTAATTTCAACAACAATTATCTATAGGTGGATCCGAAGTACCGTGGCGAATAATACCAAAACCTCTGCACATCTTTCGGCATTCACTCCTGGGATAGTGCATGATTCAGATTTCTACGTATATGTATTTATAAAAATTATAAATATATGTGACGCCATAAAAATATATATCAGCAATATTCTGGAAGAAATAGTAATTCGTAAAATTAGAAGTCTACCTTTATTGCGGGACATTTCATAGAAAATATTTTATTGCTTTTTGTTATGTTCCTATAAAAGTTTCGACGGCGTCAGTCTATCAGTGAACAAAAAAATACATTGTTGGTAGTTTTTACATTTTATAATGTTGCCTGGTGCTATACACAGACAGAACGAGACTCATAAAGTCGGATATACTGTCTGCAATTCTGATCAGCGCGTTGTAATGGCAACATCCAATAGGCAGGGTATAAAAACTTTTCATATAACATAATAAAACTAGCGTGTTTCGTTTGTTTATAAATGCGTTCATATTGTGCACTTAGGATAGAAACAGAGCCGGAAGTACATTTTCAACCAATATCCCACAGATGAAAACTTTTACAATACAAAGTGCTGCTGATATCGGCAACTAGTTCACGGACTTTTTAGGACAATTCATCATCCATCACAGAGCAATATTATTTAAAAGCGAAAATAGTTTTTGTTTCTAAAATTTAAAAACACGTTTATCCATTTTAGAGTATTGTAAAATGTAAAATATATCATTACGATGATTTAAAAGAAATAGAAAGTTTAATCTTATTTTTAAGTACGTATTTTGGAAAATTTTCGGTTTTATAACTTTTTGTATAATCTAAGGATCTAATACAAAGTCACCATTCTACACAATTTACATAGCATATACTCCATTTGTCGGTATTTCTGTTGATCTTTATACTCTTTTTATAGTAAAATCTTTCTTTACCTTATCAATCATTCCAAGTCAGAAGGACCTCTCTTCTTATTCTTCTTTTATGGGACTTCTCCAGATTTTTTCATACTTTTTGATCTACGTTATATGTCTCTAAATTACATTACCCCACCCCTTATTTTAATTTTCACTTATATTAGTTTCTATACAGTTTTTTTGAAACTTCCAATCTTGAAGATTTAATTTATTTATCCACTATCTTTAATAATGTTTTCCATTCTTAGTAAATCTTATATTGTTTTCCAAAATGATTAGTTGTGCTATTGTAATCATTTTCTTCTTCTTATAATTAGCATACATTTTCAATACTTTAACCAATCTTTTACATCTCTTAACATTTCGTTTAACTAACTGTCACCTTATAATTAGTGCTAGCTGTTTAGTTGTAATATTATAAATTTAGGTTCTAAATGAGAAAAATGGCGTGTAGAGATAAAAAGCTCTCTTTGGTTAAAACTAAACATCCCAAACTATATACACGTAGTGAAGTTTATTACTTGAAAGCAATAAAAACACCATAACCCTGATAATGACGTCTAGGAACACCTATATTGTAAAATACGTTCGGTATCAATAAAAAATTTATTTGACACTAAAATGTGTTACAATAAAAATATAAATGGCATTTCCTACAGTGTTGCATTCTAGTGCTACTTTTATCTCTATTAAGGACACAAAATTGAAATTCACTTTATTTCCTAATGTCGAAAAAGTATCTAAACTAGAACTCTTACATTACACGATTGTTAACTCAAGTTTGAAATAATACAATTTATATTCGATAGAGTTTACAATGTAGATAAATAATTCAAAAATAAAATAAAACTCTGGGAAACGTCAATAAAGTATTCAGTATGGGAAAGTTTATAAGGTTACTAAAGGGTTTACTATCATCTATCCAATACCACAGTTTTAAAAAAAGATTCACCTGCAGGTAAAACAATCAAATTGAGAATTCAATTTACACAGTGTGATGATAAAGTTTGGAACCAAGCTTTTTAACTCAATTATGCAACGTGTTTAAGAAAATCCCTCGGACAAGTCAATTGTGTTTTTTTAAATGACACTATTGTCAACAAAATTTAAGTTGTAACGTCTTTAGTTTTTGCAGTGTAACATCATACTTATTTAATCCCCAATTTTTTCTCTGGTTTTTGATATTAACGTTTGAATGACGATATAAAGTGCTTTTAAAGGGACAACTAAATTCGCTACATCTTTATGCGAAACCAATATTTTTGTTTATTAGATACTTTTTCTACTTCTACGAAAAATATCTATATTAGCACAATACACATTTGGCGTCTATAAATTGATTTTATAAAAATTATAGTCTCTAATATCGTTAAATTAAATTATTGACGAGGCCTACGCGTTGGTTGCAACAAAGTATTTTTTGTTTGTTTAGTATAAGGTAGGGGCAAATCCGCCGAAAGTTTTATAGGAGCATAACAAAAGCAATAAATTTTTCTATGAAATATTTCGCAAACACAATAAAGGTAGACTTCTAATTTCTGAAATTATTCTTTTCTGATATTCACTGGAGAAATACTTCGCTTCGTTGCGGAGATATTAAACTTTTATGATATTTTATATTTTATTCAGAACGCTTTCCCAGACTTCTTTCGGAATTGTATAACTTTAGTTAAATAAATGCTCCTTTACAGAGATAAATTAAAATACTTTCTAACTGTGTTTTGTTACATTCTACGAAATATATATATACTTTATTTTTGGGCGAAACGTAATATTCCTGAATTATTACTAAAACATCTTAAGTCCTCTCTAAACTTTTTATATTTCAACTGGAATTCTGTTTTAATGAAACTTTTATGTTACGGGAATTTCTGCCGTAGAGAAAAGCTATTACATTTCTTACTTTATTGATTAGAATTCTTTTTGGTTAAAAATTAAAATTCATTTCAAGTATTTTTATTAAGGCCTACAGCCAAGTGCTTGATTTCCATCCTTTCTTTCCACTTTATTATTACTTGTTACATTTTAATGCCGCATGTTTTTATTGCAGGTTTTATCTTCCTTTTTCTTATACATATTTTTTCACTTATTAAATGGTGTAATTCTTTTTGTGTTCCCAATCGTCATTACTTTTTCACATAAAAAATTGGATTGATTTATAGATATAGATCATGGAGACTTCCTAATTTTAAATTCCTCAATTTTTTTGTCATCGTTAGTTTTTTCCTTCTGTTTTTCTTTAAGTTTCGGAACATTTACTTTGTTATTCCTGTATCTATTTTCGCGTCTGTGTTTTGACATTTTTCATTAACCTGCACGATTAGTTCTAGTAATTTGAAATTGTTTCTACCCTTACTTTGAAAAATATCCATTATAAATGCACAAATAAAATTCCAGGATATTCCAAATATTTTTAAAAATATTGTTATGACGAGATTAGAATCTTATTTGACGAGGCCACAAGGTAAAACAATTGTCATAAAAATATTTAAAAAGTTTTGGAACATCATGGAGTTTTAAGGCAAGTATATTTTATCTTTTACATTTATTTGAAACTGTAATGTTTGTTTTTAGCTTTATATGTATACGAGTAGTAACATTTCTTTTTATTCAGTAGTATCGTTAGCATATGCCATGCAGTGGTACGTTCTATCCCCGTTAATTTTGCCACTTTTGTCACTTCTTTCAGAATTTTATTAAACAACAGATACTGCAGAAAGAAAATATCTTGCTTTTTATCTTTAATTTCGTTGTTTTTGTTTTCAAATCTAACCTTGGTGGTTGGTGATTTAGTGGTCTATTGTCATTTTCACCAATCTTTGAGATATTTTCTGATCGTTTGGAGTTCATTAAATTTCATTAAATTCTCAGTGTTACAGGTCGCTTTAAAATCGATTAAGAATATGTACGTAGTTACTAGGACATTTTGTTAGTGCCTCGAGATCACAAAGTATAAAATATACTCGCCTGTTTTTATTTTATTTGATATTTAGTTATAGCTACAAAACTTCAACTTAGGATAAGGGAATAAAATTTTGAGTTATTTTTGGTTTTGTTAAAGTAAACGAGGTTTTCCCAAATCCGGTCTTATTGTTAAAGTTTACTTCAATCTTTGTTCTGTTTTAGTATCCTATAGCTTGACTACTCACTTACTCGTATGAATATTAAATCAAAGAAAAATCTAATCCCAACATCGTTATTGTTGAGATGAAGAGAAATACCACTTTCGAGTCCACTAAAAGAAATAAAAGAACCTTCGCCACTCAAAACGATATAATATGCATGCGATAATTTATATCCAAGATGAACCTCTTCCATTTTTTATAGCTTTTCTTTTACGTAGTCGCGAAATCATGATTTGCCTTTTTATACGATGGGTATGATTTGAGCGGAAAGGATTTATTGAAATAAAAGATAGTGGTTTGGGTTTTATTCCTTTTTGACAAGCGTTATTACTATAATTTCTGATTGATTTTCGAGTAGTAATGGATGGTCGTATTACGGCGTCATTATATACTGATGTTGATTCTGTAACAAATTATGCTCGTTATGTTTAAAATTCTATGAGCTATTTTTGAACTCATCAAAGGCAAGTTTAAAAAAAAGGGAGTAAATAATAGTGTTTTTAATTGTGTTAGTAACTACAAATAAAATTATCTTAACTTGCCTGTGCACTTGAAGTTTTTTCCAGATATACCATCGTTGCTTGTTTTTTTTTAATTTACTGAACTACTAATCGTACAGAAGGTTTTTGGTTCTACAGGTGTTGTTAAAGCGACCTAGTAACGAGTTTTTTGCTTTTGAATCTACTGATCCAATTTCTTTTCCGAGTTTCATAAAACCAAATGGGAATAAAATATTTTGATGTGCGTTTTCAATTAAAAAAATTACAAGAAAAAAGTAGAAATGATTGGAAAAGTTCTAAATTATTCATTTTAAATGAGAACATTCCATGGGAGGTTTATCCGTTTATATATTTTTTACTTATTTCCATTACACGCGAGTAGATATTCGGCACAAATCTCGATGGACGGCAATTCAAATATTTCTTTGATTTTTCATGCAGACTTCGTTAACGTATAAATTCCCCGTTTTTCGATCGTATCCGGTAATAAACTATAAACCTTAAATTAGATAGATGGAGGTACAGCGATTTGGATTCGGAATCGCAGCGTTATGGGGACAAATCCCAGAGCGCGAACGGTTATTGCAGATTAACATCCTGTGCATTGTATTAATGCTGGAAATTATAAACCGTACACATGATAGATAGAGAAAATTTGATTTTAAAACTGTCCTATCTATATTGGATGTTGCTTAATATACGATGCAATCTAGCGTTGTTATTACATGGCATGAGAGAGCGGGGGCCTACCTGTACAACTCTCCACCTCGCCATGCCACACCGCCGTATACATACATATGCATGGAAACATTGATTGCCAATTTACAGCTCTAATATATTAGTCCCTGATTGAGTTTTGCTGTAAAATAGGAATAATGCTGACGTACAGCCAGTGTGCACATTATTACGGAGCTTAAACTTTGATTAATTCGACGGACGAATTGCGACGACGCCACCATTCCCATTTCCCTTCAACCACTTCGTCTTCATTTGGCCACCGATGTACGTATACCAGACAATTCGGATCTATGACTGATGTCTCTTTGTCATGGAGATGTATTGATGTGTGTGTGTGTGTGTGTATGTCTCTCTATGATCACAAAGTTTCCACACTCAGAAAAACAATTCTTCAATCTTAAATGGTTCAAGCCAATTTTACTTCAAAACATCTATGTTTGTAGCCATTTAGAGGGTTACTGTCACTTCACATCTAGTATGGTAATCTGTATGATAGAAGCGTATTTATTGTATTATTAGCTTTAAAGGTCATTTTCTCTATGATTAATACAAAAGATAAATTATACTTATCTTTAATTTCCACAGTTTTCTAAAGCTTTTTGTAAAAATTTGTGTATGACTAGTTTCACCTATTCGGCATCTTCAAATATGTCGCAATAAATTAACACATTTTTTTAGGTACATGCTTGATTTCTTATTATAAATATTAGAACCAATCAGCATCATTGGACAATATATAAAAAATAATATGTAACGTATACATATATTTATATTTTTGTTAATACTAAAGAAAATGGCCAACGCAAGCCGAAAAAAGGAAGTAAGGAAGTAAAATAGGTAACACTATAAATTTTTTAAAAAAATAGTCAGAAGTAAAATAGTCTTGGTGGAATTCTGGAACAAACAAGAAAATAATAGTAGAAGAATAAAAATTTCAAAAAGATAAAGTAAGAAAAGGCAACCTCTTCTTCTTCTTCTTATTATTATTACTATTATTTTTATTATTATACATATATGCTTTATGATTTTATATTACGAGTATAATTTTAATCTTATCCAAAAAATGCTTCCTAAAAAAAATAATTGTAAAAAATGTCGAATTTCATTAATTATCGTGTCAAAATAGTGACATTTTGATAAACAAAAACTGATGAATAAAAGTATCTAATACTCCACTCAAACGAGCCGCCTATCACTACAATTAAAAATCATATTCAAGCAATTTAATCAGCCACATTTTAAGAAATAAATGTACTAAATAATCATTCAACAAAAAACCGTTTTGAAGTTATTTGAAGTAATGGGGGTGTTAATACGCCGTCTTTAAAGAGCTCTACCACACTTAGGACACATTTTTGGATAAGATGATTTGCATCAAAAGAACATAAAATGAGCTCTAAATTTTGTTTTTTCTGTGAAGCGAGTTTCTGTATATTTAGTCTAAAAGGTAAACTAAAATAATTTAAATTTCCAGATTTAGTTGTTCATTCAGAACTATGTACTTGGGATATCACAGATATTTCTTGGTTTCTAATTATTTCAAAAAATCATGTACCTGCTTCTTGTCACTTATATAAAGGAGTTTCACTGTTGTTTCAATTGTTTTTTAAGTGTATGTTTGTGTTAGATGTCAATTAGACGTTTTGCAAAATGTGACTTTTTTAATCTATAAATGTTTACTATTAGTTCTTTGTAGTACTAGACAAATATAAGAGGCTACAATATTTTAGAGAAAAAAGGGTTGTATGGGTCAAGCCAAGGCCAAGCATTTTATTTTTTACAAACTGCTTAGATTTTAGATATATATCACAAATTGATTACATTTTACCAGCCAATGACAATTTCGTTGGATTTATCGATTTGAAACATTAGGAAATAAAAAAAATCAACAATTTAACATTCATTATTTCCTTATATCATAAATATAAAATGCGTTTAATTTTAAATTTAACCTATTTTCTCTACATTTAATTTAAATTGTTTCTTATATAAGTTTAGTTATGACTTATTTTTCTGAGTGTAGCATTCTAAATGGAAAGTAGCTTGGTTAGATTTGGTTCGGTTCAATTGCCGCTAAGGGGAATGCTAAATTTCAGGATTACGCATTAGAATAGTTATGTTGTTTGATATTAATGGGAGGGTTTTTTTAATGAGTTATCATTTTTTAGGGTTGACTGTACTAAATTGGATTACTTACTGCCAGGGCTTAAAATATGATAAATTTTTCTATAGAATCATTTTTCATTATAATAACACCAGATTACGTTTAAAATTATTCTATCTAAAAAACTAGTTATTATATGATAGAGGGTGATCCAAAAATGGGATTGCTCAGTTGTATGTATATTCTCTGTGGTTTATCACGTACGTTTCTCAGTTATTTTGATCTGTTGGACGATTTAATTCTTTCAAATTTTAAATTTTGAATTAGATCAGAGTCGAGGATATAACATAAAAAAACCAAAAGGATGGGTTTAATGTTTCTTTTGTAACTAGTTTAATTAATAAGAACGATATAAGTGTAAAAGTTGTTTCAGATAAGTTATGGAAAAAATAATACTTTTCTTAATGATAATTTTATATTGTTTTTTATTTTGTCAAATTTTTCTGTATTCTGTAAATTAAAAGACTATTGATTACCAAAAAAATTTTGGTAAGAAAAAGTTTTGTAGAAAATATTTAATGAAAATATTTTATATTTAAAACAATCGAACTTCTTCGGCAATGGCGTTTATTTGTAAATTATCTTTTTTATATATATTAGAAGTTTCTTGAATTTTAAACAGTTTAAGTATACGTATTTGATACTTTATATTTTACAAAAAAAAAAGTGTTAAAATTTCTTTAATTCATGACAATGCCAAGACAAAATTGTTGAAGTTCTAAAGTATTGAGCTTCCCTACAATCAATTATATTAGATCGTGTAAAAATAATTGATTTGGATTTCAGTATCACTAATTGCAATCTCTAGTTGATATTTGTTAAAACAAACTTTCTATTCACGTTGCTTGTTAATTCTAATCTAGAGATGGGTTTTCTTGGTTTTCACTAAGAACCATAGTTTGTATTTAGTACACGGTCGACGGTGTCGTAGAACACAGATTAATTATAAGTTGGGTACATGTAAAATTTCATTCGAGCACAGTTCTATACAAATGTTAAATTACAACGGAAGTTAGTTTGTATCCACGTGGAAATATATGTTAGTTCTCAGGGTTGTGATTATGATTAAATTAGAATCCGTATAACAAACGTTGACAGTTTTATGGTTATTACAATTTACTTATATATTGTGTAATGAAATTTAATAATATGAATTCAACAGAAATTGCATTATACCTAGTTTTCTCTTATAGACCTCCAATCACAATAGCTTTTCAAATCTGGAAACTAATGAAGATTGGAACGACATTTTGAAATACCCTGTACATTGAATAAAGCTTTTAATGGCTATTTGCACAGAGCTTCTAAGCGAAGCTTATATTTAATCTTAATTTAAACTGTAATCATTTTGAAATACGGTAAGAACAGTCTAATCTACAATTTAATATAAATTTAGCTTAAGACGTCGATGTAAGTGGCCATAAATAATTTAATCTAATGAATTAACTAATTAATTTATTGATAGCCCTCATATTAACAACTCTTGACAATTCTCTTAAAAAATCTACAGTGTGATCTTACAATTTTTAAAAAGTGTATAGATGACCACAAATGTATTACTTTATCTTTTTTTAATTTATATATATGCACTCTAGATATTATGATATTATCATATCCAAAAATACTCAAAGTTTTATTGACTTTTAAGAGAAAGAAATAATAAATATTTATGATGAAAGCTTTCTATTAACGGAGATTTAGCGATAAATTTTACAGCGCTAGTAATCCCGATTGATAAAATCAAAGACAAAAAGGCAAATATTAACACATTACAATATGTTTTTAAACATCGCATGCATAATAAACCGATAAATGTTTGCTCGCACCGTAACAGCAAAAAGTTATTAAACTGATTAAACGAAAAACGTATTAAAATATGGTTCAGTTTATTCAAAACCTAAATTTTAATATTTAATAATGTCATAAAACGCGCTAAAGTGAAAAACTGATTGAAATATACGATTTATTAATGAAATTACTGGAAATTTATTGTTTGATTGGTGGCTAATAATAATAAATAATTTGTTTTTAATTGTGCTTTGTGTAATATCAATGTGAAATGTTTCGGTTATTTGTGTAACACTTTCCAAATACTCGGGATTATTATCGAAACGTAATCTGAAATTATCGCCATTGACGAATGAGTATTAATTTTCCTATGGGAAAATTATGAAAACTAGTTGAAAATTGGAACTTTATTAAATTTGTTGAACGCGAAATTGTATTTCAGATTACCTTAACCTTATTGATTTGTTATTTATCACACAATTAAAATTAAATTGCAAATAATGAAAAAAAAATAATTTAAATAATTTTTTTCGAATCAAACCCATCTTTACATCATCTGATAGAGCGATTTTATCACCTTATCCCTAAGATATCATTCAAATAATGACATAGTTCCAGTTGTTAATTATACAGGGTGATTTCAAATTCGTGCCTCACGAAGCACATGCTTATTCTTTAAGAGAAATTATGGCGATTTTTTATGTAACCACTTTTTGATTTAAGCCCCAATAAGTAAAATAAAGGGTGTTAAAAATTCTTGAAACAAAATTTGGTATACACCCTTTCTTAGTTAGGGGCAAAAAATTGATGAAAACGAGGTTCTAAATAATTTTGCTGGCGTAGATACTTTCAGAAAAAAAATGGTAAACTACTGGTTTTTTAAACCAATTTTCATAAAAATGACTGCTTTTTATTTCTCAGAAAAAAGCTACTCTTGACTTTTTTCATATTTCATCCCTTTTAATCAGAACTTGGCATGATGACTTATGATTTGGTGAATTATTTTTGTGTAGCATTTAAATAAAACATGATTTTTTGTAAGAAATTTGGTAAAAAAGGGTGTGTACCAAATTTGATTAAAAAAGAGTTATTTAGTAAAAACGTTTATTTTTATTTTTATACACCCTGTATTTACTTATCCGTTAATAAATAAAAAAAGTCAATAAGTCTAATAGAAAGTCGCTATAATATCTGTGGCCGCGAATTTGGAAACACCCTGTACGAGTCAGTTCAGTTATATAAAAATTTCAGAGTAAATATCTGAAGAGCTAGTCCGCCACAGGGCTGCAGCAAAAAATTTAACATTTATAATAAGTGTACATGTACTGGTCTTATCTACTAGACAAACCCTTTAAATTTGAATAACATTCATTAGGGGGTTTAGATTTTATTAGCAAAAAATCGTTTTATGGTGGAGGGACGGATAAAGATAATTTTCTGCAAAATTAACGAGAACCCTATTCTTATTAAAATCAATGGAGATCTACAATTTGTTGTTAAAAAACAGGTCTAGGTACCTATACGTAAAAAAATATCTGTGAATTGATACAGGGATAGGCTTGTTTTAGTTTATCAATTTTCACTGTGGAGATAAATTATTATATTTGTCTTAAAGGTCAATAAATCCCTAATAGCACCAATTGATCTAGACCAAATACATTTTATTATATTTCTATTGGCTAATTGTATTAAGCGGTATATTTTTTTGTGAGTAATACATTGTTAGGGACACGTGAAGCGTTGGAACGGCCCCGTTTTCATGGAAAGTTCACACATCAGATAACACCAGGCAATGATGCTGTTGCTTGTTGATCATTTTTGAGGGTAAACTACCAACATCAACGGCCCGTGGCGGGTGGCACGAGAGCGCGAACGGTCGCGGGGTGTGAAGGGTAGAAACGCTAAACAGCGCGAATTTAGCGGCATCAATCATCACTGTTTTACCGACAGAGATTACAGGCCCATCCGGCACTCTCTCTGTAATGCGATCATCAGACCCACAATCGCTCGATCAATCGATATAATGCAATCATTGTGTGTTAATTATGAAATACTATCGCAAAGTGTTGACCGCTGTTTGATTTCCGCCGCTGTTTTAGTTCAAAATGTCATTTTAATATGGTAGTGCAGTGCGGTTGCCTGTTTTGACGGCTCACGGTTTGTAATATGATTATTTATTATAATAGCCGATTTTATTGAGCTATTATGCCCGATTGAAATTAAACAAATTTATTGGCTGGCAGGATTTCGCTCGGCTGCTGTTTTATTAGAAAATATATCAATTGAAAGATGCCAAATATATTATTTATCCTAATAAACAATATGTACATCTATACAAACGTACACATCTAATGATCAATGTTTTTCAACCTTCTTTAATACGAGACCCTTTTACAACTAAAAAAATAATAGCGACTGCCAGAACCGTAATAACTACGCTCAGGAATAAATTAAAGGATTCCTCGAAAAATTTCGTTTGTGGTCAACGTCTTTGTAGATATAATCTGGTCACTATTGACCCATAAGCAATTTGGTTCTAACTTAAACTCAACAGTGTTTCTTAGGTTGTTCTCATACACTAATCTTGGAGTGTACACTTCACAAGCTCTGCTTTTTACTTGTCACTAAACTAATTGAAAAGGCTTCGTTCTCTTTCTAATCCAGTGTTGTCAAGGAGCTGGATGGCCTCAACATTCACATGACAATGAAGTAAATCTTCGTGACTCTTAGCAAACTTTTTGATGGCCTGGTCAACAGTTTCCATTTCCAAGACCAAATGGAGGTCACTGTTTCTGATGTTTCAGGGGGAATATATGATATTCCTCAGCACTTTGTTCTGGAATCTCTCAATAATGTCTACTTTGACGGAGTGGAGTTTTTTCCATTAAGCCAATACCTTTTTCTGTATTTGAGTCCTTTAGTTCTTTAATTTTCTTTCTGTAATATGCTTTCCAGCGAAGCTTGGCGTTCAATATAATACCTAAATATTTAGCTGTATTTGAATAAGGTATCAAATTATTACTTAGACTGATAGCTATCGGAACTATTCTTTTATTTTTAAAGTTGAAATGGACAGATTTTGTCTCATTGAGTTTGATCCTCCATCTTTTTGTCCAGTCGTTGATACGATGGACTACTGTTTATAGAATATTGGCAACTTCTTCATTGTTGCTCCCTACTGCTAAGATAGCAGTATCGTCAGCGAAGATGGCAACAGTATTATTATCTAATTGAGAAATATCGGATATGTACAGTAGATATAGGACACTTCCTTCTGTTATTGAAGCTTTATTCCCTCTTAAACCAGAGTAAGATTCTTCTTGTTTGATCCGAAAGTATCTGTTTGAAATATATGATTCAATAATATGTGAACATTGTCTGGGGAGTAATAACTTCATCTTTTGGTTTAGGTCTTCGTGCCAGACCTTATCGAAAGCTTTGCAACATCAAGGAAAATGGTAGCACAGATATTCTTTTCTTCTAGCGATTTTCAGAAACTGATATTTGAGATACTTCCTTATTCTCAAAAGATTATCGAAGAAATTACAATAGGTCAATCGTTTGTAATAAGTTCTCATACTCCTTACTGTATAATTTGGAAGAGAAACTATTAAGTTACTTTTCGAACTTGACTACGAAGCTGACAACAGACATAGATGAATACTAAATCCTCTTTGGAGTACAACTAAGTAATTTGAACATGAAGATAAAAGGAAATCTGAAAGGGGCATGTTTAAAATCAAACTTACTTTACAAAATATTCCGCCTTCTGGATAAAGAGAAACGAAGAATGTCTAGAGCTGACAAGGGAATCTTTGACATTATTAGGGCAATTCGGCAATTTCTGCCTATGTATATAAATGTTCGAATCGAAATAATCTCCGATTTGCTTACTCAAAAATAGAGCAATGATTTGGTAAATTAATAAAAAAATATTTTTGTATTTTGATTAATATAAAGGACTTACAAGCCTTGCTTTTTACTTTTACTTTGCTTGCAAGCGAGATCCCCCGAACAACACTTTGCCCGTGCACCTTAGTAACTCAAAAGATATATTTAAGTATTTAGTAGATAGATTCCCTTCTTCCTCCGATATAGCTACCTTTTCTTTCATATTTTCCTTATAGTTTGTAAATTATAAATTTTTGTTCTAAACCCTGCTTATCACAATTTTTAAATTTTATTCCTTCTTAAATTATAAGAGATATAGTAAAGAGCATATTCAATTGCTTCAGTTTTGTCCAAATATAAGTTGTCTCTTTGACAGTACTTGGTACCTCATTCATTCATTGTTACATATTATTTTTTTATATTTCTGTCAGATATTTTCAACATCTCTAAATTAAATAAGATATACAATGTATCTGGAATAAGGTAGAATTAAACTGTACATAGCTGTTGCTTCATTCTAAATAATCAATTGAGCCTATTGCATCGCTGCTACTTTATTGAAAGTCCTAAAACATTGAGAATAAAGTGTGTCAAAAAAGATTAATTGGCAATATTTTTTCTCTTTTATTAGTACGATTATTATTAATTTATATAAATACGAAATGTGTTTGCTGGACATATGTTTAACGATAGACATTGAATTATTTTCTCTCACATGAAGAGCTATCCTGCTGTCGAAATTAAAATGAACAATGAAAATAATCTTGTTAAACATCTGCAATTACAAAACGCCTAAAGCGACCAACTGTTAAATAATAAATAATATCACGACACTCTTTAATTGCTATATTAATTTAAAACGGTAGCTACCGGTGGCATTGTAAACAAAAACAGGATTAAAAACAAATCAAATATTGTTATAACGGTCCCAATACAATGGAAATGACAATTCGTGCCGTATATTCGCCATGAGTATTTTGTTCTTTTGTGTAACTGACATGTTTTGCTATCTACAATGCTCAGGTATGCGATTAGCATTATGTGTTCTATTATATTATTGAACTACACTTTAGGACCCCACTCAGAGCGCTCCTGCTGGAAACCGGTCCCAGGACTTCATCTATCTGGCCAAAAATTTCTACAATAAATTATCCTCATCTAGAAAATTTCGTTTTCGTTTCTTAAACTAGGCATTTTCTGAAATGCTTTATTAAAATGTTTCATTTTTGATGTTAAAATGTTTCATTTCTGATGTTAAAATGTAAATTATAAAATACTCCCTTAAAATTCGAATTCGCAAGCTCACCATAAAAGACCACATCTGACCGTTAAACTGTTCCTACTACTAAAATATGTAAAAGCTAAAAAAATATTTCATTAAAAGACCTGATAAGTACACGCGTATTTTAAATAAACCATTGAAGATTTTTGATTGGGTTTTTGAAATGGTATTTGTTCATTATTCATCGATATTAGTGGTGCTTTTAATAACAATACTTAAATTGGCTACTTTTTGTATTACAAAACATAAATAATAGAAAATATAAAATAACAGAAAAAATATTAATAAAGAAGTTTTAGACCTACTTACTTCTAAATTCAAATCCTGAACAAAATGTCAGTAGGGATAAAAAAGGTACTTATTTTTTCTTATTAGGAAAAACAAAAAAATAAAATACAGAAAACTAAAAAAACGTATACAGACCCAGTGGAAATTCCACCTCTTCCCTTAATTTCGTAATTAACTGAAATATTGAATCATCTTTATTGTTTGAATGTTTAGGGCCACTTTTTTTGACACTAATATTTTCTAACGTCTTCATAGTTTATTTTTGGTATTCTAGAGTCAATTTTATAGCCACTTTGTAAATGATGATCTATATTTTTTGTGTGGGATTTAATAGTTAGACTTTTCTAGTTTCAAATTTGAAACATCTATATTAGCTGAAAAACAATTAAGATAGACAAAAGCAATATTTAAAAATTAGGCTTAAATACTCTATAAGCTTTTTCTCTATTTTTATTATAGCGTGTTATTTGTAGTACAAACAACGTAGTTCTAAAATATTTTCAAAATGTATCTCAAATCCAAATATACATTGTAGCAAATATCATTTTTTGTCTGGTACCAAATATTGGCGGAATTATGTAGAGTGACAGAGGACATTTTTAAAATCCTTTATTTATTGGATGCCTTTTTTAAACTAGATAAAAAAATTTTTTGAGATTCGATGAAGCATCCTGAAGATTAATTAAAATACAGTGAAAGAAAAAAAAAAAGGGGATTTATGATTATACTAGATTTCATTAAAACAAATTAACACAATTTTCCATTTCTTATCTAAACATTTATTAAAAGGTGTTTATTATATGTATTAAGATTGACAGTAAAATCAGACCTGAATTAAATTGCTATGTACTATTTTCGACACGTGTCATAATTTAATGACCTGGAGAAAATTGTAAAATATATATTACATGGTGACCAAAGTGCTCTGGTGGTGCTGTGGCGATACGTTCATCTACCTACTGTTGTTTGTAACAGTATTAATATTAATTTAGTTATATTGCGATGTAATGTTAGCATGCACCAGCAATATTACCAAGAATATGCCTGCCGCCTAAATGGAAACAAGCTATTTCTATATATTATGCACCGGCATGGCTTAGATCCCTATTGTTTGTGCCATATCTGGACCTATGCATGAATAATGGCTTTCTCTATTCGATACTCTTCTGTTCTAAGGAATTTTATAATTAAACTTACTGTTTAACTATATAAATTCAAAAAATTACAACTAGGTATCCGTTTTGTAGATAATCATTTTTGATACAGACTTACATTCTTATTAAGTATTATAAAAGTATCCTATAAATAGGATCGATCCGGTTTCCATATTCTCCCATAAATCTCCCTGAAGTATTTTTTCTTGATTTTGAATAATTGTGCGATAATATATAAATCTTTTTATTATAAGTCAAGTTCTGTTATTTACTTTTTGTAGCTGTTCATTTTGTGGATTACCTTCAGAAGCTTTTTTCTTTCATTTGTTTGTTGAATGTGATGAAAATTTTCTCCAGTTTTGCATATAATATCGTATTATCAGAAAATATCAATATTATTTATTATCTTAAGTAATATTCCATCTTTCACTTGTTTTGGTTTTACACTTTTTACAGCTTCCTCTAACACCGCTAAAAATAGTGGGTTTAAAAATGATTATTGATTAAATCCATTCCCAATTTTATTATCTTTCGTATTTTTTTAATCCACATCTTTTCTTTTTATACGCTGTCAGGCTTTCTTTCTAAATCATCGTTTTTGTTGTTTTATGAATAAATTAGTGATAAACCAGATGGTGGGAGACCGAAATAAATGAAA
Organism: Hermaeophaga mercurialis; assembly: GCA_951812935.1. Classification (NCBI taxonomy): domain Eukaryota; kingdom Metazoa; phylum Arthropoda; class Insecta; order Coleoptera; family Chrysomelidae; genus Hermaeophaga; species Hermaeophaga mercurialis. Next base: position 8,618,475 of record OX638362.1, on the reverse strand, counting down.
AATAACGAATAGAGAAATAAAACATTTAGTACCAAATGGTACAAAAGATGAACACACGCGAAGAAGAAGATGAAGAAAAATAAGATTTTCAATTAAATGCATCATAATATTGATAATATTGAGTATTAGTTATATTTATCTCCTTGAATTCAAATTGTTTATATCACAATGATGTAACTCTTTTATTTGCTTTTCTAGTAGTTTTTGCTAATTTTCAGTGGGACTATTGTTTGCTGATCTAACTGGAGGTGCAGCTGGAATTGTGGATGGAGTCTTATCAAAATTATGCATTTTTTTCATTGTTTTATTAATGATGCAGGTTAGAGCTGATTTTTATTTAGTGTTTCCATGTACCATGTAAAAATGTTTCCTCGACTGTCTAGTCCCCTTAAGGCAAAATGTTTTATTTTGTGATTAATCTTATTAAATACCTCGCTTATCATTTTCATTTATGCAGTAATTAAAATGTATTGAGTGGGTGTACGTCTATCACCATGAAATGCTTTGATATTAAAGAGTAAAAAAACGCATATATGTTGCATTTAATTTGAGATATCAGTCCTGATTGTAACAAATTAAATTACCACTTCCTTGTGCATATAGGAAATAATAATGTATGATAACCTTGTATTTGGCATTTAATATTTATAAAAAAAACAAATATAATGAATGCGTAATTTATATAATTTTCCGACTAGTTGAATAAACAAAGAATTTGCGCGAGGATAAATATCAGTTATTATTAATTTAATTATATTAAAAATACTCAAGGAGATTATTTCTAATATTGTATTGCATGTCAGCCAAATTTTTTATTCAGTAAATATTTATTAAATTCTCAAAGTTTATTATTTTATTAGATTATTAAAAATATACTTTTTACCAATGTAAATTAATAATTACTATTATTCTATTAGTACACGATTGTTCGACTTGGAAAAAATTCCACACATAATTATACATATACATATTTTTACTTTATAACAACACCCTTGAATATTTTTTCAGTCATATGTATATTTTTAAGATTAATTGTTTTTCAGTATAGTTACAGTCTGGAACGCAAAAGATAAATAAATAAATAAATAAATAAGTAAACTATTTCCATTTAAAATTTTGAGTAATCAATTTTATTATAAATAAGTTACCACATTAAACCTACGTGTTCAACCAATTGTTACGTTAATTTTTAAGAACTAAATTGTTTAGTATAACTCTTAGCGTTTGCGATAAAAATCTGACACTAGTCGGAAAACTTCATCACTAATGAATTGTGTTACCGTAAATATTACAAAATATGCCCCTATATGTTCAATTATTCATGAAAATAACCATTGCATGCGATGCAGAAACCACGCAGGTGGTCCCTCGAATTAGCATTATTTTCTTTCTCTTCTCTCTCGCTGACTTTCTCCGCTTGGAAACAATTGTGTTGTTGCAAAATGCAAAAACTGCATTTGTGCAAAGTGTTCTTAAAGCTGGTTTTAACTGGAAGAATACATTTTCGGAAGAAAATCAATGTCTTGTGAATAAATAACGGATGCAAGTTAGTCATCGTGAAAACACATTCTCGTACCCAGCGCTCGGTATCCCGTTTTTAAGGATTTTGGAAGCTATTAAATTATGCATTAGCCGTTTTACTACACTAAGAAAAACTATTTTTAATTCTTTCACATCTTACCTTGTAGAATTTATCCATAATAGACATAAAGAGATAAATCATACTTATCTGAATTTCTACAGTGGTACCAAGCTTTTTAAATGATCTTTTTTCTGACAAAAGTTTCACCTATTTAGCATTGTTAAAGAGTGACATAAGATTGACAGATTTCTTACAAGCGAAATTTTACACCATGAACATTTTAACCAATTATTATCAAGCAATATCTACATTAATATTTTTCTTTCCAAAAAAAGTCTTGGTTATTATTATATAAGTATTTAGTCCAAAAGGTAATCTAAAATAATACTAAAGAAAAAGATCTTATTTTGAAAATCCATCTGAAAGCAGTGATTTAAAAAAAAATACTTACACGAAAGAAAATGTTTGTTAAAAAGTAAACATATCAATCATTTACTTTTTAAAGGTTTGTTATAAATAGGTTTCAGTCTAATTCTAAGTAGAAGATAATAATTTGATATTTTCCTTTTGAGTCACCTGTCCTGGCTAAATAACTATGATTTTTTATGATATGGAAAGCGCAAAACCAATAATCACCATATCAATCATTTCTATAAATTAAGGTAGGCACCTCCACGTATATTTAATAAAAAAAATAAACAGACAACGATGGGTCGTTATGAAGAGCTGCCCTCGAATGATTCTGCAGTCTACTGCAATTCGAAGTAAATAATAAACTTCATTATTAAGGTTTTATGTGACCATCACGAAAAACGGCCATTGTTAAATACATATTGAATCCTGTCAAATCTATATAGAAAGTAGTGGTAAAAGTTGAAGTCGCGAATATAACGAACAGAGACGTAGCAGGAAAATTTAGATTCTACGAGCTTTATGCTGTAGTAGCAGTAAAACGTATACAACAGTAAAAACTATGTTGTTTGGAATGAAACCTATACCTCAAAAATAATGGTATGTAGAACGTGGCATTTCTAACAAAATATTCTTATAATTTTTTCACACAAAAATGCACTTTAAACATTTACTCGAAAACTTATACGTGGCAACACCTCACACTTTTAATAAAAATATCTGTCATGTAACCAAGCAATATCTATGTGATGAATCATAAAATCCTGTTAGTTTGGAGAAGATTTAGATCATTTACTAGTTTTAAGTTTATTGTTTGGTAAAGTAGTTTCAATAATTCAAAAATTATATTTTATTCAAATCAAAAATATCACGACATGTTAATTAATATAATCCGTGATGTTTTGTATCCATAGATATGCGCATTATTTTTGCGGATACCCTCTATAACAAATTTAGGAATATTTCATGCTTAAAATTTTGTTCCCCTTCAACATTTTAATTAACCAAACCAAAGAAAAATGTTTCAGTTTAATTTTGTCTTAAATATTCCTTCTTGATTTTAGAAAACAGTCCTTTTTAGAGACTAAAAGTTATAATCAGTGTCGCTTCTAAAGGTCTTAAGTCCGGTTCTGATAATAAGACAGTGTTTCTAAGTGGTCATCATCATCTGTCGGGTATTAAATCCAACTTCCACACACCGTAAAACGTAAAATCTTCAATAAAGGAGATAACATACATCTTAATGTTTATTCAGAATGATTATATACATTTGAAACGACATCATCAGACTACACATCCTATCACGAGAAAACCCCTGGGGTCTCAACGTTCAGTAAATACTATTAACACTGATAATGCAAATTAGCAAGTGAACTTTAACAATTGACCAGCTTCGGTAAAACATGGGAGAAAAGTTTTGTTTTCGGCAAAATCGTTTTCAAGGATTGTTATTTGGCTTCATGCGATTTTAAAAATTATAATCTTTTACTCGTATTAATAGGTTATAAATAGTGGTCTTTCGCGATACAGAAAAATTACTTTGTGCAAGTCGTGTTTTCTAGTATATTTACCTAATAAGATATGTAAGTTCTATATGCTATGTCTAATTATTCATACGCATGCCACCGAGAAAGTATTTTTATTTTTTCTGTGCCCCGATCTGGTCTCTTAAGTACATATTTAGAAAAACTTGTAATGAAAGTTTCTATTGTTACAGATGGACCCTAAAAATCTGGTGAGTAAAGTATACAATAACAACAAGCATGAATTTAGTGAAATAGAAGTCTAAAAAATTTAACAAAAATTAATCACCGTCTATCTTTGGATAAAAGCATACATATTCTGAATCGTTCATAAATCTCACTTTATTTAGGTTTAATATTAATGTTTGAAAATTCTTGTCAATTTTGGTATTCAGATAATAAATTAATTAATATGCATTGGAAAAGACAAATGACCCCCTCGACGTTAGCGCAATATGTGTTTATCTCTTGATTTACTCAGTAATATTTTGTTCGTGTAGTTTAAATATGGGTGCTCACTTATTTAATAAGTAAATAAGATGAATAATTTGTCACTCATGAAAGAAAATCCCATAACGATAACTTTTAATTCTTGATAGTCACGAATAAGAAGTTTACGCATTAGATCAGTGTTTTTCAACATTCCTGGATACACGACTCCTTTAAAAAAATAAGCCGACTCTCCAGGAACATGAAAAAATATGTCGGTGATTTCAAAAACGGCGTCTGGGATAAAATCAAAGGATTCCTCGCAAAACTTCGTTTTGGTCTTCGTTTGTGGTCAAAGTTTTTATAGAAACTGATGTGTGAGTCTTTCTTTTGTGTTCAAAAGATTGTCGAAGAAATTGCAATGGACCAATCGTTAACAAGTTCTCATGTTCCTTACATAATTACGTTGCATAATTTGGAAGAAAAACTATTGAGTTACTTTCCAGAACGTTACATCGAAGCTGACAATAGGCATGGACGAACACTAAATCCTTTTTTCGATATGTCATTGCAACTAGCTAATTTGACCACGAAGGAAAAAGAAAATAGATCTGGCTGATGATAACATATTTAAAATAAATTTTAATTACTAAAAATTTTAAGTCCTTCTGGATAGAAGAAAAGAAGAATATCCAGAGCTGGCAACCGATGTTTAAAAATTATTACCATTCCGCATTTTCTAGCTAACTGAACTATTCTCTTCAATGGTGAACATAAAAATTAGAAAGCTAAACATGCTCAGATTAGAAAATGATTAAGATTATTTGCGTTTCAAAAATAGAGCTACTTAATAAAAAGTTTTCTCACTAAAATGTTTGTACTTTTATTGTAATTTAGGATTTACAACTCTTGCTTTTTATTTTTACTTTGTGACCATCCGGTGAACCAAAGTTTGAAAAACATCGCATTACATAAGTTTGAAATAATAAATGTAATTTGCAATTCGTATTGTTTTTGGTTACAAACTGATATAATATATGTTTACATTATATTTTTTCTTATTTGCATGAATGGCACTATACAAGTGGTAGTTCCAACAGATAATCGTGTACACTAAAATCAATATTTTTAAATAGCCAGAGGCAATTCCATAAAATTCATAAATATTCTTTCGATTAAATAAGAAATTCATGGATGTTTAAACAAAAAAGTCAATATCTAAATACCTAAGGATGGTAAAAAATAGTGTTACAATAGTATGTACATAGAACTATTTAATATTTTCTTAATTATAACGTTTACTGCTTGTTTAATATTATGTGTGCGAAATTTTTGGCCAAGGCTGCGATCGGGTAATAAATACACATCTTTATTAGAGTCATCATAATTAATAAACATTAGGATCTTCTTGGTTGGGAAAATAAGAGATTGGAAGTGAAGTTTGAACTTCTTGGATTTTATTTAAAAGTTGATAATGCCTACCCCTGCGATTAACTGTTTAGTAATTTAAACATATAAGTTGGCCTAATATTTTGTAATACTTGTTTTTGTACATAGATAAATAAATTGTTATTGTTTCACTCAAACTCTTTCATTTCCATTAACCAATTTCCGTATTGGGTGGAAACTTAATATTTGTGCATATATTTATTCCGAAAAAAATAACCCAAGTGAAGGTGAAGGCGCCGAGCGTCGATCCTAGTACCTCTCGCAAGCCAAATTTGCACATAGTATCGTAACAATAGGTAAAATTAAATACAAATAAGTAATTTTAATAACGAATAAACCTTTTTTTTAATTAGTTTAATTTGATTGGAAACTGAGCCACTCGCCAAACCGCCAAACCGCCAATCCGCCAGTATTTTTAATAATTTAAAAAAAGGATATTCACAACTATCACATCCACGCCGACGTCAGGATTCGAACCTGGGACCACAGAATAGAGCCTTCAGCGCACTCGACCATCGAGGTCGGCCAAAAAACTTTGTATACCTACATGATAATTCTTACATCCTTCTTGTCCGTTCCATTAAAAAAAATGATTATAGCTACACTATCGTATTGCATAGAACTGTTTACTTGTTTTCCGTTGTACTATATTTCCTACATACAAATTTTCGAACAAGTATACCGGTTCCAATGGAAACCTTCATGTTCGGAAAATCTGTTCGGTGTGTCTAATTGCCCCACTTTGTTCCACGAAAGCCACAAACGCATTCTAGGGTAATCTTGTAGGATATTTTGAGTGCGTTCGTTGTATGATAAGAGCCCTCTTCTGCGGCCTGCCAGCTCGAAGCCCGAGCCCGGCCATAACCAAGCACACAACAACCCTGCTACTTACATCAACCATGTATAATACATGTATCTATCTGCGTCCGCATGAAAATTGGATGAATTTAGGCTACATACACAGTTACTACATTATTTAAAGAGAGAAAATGCCTAGTGTTGTGCTCTCCGCGTTAGTGTTCTAGTGTGTAATTTGAATTTTCGGTATCCTCTTCAAATTAAAAGATTAGAGAAATTGAATAAGGCAATTAAAAATTTAATTTCAGGAAAACAAAAAATTATTTTTTAATGGAATGTTACATAAATATATAAAATGATACTTATCTCGCTAATTACATATAACACATTAAAATATTATATTTTACATTTAGAAGACAAGAGAACAATTGACTTTAAATTACATATTAAGTCGTTGGTTATAATCATTAAGATAATTAAATGATAAAATCTTTAGTTGAATACTTCACTTAACATGAAAAAGACTTATTTTCGTCAAATATTATAATAACTCTTACTTATCGAAAGACAGTTTTTTCATAGAAATATCTAATACAAAAACCTTCAGCTAATCAATAGCAAATTGATGGAACTCCAAAAAATGTCTAATAACGTAGGCAAAAAAATTCTAAAATTAGAAGATTAATTGTACACCATCTTCAATACGATAACGTTAAAATGCGTGTTTTCTCTATGACACATAATCCAAAATAAGGGCATCATGAAAATTAGATGTTCGACTTGAATAAAATTTTTTATTATGATTAAATAACTTTAAAAGTTTGTTTCGTAAAAATATAACTCCTCATAATAAATGGATTAACAATATATAATTCTATTTAATCTTTTTAAAATGTGCTATACATATTGCAGAGCTATAACTTTACGTATACTAGAAGCTTTCAAATAACTCAACCTACTTATTGGTCGCACAAAACAACTAGATTTAAAAAATAATGTAAGAGAAACTTTGAGGGTCAAAACTGATGGATTTGAAACTAATATTTATCAATGGAAAGTATTTTTAAAATAAAATAAAAATAAACAAAAAATAGACAGTGGTTTTTATCACGATATCTACTTTTTTCATTGTATTTATTATTGTTTTTTTTAAGAGGTTGGTTCTTAGTAACTTCATAGCTAAAACGTATACCATACCTTTTAGAAAACAAAAATTTTGTAAATTTGCCAAGTAATCACTGAGAATAGTAAATAAAATGGTTATTTTTTATTTCAGGTGAGTAAAACGCTATTTTTTTTTTCTACAACAAATTGGCTCTACGGTGATATTTGTAAGTATAAAATAATTTTTATGATAAATAAATTCAATAACAAAATTGGAATGAATACCAAAAATTGTTTATTTGCGATACATTTTTAAACTTTCATTTTCGTAATCAGCAATATTTACTTAATTTTCGTCATTTTTTTACCAAATCTATAAAGGGTAATTAAAATTAATTTCTTCTGAAACTAGTTTTTATAAGAAGAATATTTATTCATTTTAAATTGTTTGAAGGACTTTAAAAACCTTTAAGAGATTATATTGAACATACGCAATAACAATGTCAAAATTCTGGCATCCTTTTTAAAGTCAATACCAATAAAAGCTATAATTTATGAATTGGCATTTCTTACACTTAAATTATTATATGACAAGTTTTAATTAAAACCTAATTGCTGAAATTAGATAAACCCAACTGTAATGATAATTTTTTAATAATTTAAAATCTTTATTATATTTATGCATTCAATACTGAGAAATATTATATATTTTCTCAAATTTCGGATGTGATATAAATCCCTTTACAATAAACCTAAATACTAACAAAGTTTTTTGTTAAATTTATTTAAAAAATATACATAGTAGAGTTTTGTTGAAAAATATTATTTATTCCTTTAAACAATTTGAGAAGATTTAATACACTACACTAATCGTAGTAATTATCTTCGTGTTTTTTAACGACCGTTTAAATATTTTATATTTTTATTAATATAAAACTGCATCGAGTTGAGGGCAATAAATTGATTTGAACGACTGGCTGCTCTGTGACAACCTAATATTAACTTAATTGAGATTATTTATTCAATTATTCAATGTTCATTTATTTACATGCCCATTTTGACATTGTGAACAGCAGCATCCGATAAAATTTTATATTATCGTGACCTCCCACGTCAAAATGTTTCATCGGCGAAATCAAGGTTTGAGTATAGTTTACAAATGGATCGATTTGTCATTTGTTTATTGGTTAATTGTTCACTGTTTACACTTGTTTTTGGAATGATTCCCACTCGAATTGATGTTGTTAAATACACCGAGCTTCGTTATCAGACTGATTAATTAATTTACTGACAACTTCCTCTCGGATATCTTTTTGTGCAGTTTTTATTCAATAAGATCAGGAAATAAACATTCATTTATTTCTAATTTTTTATTTTATTTTAACGTCTGCTGTAAAATGAAACATGTATGGGGTGGACAACTTAAAAGTAAAACAATAAGAAAATACGTTTCATTGTGTTATATCATTTACAAAGGAAGGGGGTGAAAGTGGCCTTCCAATTTTTATATAAAATTCTGGATTTGATTTTAAATTTTTTTCTAAATAAAAGTAAACAAATTGATTTGTAATTTATGATTTAAAAATTGTAATTTCTTATGAAACAGTTTCAATTGTTAGCTATCTTAGTAAGTATATGTAGGTATTCTAGAACTATTTCCTTGTCTTGTACTACTTAAAAATATTTCACCAAAATAGATATTTAGACGCATTATAGAGTGTTGTTTTTTAAATAAAAGAAATATGGCGGAAACTAGAAGGTGTATAAGAAACAAAAGTTGTTGCTGTTATGTAGTTACTCAACCAAGCGATGAATTGTAAGAGAAATATCTCATTTTTTTCTTCGGAGCAAATTATTTTGAAGAACCTGGCGGGATAATTGCATAGGAAACAGTCCGTATCTTGTTGTTTCAATTATTTACTGACATTTCTATTATGCAAAATCTCATTGCAATCCCAACTATGAATCAAAAATAATACACCAAGTATTGCCAGTAATTACCATTATAATTACGTCAAACGATAAAATCTCGAATGTTCCATACAATTTAGCTGCATTCATTTAGAGTATATTCCATATTTAATTTTATATCGCTATAAATTTACAATGTAACGAAATTATTCTACAATTTACAATTTACATATATCCACATTATAATACAAATTACCTACTACCTCAAATATATATCGTTGTACAGCTTACATTCAGTTGACGATATGAAGGCTCAACTATGGTTAATAAATTGCTACCGCTAAATATAAAATTTTCAAATTTATTTTTACTATTACTAAAAAACTGGTTCTCTACTGTAACATACGAGGCCAGTCGGATAAATTCCGGAATATCTATGAAAAAAAAGTTTATAAACAAAAATATTAATTTATTGTTTATCGAAATATTCTACGCAGTGGAAAAATGTTGATCCTTCATTTTAATTTTAATTGTATGAAATATAAAAAAGTCACTTTGTGTCAAATCAGGACTATGGGACGAATGGGTCAATAATTAAAAATTGTATTTTTCAAATAATCGACTATTGGGCTTGCGGTATGGGATATTACATTGTCACGATGCAAAAAGTTTGTACGATTACGATTTGTTTTTCGCCACTGATTACTTCGGGCAAACAAACCAGAAAAAAATATCATAGTAAGATCCTTATAGATAAGAATTCTTATATTTAAAAGCTAATAGATAGTCAGAAAGATATAATAAATCTAAAGCTACTTTCTAATCAAAATAACTTTTCTTGTATTTCTCGAAAATTATGAACTTGGAGGGGAAAGGTGAAAATTATCACACAACGAATCAAAATAGTGGTTAAAAGATTGTAAAGCTGAGCTCACTCTCCAAAATTTACCCATAAAATCAAAGAATCCAAAAAATATGTTAATCAATGTATTTTCATTATAAAACACTACAGAGAAAATAATTTACCGAATTTAATGAAGAAATCGATTTTTTAATATTAAATAATCATAGTAGTAAATCAAATTTCCTTTATAATCTAACAATATGTTGTAGATTTATAACTAAAAAAAGTTACTACATAGTTGACTATATTAAGTTTTCATGTATTTTCTTATCTGATCTTAGATTTTAGTATAAGATAAATTTTTATATATTTTACAAATAAAGTAATTAAAAGTTGACCAACTAAAACTGTAATAATAATTATTATATATATTATAAACCTTCGTTTATATTTAGCCATAAATTAATTTCTTTTTATTTGTCGTGTATTAATGGGCTGCCCAAGGGTAGTTCAATTTTTTAGCAACTTTTTATTACATTACATTTTACAACTTAATTACCGGCCAATATTATTTTTAGCTTGAAGGATATTTTTCGACAGACACGCAAGAACAAGGTTAATTCTACAAATGGCTGTTTTAAAAATTTGTTGCCTAATAAAAAGCATGTAACATAGAAAATTCCTTCTAAGACAAATAAATATATTTTACTTGACGGCAAAAATGTGAACTTTAAGATATTTCAACAGTATTATCAGATTTTGAATTTGAATTCAGTGTACTTTTTAATGTATAGCTATCGTCCCTAATTAGAACTCTAGACCACCCTGTGTGTAATTTACAACACTTGTCTATTTTACTTTTTAAAAAGTCTAAAATATTTCCAACGATTAAAGAATTTTAAAATGATCAAAACATTCTTTTGTAAATGTAGTACTAGACTCACATCCCACTTGGGGTTTATAGTTATTTATTCCTTACAGTTAGCATGTTCTTCAACGATAATTTAATATGCATTATATGTGAGTCTATGAATGAATTATCCCTACGACTATTACAAAAGAATAAATAAACCAAAATTATTGAACAATTTTATTCTTATAAAAAGATAAATTTTACTTATCTAAATTACCATAGTATCCCAAAGCGTTTTAAAAATTTATTCAAATCTGACCCAGGTTTCGGTATCTGACATACCATTTTCCAAGATGACAAGAAGTTTGACAGATCTTTTAAACGTAAATAATTTCATGTCATAGACATCACAACCAATAATTATTAAGCGAGATTCTTGTTTTTCTAAAAATATATTTGGTTAGTATTATATTGGTATTTAGTCCAAAAGGTGATCTAAGATACTTGAACTTCACAGGTTTAGTTGTTCATTCAATACTGTATATTGAGGATATTTTAGGTATTTCTTTATTTCATATTCCTCCAAAAAATCAAGTTCTTTCTTGTCACTTATATGAAATACTTCCACTGTTGTTTCTATTGTGTTGTTAAGTGTAGGATTGGTGTCAATGAGGTAGGTTGCGTAAATGTGACTTATCTGGTTGTTTTAATCTATAAGCTCGTAAGTGATAAGAAAGAAGAACTTGAATTTTTGGAGGAATATGAAATAAAAAAGCACCTAAAAATCCTCAATATACTAACCAAATATATTTTTAGAAAAAGAAGAATCTTACTTAATAATTGTTGGTTGTGATGTCTATGACATGAAATTATTTACGGTTAAAAGATCTGTCCAATTTCTTGTCAATCTTGGAAAATGGTATGCCAGATACCGAAACCTGGGTCAGATTTGAATACATTTTTAAAACGCTTTGGAAGACTGTGGCAATTCAGATAAGTATAATTCTTGTTTTTTCATATTTATTATGAACAATTTCCACAAAGTAAGAGATGAAAAAATGAATTTAAATGAAATATTTTAACTCTATAAATGTTGAGTAGCATTCATAATTAATATATTTTTAATTACTATTTAATATTTTCTAGAAACTTTCTAGAATTTTCTGAGAAGATGTTCTAAGAAATTATAATCCAGTAAGTCAAAATCTCTATGAAAAGTTCAATAACATTTAGTTTTTTGAAAGTTATAATATATTATAATAATGAATATAATTCAAAAATGCATTAAACATCTGAAGATTATTAGATAGTCGATGGAGAAAAAATGAATTTGAATTCCTGGAAAGTACACTATATATCTGAAATTTTGGGGAAGGTTCACATACAAAATGTATACGATTAAATATGAAAATTTATATCTATGAAATTTATATTTTGCTCCTGTCTCCCCTATTTTCATTTGAGGTAGCTAATTTATAACAGTCGTGGTCTGGTTAAGAAAAACTGCGCTAACACTAGTAGAGTAGACACAGTAAAAATATAGGATAATAATTGTCTTCAAAGCTTTGAAATATGCTTTTATCCTCCATCCAAAACTCTTAAGCTTTTATGGCATATTGCACAAATTATATGCAGAAACTCTAATTTAGAATTACCTACATGCATTTTTTGAATAAAAGCAAAGATTCTTTGTTTTTATGATGAAAAGATTTAAAAGTTAGAAACGTCAGACAGGTTGTTTTCAACTTACAAGAAATACATATGTAACTTGCATTAAATGATTGGAAATAGGTATTTTTTTTTTTTTGTAAAAGAACAGCAATTTAATGAAGTTTGTTAGTCAGCCAAAGTAGATTGTAAAGGATATTTTGTACTATAAAATTGTCTTGTGTTCAATTAAAAATTGCAATTACAAAAACTAGATTCAGTATCTGTGAAATAATTGACTAAGGCCACTTGATTAATTTTACTTCATCATCGATACCTCTTACAAAGGATAATTAAAACGTGATTTTTCGCTATTAAAAAATTTTTATTAAAAAAAAAAAGATCCTGGCACATTTTGCCTCAAAAAACAAAAGCGACATACGCAACAATCGCATGTGAGGAAATCTCGATCGGGGCAAAATGTTTTACTAAAGATCAAAGTGTGAATGTATGTATGTGTACGGGTACAGCAAAACTCACGCTTAGGCGCGTCAGGCAGGTCAGTAACAAAAAGCTGTAAAGCTGCAAAAGCTCTCTGCGTGTCTGCATATCACGTCGCAGGGAGCGCTTTACACTCCATGAGTTTTACATTGTGCCGCCACGGCCGTAGATCTTTAGGATATCAGTCCCTTTTTTAGAAGATACACGGCTTGAAATACAGTTTATATTAGCGAATTTTAGGGGCTCTATTTAATAAGACAAACGATTTTAAAGGTAAATTAGATATTATTTATAATAGGTTGTGTTAGGTCTCCTCAAAAATGTGCGTGGTTTAGGAACCAATAAGTATGTCAATATACATATGTCTCTAGCAATAACACAAACCAACAACATGCTAATAATAAATATTACAAGAATATTAAAAGATATAAGTATAAGAACCCAAAATTAAATTATTTATGCACATAAAATAAAAATCTTTTATATCAATTGACAAATCAAAGAAAAACTCTAAAAAATATGTATATTAGAACTCTCCACAATTATTCATGTTGTTGGTAATAGATGAAAAGCAATGAAACAAATTACAAGGAATATACAAATATAAAATTGATTATTAGAATATGCAGAAACTCCCACGATTACTGAAATAGAAAATTTTAAATAACAAAAAAGATATATTTCTTATATTTTGCTTTAAAATGTTCTCATCTAGGACGCCGCTGTCTTAATTCTTACCCTTTCTTATTGTGTAGATGCGGCATTGATTTTGTAACTTTGAAGCAGCGTGTTTGGAGAAGTCCCGGAGGGCGATGAACAAAATACACATGATAAAAATAGACTTTTTATTTCCCATATTCTTCAAGGAAAAAAGTCAAAAAAAGGAACAAGCAATAATAAAAATGATATAGTCGTATATTTTTGTTACGGAATTTATATCGGAGAAGTAACTTTAATAGCATTGCCAAAGTTCAAAGTTGGCATACGTACACAAAATGTTTTGTCGAATATAATAACTGTTAGTTTGATTAGTTATTTCGTCATGTTTATGAAGAAAATGCACGATAAAATTGAAGTTATGCCAACTGCAACAGAATTGGATTAAATCTTAAAATATCTCCAAAATTAAAGTTAATACGTTCTTTAAAGAATTTTAATAATTACTTATTTTCTATACCAATTTTAATAAGTATATCATTAATAGTACTTTGTAGATCATTTTTTATGAAAAATTATTTGAAATCATCGACCAAAGAGAAATTGGAAAAATAAGATCTAATTTGTGGTAAAGAATTTCATACAAAAAAAATTAAACAAATTCTGTTAAGTACATATATAAAACTAATAGAAGGATATTTAAAAAAGAAAAAAAGTGATAACAATATTTTCATTCCCAGACATAACTGCCTTTAACATGGTAGATAAAAGTAATGTGGAAATCGGTACAGATTAAACTTTAAATAATTAAATTTTCTGTTTCTACTGTTACGTTGTTGGAATTTCTATTGTTTTGTAAAGCTTTTGTAAAAATTATTATGTGACTCAAGTTTCTCAATGGTTAGAATGTTTATATTGGAAAATTAACTATGTGCATGAGAAATCTGTCAAATGCCCAACGAAGCATGAAAATTGCCAAACTTAAGTAGGTCCGAGGATGCATGAAAATTGCGAAACTTGTCACATAATAATTTTTACAAAAGCTTTGGAAAACTGGAAATTTAGCTAAATATAATATAATCTTTTACATTTATTAATTTACGTTATTTTCTGTACAGTAATTCTTTTATTAAAAAAGGGCTCCAGGTATTAAATGTACCATTAAAAATTAAATATTTGATAAAGATATAAATTGCTGGGCAAAAATAAGAATTTACCTGACAAAAATGTAAAACTCGGGATAAAAAGGATAAACGCTCGATAAAAATAACAGACCGTCAGGCGACATATGCTAGATAAAAAGAATAATCGCCCAATAAAACAATTAGACTAGCGATTAGGTTAATAAACGCTTAACAAAAATGGATTTATTTATAAAAAACTGAGAATTTTTAAAACAGAAAAAACCAAATAATTAGAGGCTTATGGCAAAACAATGATAGGACAGAAAGTTTATCTTTAATCAAACTTAAGAGATGATCAGATCCGTACATATATCCAACGATAGACGAAACAAGATTAACAAAAAAGGTTTTTATCAGTAAGAGAAGAAACCGCAGATCTCAGAAATTATGGTTGAAAATAGATATAGAAAATAAGAGGAAATTCAGCAATGAATGGAAAAAAGACTAGTTTAGTAACTTTTTCCTACGTTTTATTAACTATAAATAGCTGAAGAAGAAAAACAAAAATTTCTACAGGTAAACTTATATCTACATATTTACATTCTTTATCTTTATTATTGACTCAATTTCATTTTAAGTATTTTAAGTTTGTTCTTAAATAAATTCTCTTTCAATAAATAAATTTCAAGTTGGTTTTTGTATTGATCGAGAATATTAAAGTAAAAATATTCATCTTTGGGGAAGTGCTTTACCCCTTTCGTGGCCGGATGTTGGGAAAATGAAATTAACTTCTGTCTTTCCCGAAAGAGCATATTTTAGATTCCGAGGTATGTCTAAAATTGGAGATCGTTAATCAAGTTTGAAATCTCCTTTTAATCTTGTGCATTCCATTATGCTCCAAACCGAATAAGGTAGAATCGAAATCCATAACTTACGATTATAACACGTTCACTTTATTTCGATTTGAATCGGGGCGTATCCGAATTTAATACAAATATAGATATAGATAACCGTTCTCTTTCCGATCAAATTTTTTCTAATCGCCCCCATCTGCCGCGCCGTTTTTATCGGATTACTTTTGCATTGCCAATATCGATTGATTTTTTAATATAATATTGGGTACACTATACACTCTGAAAAATACAACGGGACGGAATACTTTTTTTTGTTTGTTTTCTGTTTCGTTCGGAGATATTATTGCTTTTATACTGACAAGCACAAAATAAAAAAAGCAAAAATTGTGACTACAAAGTAGAATGTAAAAATAATTTTCGATAACTCTGTCGAATATTAAAAAAGTATATATCGTTTTTTTTTTGCTTGTGCCTAATATGAAATTTTTAGTTAGCTGTCTGCAGTTTTTTCGATTCGATATTTCCTTTTTTTTATATGAGTGTACCGATGATTACATCAGCGCGAATGTTTTTGAGGGATGAATAAATATTAATATTAAATGTATTTACTGAAAAAAATTCACATGCTTTAATCCTCTCCGTTTTTATTAATTACTGGAACAGGGGGTTCCAATTTGTTTTCCCAAAAAAAAAAAGGATTAGTAAGGTAATATTGACAAAAATGTTACTATTTCTCATGTACAATATTTAGTAATTATAGATTGTACACTATGTTTATATTAAACCGTCAACATTTCTTGCTTCCTGATCCTTATCAAGGATTACACGCATTAGTTCGTATTTGAAAATCGAACTTTTATTAACTAACACCTTTTTAAAATATATTTATTTTAAGGAAGGAAAAAGAAATTTACTAATCTTTTTATACATTTATTTTAGTATATGTGCGCCATTCCTTCACGGATATCTTTTCGCAATTTAAATCGATCATATTATGTTACTTCTTTCACTTCTACTGATACTAGAGAATAAATGGGATATTGGCAAAATATAAAAATACCAAAACCAAATAATCGTTGATCATTTAGCCGAAATCTTCCAACCTAATAAATAATATTTACAAAAAAGAAGAAGAAGAAGAAGAAGAAGAAGAAGAGGTATATAAAATAAAGAAACACCTAAAATGTCCTCATATATAAATAATAAAAATAAAATTTTTTCCATACACGGAAATGATGGGGAACTTTTTAATATTATTTATAATTATGTTTTTAACAATTTTTCTGATTTTCAGCTTGTTGGGATTTTATGCACCTTCGAATGTCTAAATTGACCGGATTACTCAGTATATAGTATTGAATGAACAATTAAACCTGGGAAGTTCAATTATTTTAGATTACCTTTTGGTCTAAATAACTATATAATAACAACTAATAAATTCTCTTCTTTTTAGGAATTCCAATTACTTTAATAGAATTTAACATAAAATAATTTTTAGCAAAAATAAGTTTTGCTTTTTTCCATAAAATAAGCAGATTCCACTGATATTAGGCACAGAAGATGGCTGCAGCAGGATTCAGAATAATTGGATTAGTGGTAAAAGTGCATTGAAAAAACGGATTCCATTTGAAAAAGTTAGTTTGAGGGATGTAAAATGTTTTGGTATATAAATTTCTTAATGATTAGGGGTAGCAATGAGCATTTTCTTGTAACTGCAGTTTAATGAGGTCGCATGAGATTTTTCAAAAGAATCTCCACTCTACAAATTGCCGTTCTCTTGGTGAAAAGGTATTGTCGAGTATAAAAATTATAATTTGGGCTTCGACATTTTTTTAGACTTGTATGGCCGCGCATGTTATTATTATTAATATTATTTTTTGTATTAAAATATTCCTTAATCTGGCTTGTTGTCCCAAAAGTATTGTTCTCTATATAATTAGTACGATGTAATTAATTACCTAATAATTAGACGATCAATGTGTTTTCAACTTTCTGGACGTAAAAACATTGCGTATAATTAACAATTTTTAAAAAAATTGTAAAACCACAATGTACTGTATATAATTTGTCGCGTAATGATAGCTTTCATTTAAACATTTAGCGAATCGTAATAAGGATATCACTTTTGTGAAATAACTAAGAAAACGACTAAAAGGTAATAAAAATCTTGTTTTACACTATTCTAGACTAAGAGATAAGAAAAATTTGGTTTTACTTAATTATATATAATATTTATTGTATATTATAAATTTAATAAATTATTTTATAACATACAAAAATTAATTACTTAGACATATTGATATGGGTGAATAGATATTTAAAAGACCTTTCAATTGATGTATTTTTTAATTAAAAATTAGATATAGAGATACAGAGCATCTAACATATTCAATGAATTACCAGCAATATACGAAACATGCCATTGTATAAAAAATATTTAAAAAAATCGATTTTAAATTTAGATCAACAGATAGCCGAAGAATAAATGTTAAAAAAATAAATAAATATTGTTTAATTAATCTACTTAAAAATAGTAACCCCCACATAACTGCAAATCGAAAACAAAAAACTTCAGTATTACTGTATTCTTTTTTACTACTTTATTTCAATTTTTATATGTAACATGGTATTGTAAATTGATATTTGCGAATAAATTTATTATATACCTTATATTTAACATTTAAAAAAATTGTTATTAATCTTTCTCACTACAACTTTGTCTCAGACGTTGTGCTTAGTTTGTCGTTCTTATTATTATGCCAAAGGAGAATGCAATCCATTTATTTTATTAAATATTGATTGCAAATATAAGTTGATGCAAGTTAGTGTAATGTTGGAAGTAGACTTTGTGGAAAACTAATGCAAAACACATTATATATTGCCTTTCAAAACTTTCCGCTAATATTTAAAGATATATTCCGAAGTTTCACCATAATATGCAAATTTCTCAAATGCCAGTACATCTTTCTAACTTTCCAAGATACGTTTTTACATGAAATATGTGCCCTCGTCTGCGTATATATTCTAATTTAAAATATAGAATACAAATTTATACGAAGCGCACCGAACGGAGTTCAATTCCCTGTGGAAACGTTCAATTTGATAAATGCGAAATAAATATTAAGCAGAATTTACCTCTTTGCCGGAATAACTTTACTCATCCGCCTTAATACTTTTAATATTCGCTAAAAGAATTATTTACCTTTTAATAATTCAGTGTTATTTGCCTCCGTAATCTGCGGTAACACTTTAGGTTATTAAAATATTAAAATTGCCGCTCCATTCGCATGTTTCGACCCTGGATTAAAGGGGTTTTTCAGGGAGCACTCATTTCAGATATATTTTCCTGAATTGAATACTCATAGCCGTAAAGTGGCCGTAGATCGCGGTTTTAATTATAAATTCTGTTAATGAGTATACACATTTATCATGTAGAATTATACGAATGTCATCAAATTAAAACCAAATAATAAAACCGCTGACTTTAATACATTTTCGCAAATGGAAATACTCTTTTTGGAATGTGACAAAATAAGTAGAATAATTCTTTTTTTTTGTAAATGTTGATATTTGCTTTTTCTTTAAGTTGTGTGTTGAGATAATGAAAACGAAGTACCAATTTGAGCAAAACACAAATTTTAGTTTTTATGAGAAGAGAACCATAGGCATTATTTTTTCATTTTTCTTTGATAATTTCAAAATATTCTTCGAGGAGTCTCATAGTAATTAGCAAACATTTTTACATTTTTAATCAGTGTTTAGAGTAAGTACTTTATCCCCATATTTAATGTAGTAAATCTCTTCTTTTAAGTTTCGGTTAAACCTATTTTTAATAAGAAAAAAAGTGTAGAAGATTATAAGATGAATAATTAAGTTAATCTACTGTTGTTTACTCTTTATTTTTCCACTTTTTTACAGGATTATTTTATCTTATCTTGCAACTCAATAATAGTAAATTATAAACCGGCCTCGGTAGCCAATGGTATTTATAAATAAAAATTGGTATATATAAAATATACATTTGACACAATTGACAGAATTATAAATGATCTCCATACTATGTCTATCTAATGTCGACTGTTATAATGAACTTTGTGGAACACTCAATTCTGTGAAAGTTAAAGTGACTGAATTCTAAATTATTAATAGGTAAATCACTGTAGTGTGCTTGGCTATACTAAAACATATAAATTTTATACAAAAGTTGAGGAAAATTTTTTCTATTTTGACATAAATTGAAAGACACCGAGATTTTTTATTTTGCTCATTTTCTTATAGGAAATAATTTTCATAACTGCTAAGTGTATGGGCTGGAAGATTTATATCAAATTTTAGTGGATTTGGCATAAAGTTTCAAAAATGGCTGACTTCTAGAAATTATATAAACGTTGGACATTTTAAAGGAACACTCTGCACTTTAGCTACCAGTTAACTCTGGATCTCATTTTTGATTTGTTCTAGTTAGAACGGCGATAGAATATACGTGCATCACTATTTACACATAAGTCAAATAAACATTTGCTTAGTCGAAGTAAAATTGAATAAAGATCTAAGAAAATAATACAATATAGCTAATATACAATAATAAATCTTGCTATATTCGCTATTATCGGTCGGATAATGTAGAAATGAGTTCAAACGTTGTAGTGTCCCATCGTTTTTGAAAAATTTCTAAAATAATTTTATTTAATAAGTGGATTCCACACTGTATCTGTAAATACTTATGAGAATATAGAAACTTAATTTCAGAATCTCAATGTAACTAGAATGGTATTAAAGCCCAAAAATATAGCAAAACCACAAAAATAATAATCACTCGAGTATCAACTGTCGCTTTAGTTAAAGTTCACTTGAATGTAAAACTGTGAGTGAAAAACATTAATTAATAAACGAATCTCTTTTTTGTTTCTGTCTCTATTTGCTTCTTACACGATATAGACAACAATTTATGTTTAATTAATTTTTTATCTTTATTAAGAGATTTGAGTTAATATCTAACAAAGATTTCTTGGATATCGTCGTGAAGTCGTGGCGCATAAGTGTTATTTCTTCGTTCACACTGTATATAAGATGCTAATTTTGGATAAAAATATAAATGCCTTCACTTTATAGAAGACTATAGTTTTTAAAGAAACGTAACTGTTACCAATAAATTGATGCATCATTTTCTTAAACAACGTAAAAATGCGTATTTTTTATTTCCTTAAATATAAAATGGCCAGAAGATAAACTCTGTTTAATCAGAAAATTAAGACAAAACCGTCTTGTCAGGTGTAATGGGAGTCTCGCAACTCTAGAGGTCACCCATGAACAGCTCATAGATTACAAAATTTGAAGTGAAAAAAAAACAAGGTTTTTGAAGTTTTATGTATATTTAAATCTTCATCTGCACGTCGGACACGTTTCTTTCCCATTTATTATTCGTAAGGCCTATATATAAAAAAAAGGTCGCGGTTTTCAGCGAGACATAACGTAATCCATCCGATAACAGAAATTTTAACCCGTCGCGGTCGACAATACAATTAGCATCCTCCCTTCCGCATGCACGACTCTCCACGTATTCTCCATGCTCCATCCATTGGAAGCATCGGTGTACTAATTAAAACATCTAAACGAGATTTTTAGGGACCGCGACGCCGTCGCCATTGTTTCTGTCGCCTGCGACGCCGATTCTCAGATTTTACACCAAACGTATCTTTGTTTTCTTCCATCCCTCGACAGGGGTTACATAATTAGGGTTGAGGGTTGGTCGGGTTTAACCGATATGTGCATTTTTAGCTTCTCGTGGAATGGATTTTTTTTAGTCTAGACATGTCGAGGGTTAGGTTAGGTTATTTTAGAGAATTTTCTTAATTATGGGATAGCGCATTTTTCGTAGTATGCATAAATAAAGATTCGAGCTAATTAGTTATTTTTTATACTGACTTTTTTTGTAACACGTCTGTAGCTAGTGGTATGCATATCTTCTCAACAAATATGATTGTTTATTTTATTGGAAGCTTCCATAAAAGCAAATTTTTTTGATACAATAATGATTTCTAAGCAGAATCAAGAGTTTTATCTGGTTAAGGAGAGTATTTAACTCAAGCAGGCCTTTTTCAAGCAAGGACATCACCTACTCAACCAAAGTCAGAAAACAACAAGGGTAATATGGAATTGTTGACAGAACGCTAGTCTAGTGTTATGTATTGCAAAATATAAGATCCGAAAAAACCCAATACATAACACAAGAGAACAGTCTACAGTAGACATTTTCATCGATACTCAGGATAAAGTATTAACCAAAATCTAATGATACCATTTCTTATGGCACAAACCATTATCGATGTCCAACTTACGGGTATTGGGTTTTTCCGGATCTTATATTTTGCAACGCATAATAAGAGGAGGTTTGGCAAGCAAAAATCGAAGAAAACAGTAACACAGCCAAAGTCAATGCTGTGACTACTGATCAGTTGATGTTCTGCTCAGGAATTTCCGTTAGATGTCCCCATTAAGGTTAAATCAAATTATGCCTTAAGTTTAATTAATAGTCTATTCATATTGGAAAACAACAGTATTGATTTTTAGATCAAAATTGTCTTTGGAACTAAAGAGCAATGTAACACAAAAATATTTTTTTTGATAATAGATCTATTTAGCACTAAAAGAGAGTTGAGTAAAAATGTACAATATTTTGAAGTGTTACTAATTAAAACTAATAACTACTAGTTCTTGTATCATAATAGAATAACTAGCAATAACTATAATTAAAGGAGTTGGTGTCTAACTTACGGCAATGATAATAATAGATATAATATGCTGAATAGCAAAGGGATAAGAAAGTTTTGAATGGCAATACATAATGTGTATAGCATTAGTTTTAATAAAGTGCAATAAGAAAATTACCCAAACTGGGACTCTGGTATTATAAATCTACTCAGTATCTGCGAGTGCAAGCGGCATCTGCAGCGACTTCAGATCGCTCAACGAAACAATTAAAACGTTAACGAGCTCCTAACCGAGAGTTTAATGACTCGTTTAAACGTGTCCCATGTTCTACAGATAAGTAAAGTGTCATTTTGTCTGATATTATATAGATCTTGGGCGAAACTTTAACACTTAATGTTTGCTTCCGCCAACGTAATTTATTATTACTTTGTAATGTATTATTAACACCAACCATTCTGCTCGGGAAACTTTCGACTTTATACCGGGTGCCTTATTAAAATCGCTATCCAGTCTTCAATAGCAAAATTGTAAAGAAAATCAAGTTAATACAAATAAGTACGTATTTTGACTGTGCTTGCACAATAAACTTTCGAATTTGCACATCTCCAAGTTATTTTTATTTTTCGTGTTTTACTTTATTTTCTTAACTTTCGATTATTATTTGAATAGGCATTGTTTTCCGTATCTTATGTTACCAATAATTACAAAAACTAACTTTACCGTTAATATTTCTTTTTCAGAAAACTTCTTTTTACAGTGCAATAAAATTCTAATAACAAAATTTCTGTTATTCGATGTTAAGTGTTAACAATGTTAGAGATAGGAAGAAGATAAAAAAGTATTTCCAAAGCGAGTTTAAATATTTTAGGAGATGGTTGTAGGATCAATTCATATTGATTAAAAAAAATGTTGGTCTTTTAGGGAACTTCAACATTTTAGAAGAGAACGTTTCTGATTAAAATTGATAACATTCTAAACGCAGGTACGCTTTATATTTTAGAATAAAAATAACTCTATAGTAATGAAAACGTGGGCCACCGGGTATTAATTATTCTAGCAGAAGCATTCTCTTCGTGAAACTTTAGGGTAAATATTGTACACTTAATTGATTATCAAATTTGAACTTGATGCTCGCACACGGTTCGTCTTTAATAATGAAGCAGTATTTGTGTTGTTGAAAGTTTCGGAGAACGGGACCCGACAAGAAGGTAAAAGAGATTACTTTTGGTAAATTTCATTTATGGAAGGAATGAGAAGTTTTAGTCGGATCAGGTTTACTTTCTTAATAAATAATCTATTTGCAGATAGTTTATCTAATTTTGAGATAATAGTTTAAATTAGTCTTTAATTGAATTATAAATAGCGTATACATATTTTAAAAGAAAACACGTTTTATCAAGACTAGTTCTTTTTCCATATATTTTTTTAAAAATAAGATTTCACCACGGTAGATATTATTGATTATTAATAAAGTAGACGAAGTATAGCGGAAATATAATTGATATCTTTTGTAATTTTGCCATACTTCATTAATTTTGCTATACATATTTACACCTCAATACAACATGTTGTTGGTACCTTTTTAAATTTCTATAACTACGTCAAGTTATAATGTTTTATCATATTTTTCTGCAAGCAAGTTTAGTTTCAGAAGGAATAAGAATTTGTATTTGTAGGTAAAATATTACAATCATAAATTTGTATAAAATTTATATATTAAAACTACTTTTTGTATTGTAAAATTTCGATAAGGCCAAATTACATTTTCTATCTTGAATTCTAGTATACATTAATAGAAGGTTTTCTTAAAATAATACAAGTAAATTTATTATTGGAAATTTGGTGAAGTGTTAATCTAGAACATTACTGCTACTTTCTTCTCATAAGTAATTTAAGAAAAACATTATATTTTACGTTCCATTATAAAGTGTTAGGTTGGAAAAAACAATGCTAGATGTTAAACTTTGTCAAAAATTAACTGCAGCGTTAATGTTATACTTCCCATTTTCACGTTTTCTGATTAAATTAAATAAAAAAAAACGCAAGAACGAACGAAACAATTCCATGAATAGCAACGAAACGCCGCTTTTCAACTAAATTAAGAGTACCATTTGGAATTACCCCCATTGTAAGGTATTCAAATCAGAAAAATAAAATACTAACAAATGTATTGCGTTTCTACAGTCGCACATTAAAGAGCACAATACAAATATATTCCATGCCGTGCTCCTTTTTAATTTGACGTTATGGAATTACATTGTTTTATGAACTTTTTAAATATTTGAGTTAATTAGTAAGGATTCAAAATAAAGGAGGATTGTAGCGAGAAAAAGAGAAAAGCCAGTGAGGGACTAGCAGCTTAGAACCCGAGAAAAACTGTTTTAAATCAAATCACTGTAGTTCCGCATTTTTCATAAATACGTAGACTTATTACAATAACATAATTTAAATTTTATTGATAATAAAGCAATAGTTATCAAACAAAATATATCTAACCTTCTTGAACCAAAGAGAAATAATAGTTTTCTTAGAAAATGAACCCTTTCATCACTCACAATCAAAGTCCTTATAAATTTTTAATAATAAAACATCCTTAGAAAACATGGTCAATCATTTAAATGGTTTTAAGATAAAAATCTCATCTTGCCGGTAACATATTTTTTTCAAATTTGTGGTTATTTAATTTTCTTTGGTGTGCGCAAATATCTTAACACTATAAATTAAGAAACAATAATAAAAATAATATTTAATAGAACAACTTGAAATGAATACTATATATGTATAACATTTTTCCTCAAAATAAATTTAAACCACATTTAAGATAAATTCACTTCTAAATTTTGATCCATACCTCCAATCCAACTTTTATTGAAAGCTGAAAGATACAACTTACCAAGTGAATCATTCAGTTCGTGAATCTTCACATATCTTATGGATTCGTCTTTCTTTCCATTCTTTTTCAGTGTTTTCATCTTCACTTAGCTTTTCCTTTTTTCTTCTGATTCGAAACTTTCGCGTTCAATTTTTCCTGCATTTGTAACTTTTACAAGTGTGTTTTGTGTCTCTTAATAAAAAGTAATCATTTGGTCTGCTTTATTTTTCGTTTAGTTCTGTATTTTTACTATTTTTTATGTAACATGAGTCTAGCAAAGTAGCAAAAATTGATCGAACGAAAGCTTTAGGAAAAATATGTTTCCTTTTAAAAAATTCAAGAAAAGTTGACAAATTTCGGTTTAGTTTCGAAACCAAATAGCTCATCCATTACTTTTTTCTCTAAAATCTATTGTTTAATATAATTTCTCGAATATTATTTTTATTGAGTAAATTATAAATTTCATCAACGACTTATTATTATGATATAGATTTTTTGTTTGTTGTCCATATATTGGGAAATTAGTCCAATTATATTTTTGGCCGAGTGCCCAGTTTTTCGGCCGCCGATAGTCATTAAGTATCCATTCGGGCCAGTCTCACACTGGATGTAGCAGGCGAAAAGTAACTATATTATTTATTATTTTGTGAGATTACTTTTTTAATTAGATTTCATTTCGTACGGGAGGAGATTTCCAGAAGAAAACAAACCTTGGCGAAAACGGGAAAAAATTATAATTTTTGTGAAACATTGTTCAAAGTTTTTTCTGCAACTGTAAATATGATTTACTTCTACGAAAACTTAATTTAGAAATTTTTACTTGTTATATTAAAAATCATATATAGCTATGATTACAATTTTACAATGATTATTACGATTATCGAAGCTATTAATGACATTTTCAATTATATATTTTGAGGTGTAACCCGCTTGTTATACTTGGCTGTTTACAAACCCTGTTTTTCGAAAATTTGAAAAAAATCAGTGGAATCAAAGTGAATGTGGCAGTTATGAAATTCTGTCATTTACTTTTTGTGATGATCTTGGAGGAAACTTTAATGCTCAATGTGGTTACTAAGACTCTAAAATCGTATGTCAGAACCATAGATTAACATTATATAGATGCACTTATACAACTTATAAACTGAAGATTGAACCCTTGGACGATGGAGAAAGAGAAAATGCTTTCTTCATTATTTTTAAATACACTTCTAAGACTTATTCCTTTAGACAATTTATTTTCTTAAAATATTAATTGATGTGCTTATGTCTTTTTTTTAAATCTATATTACATACTACAAAGTTCATGCACTTCTCATGCGACACTTTTTTGTTTTCAAAATGTAAAAATACTTCCTCATAATAATAATAAGATTTTAACGACTAATAAAAATTTAAAAAAATAAAATGGAATAAAATTTGTTAGTAAATAGGGGACATTACTGACTTTGCATATTAAATAGCTGGCAGCATTTTTTTCGAAAGTATACGTAGTTATTGTGACGATCCCTCATTTGTGAAAGCCTAACTCTATTATCAGAGGTAATAACTTCCTAAATTTGCCCTGTCTTATACAGGGCGAGTTACTATTTACTCGGTTTTTTTTTATCAACTATCTTTTTTTACATTTTTACAAAGGAGTTTTTTTTTTATTCTATATTTTCTTACTGTTGTATGCTCCATTTTTAATCACCCGATTTTAATGAAGTTAATTATTACGTTATTCACCGATAAATAATTTTTATGATAAATTGCAACCCTGATAGTTGACAGAGAAACGATATTATAGAATTTTAGAAGCACTAGATAGAGTATATCGAAATAAATTGTTGAACGCGTATCGAAAATTTGCAATAGAGGTATATCTTTTCGTTATTATTCGCAGTAAAATATCCGTGGATGTGTGAATGCATACAAAGAACTTCAAATGTATGGATCTTTTGATTCATTTTTCATAGCATATTAATAATGAACAGTGCAATATATGTCCTGTTTATGACAAGAGAAGTGCATATTTTTGCATTGAAGTTGTCGTTTTGAAACATGAATCATACATGTTCAATACGGTTCGACACTTTGATAATGAAGCGGTGTTTTTTAACTCTTTTTTTCGCGATGCGACATGTACTCCATTTTTATCACCATCGACGATAGTAATACGTTTACATATGTATGTACATGTATTTTGTATATTTATTCTAGATGTATAACGATTTATGCGCACGTTTGCGATTCGGCCGGGTGCATAGACAAACATTTTCGACTCCATCTTCGCAATCCTGAAAAAATGCTGAAAGCAGGCTAATTCATTCGTTATCACGGCTCACATTAATTTTCATTTGCGAATTTATGTATAAAAAATCACGTGTCCCGATATGTTTCCTTGTTAATTTAACTATTTTTCCAGGCCGGTGATTTAAACGTGCTTTTTTCAGGAATACACTTTTTAAAAACCGAGACTTTTTTCACAAAAAGAATTATCACTCTTTTATCCTTTCCTCTTTAGCTCCTTTCTTTCGTATAATCTTTTATATTCACAGACTACCTCATTCAGTTTTTATTTTTTAGGTATTTTTTTGTAAAAAAGTATGTTTCATTATATTCCACCTTTTTCCTGCCTTTCTTTACTTCGTTTTTAAGTTTTTTATTTACTTTCTGACCTATCGGTCAGTTTTGTTAATTGTTATTATTGTTCGTATATATTTTTAAGCAGAACTTTTTCTCATATATGGTGTAACTGTGTCTAAATATAGGTCCTGCTTTAATAACACACTATTTTTATGATCGACCTGACAGTTCCAAGAACTATTTTACCACAAAACTCCAGATATTTTATGAGTGGTGGCAACAGTGCATGTATTTAAGGGGAGACCATTTCAATTTGTTTGGGTAATTAGTTTTACCTACTGTTAGAATTCTAGTACTCGGTACTCGGTTAAGTACTCGATCCTTTAATGTACTCGAGTACCGAATGATCGATCTCTAAAAAAGGATTCGATCCCCAATCACTACAGAAACACTCCTTGAAGTGGGTTGAAATTTAGGACCTCCTTCGGATCATAATGCGTCTTTGCTTCTCCACATTTCCCATGCGAGAGTCAACCACGTCGTAGATGGTTTTGTCTTTTGACCTGAACAGTAATTTGACGAACAGGAGCAATGGAGGGTGTTTGATGAAGGTCTATCCGACCGCTTATTATCTTTAACAATCTCGAAATCTTCCTTGATTATTTTAAGGCTGCATCACCAAAAGCATGAACTAACAGTTGATAGAACGCAGTAGCTATTTTGCCGAGTTTAAAACAAAATTTATTGTAAACTCGTTGCTCTTTGATCAGTGGCCTCCGAAAAAATCGCAGCGTGATTAAAATACTAGAAAGTGCAAGTAAAATCATAACTCGGCTCTACTTGTTTTCAGCTTCGCGCATACCATTAACATTGTTGAAACTTTTGGGTAACACTTTGTATATTGCTTTGCTGTGGGAAATAAGGTTAGTTTTTAATTAATTTGCAAACTGTGTTTTTAGTGAATTGTTATTGCAAACTTTCTCTCAATCTAAATTAATCTTTATAGTTTTGTAAAAATAGATAAATAAACTAACTGAAAGTGATTGGAAATAAGTTTACTGTTATCATAAACATCCTGTAATTAACACGGTAATAAATGAGTCCAATACAAAAAATTATTTGTAAATAGTGTTAACAAACTTAAGTTTTATTTTTGATTAATTAGAAAATTGCATTGTATATATTATACTCAAAGCTATCTCTTTTTTATTCGACAAAATTGATTGAACAAATAAAATGTAAATATAAATAGGTAGTAAAATCATTACTAATAATTTTCATAAATTTTATTTAAAATAATTACTTTATTTGACGTTGTCCTAGTTTGAAAATATTCGTTTATAAATAGTTTGAAAAAAATGATATTCAACAAGCTATATTAAGGCTATTATTGAGAACACTTATTAAAAATTAATAACAAATCAATAAGTATAGCTTTTAGAAGTGATAATTCATTTATCAATGTTAGTTTACATAGCTTAGCCCTTTTTTACAATCGCCAACGTCCGTTTAATATCCAAAAAAATAAAATAAATATATTCCTATAGTTTTTAAACAAAGGTCATCAGTCATAATTATTTACAAAATTTAATGCAGAGTCAGAAGTTACTAAAGCGATATTTCCATTCCGACTGGGTTACACCTACATTAATGCATCGTTGGAGACTGCAACTTTCCATCGAAGTTTCTTCGTGATGTATGAGAATGCTAAATTAGTCCACCATTAGTGGGCGGCTGAAACCATTATGAACAATAAGATCTGGCTCTGAATTACTGAAATATATTATCTTAAAATATTACCAGGAATAAGTTGTCGAATTTTCATTTAGGCCAGTTTACTGAGAATTACCACACGAGATATATTTAGAGACGTCAGCCAGCTAGATAAATCGTTTTAGCTTAATTATTCAAAGGATTTCAAATTTACTAAAAATAATCATTTAACGGAGAAGCACAAAGTTTACTTTCACAAATCTTGTCTAATTTCATGTATTGCTTTTTATAAAAACCAAAAACATTTATCCGAATCATCTGTGTTTACTGGACACTCTTTTCACATCCGAAGACCGTATTGCAACCTTGCGGGGATTCTCATAAAAGTAGTAGTGATACAAATTTGTGTGAAGAGAAACGCTCGTAAAAGAAGCGACAATGCAGTACTGACATTATTCTGACTTTATCAACACTCGTGTGAAAAATCCGAAGGAACTCAGATCGTCAGCAATTTTACTGTTTACAGCGCCGAGAGGTGTCGTTCTATTTATCTAACTAAGTGTGGGCCTTACGCCCGATTGTTGAGAATGCTCGACATTCGCGAGGAATTTATTCGCCAATCTCTTCTTCCTATTTTACTAGGATTACGGATTTCAATTGTGTAACCATTTTGATTTTCATAACGTTTTGATCGGTCTTGGTAGTTTTGTAATTTCCTGGAAATTTGTCTCTTATTGGTGTTTCATCAATTTTTAAATTCTTGATGCTAATGTTTGATTTGGTCCCTCACCACTGATACTGAATTTTTTTTATTAGAGTCCTTCAATCTATTTTGTGATTATTTTTCATTGTTGGATAGTCCATGAACGTTTTTGGAACTGGCCTATTGAAGGAACGAAAACTTTGAAAATGGCGCACGAGCGCAACGGGATTAGGAAGGCGAATATCCAGAGATGGAAAATTTAATATAATGCAATATTTAATATATTATATAGGAGAAATGCTAAAGCTTTCTCCGATGCTGTCTCTCTCTTCTCTCTCTCTCCCTCTATCTCGAGAGAAATTAATTTCTCCGTAATCCAAGACGGGCAGTAATTAAGTGGGGTGGGGCTCGCCGGCGCTTCCTCTTGGAATCCCAACGATCTATCATTGAGTTTACACCATACTCCTTAGATCCTTCAGTAATTAGAAGCAATGGCATTCTTTCTTCTCGGCAATAATCTCGATAAGAATTTTAATGACGTGTAAGACCACCTAGAGCCGCTCCAGATATGAAATATTTCCACTACGATTTCGGATATGGAATTAAGATGACTATTTTTAATTATACTACAGAGGTGTCAGTTCCAAAGAAGATCCCCGTTAAGAATTTACATTTTTTCAGCATTTTTCTCAAATTAAAAGTATGGCCATTCAGTCGTTTAGTAGTCAACAAATCATTTGCAGTTTAATATAATAATTTTTGAACGCTTTTGCTATGAAGCGTACCTTAAACATTAACATTAAAACATATTTAACACTTTGACAGACAGAGATTGTAAGTTTTGCTAAATTCATGCAGACTACTTAATAACTAAGTAACCCATTCTTAACTTCCCAAGTTATTTTACCACTTAAAGACCAATTCAAGATACTGCACTAATTACCACAAAACAAAGTATCTAGACTCCAACATAATCCTTTATTTTATTTTTTAATTCTTGCCTATGGAACTAAACCACTCGCCAATCCATCCATTTTATATTGAGGGTTTTTATTATTAATGTTTTTTATGTAGACTTTTACTCTTTCCCGGCGCTACTTTAGAAACAGTATTGTTAATTTGAAGTCAATAATGAATACCGAATGATTATCACCTTCCGGGACCAAAAAAAAATTCTCGACCATGCTGTCGATCACCAGTCCAATGCTTTAATATTGAGTTTTATCTTTTTCTTAATATTAAATACATATAATACAAATTTTGGCAAAAATGTAACTGGTATTTATTTATTCCTCTCTTGTTGGCCTTTCCTAATCAGAATTTGCCCTGACATAGTCGCACAATTTTCCTATTCTATTCCTTCCGGCTCTCTGCTTTTGAACTTGAATATCTTCCCCAGATTAACCAAGAAGCTATTATCCAACTTCTCTAGCCATTATAGTTCGATTATCCGGATATAATACAGACTAGACGAACGGTACACGCAAGAGTGACTCAGGATACCCCCGGTCCCTAACCTTGCAAATGTGGTCCATCGAACACGACTTAATTTGAATTTTACCCGATTATTCTGTACGAAATTATATTCTCGACACATTTCCATGCGGAGCGGGTGTGAAATCGACCGAGAATCAAATCGGCGGACATCAATTTTCCAGACTATATAATTTCCAACGGAGTGAACGTCAAGTTTAGCCCAAGCCCTATTGCTCCTCTATCGCACTCGGTCTTCTCTTTACAAGTCGATCGATAAGTTCTAACCTTGGAAAACCGTCTTAAAAGGAATCTATTCCTAATCTACAATTCTACAGTGCCGTCCCAGTTCCTCAACTGATCCAATAATAGATCGCATCGACAAAGTATATTATTTCTCAAAATTCATTCATTCATTCATTCAAATTTCAACTTTTTGAACCAGAGAAAATGTCGAACAGTAGATATGTAAATGAAGTTTTGTTAAAGAAATAACTCACTATTTTTTTGCTACTTGTTTCGATAGTGGCACCAAACATTTCAGACTTTTCATATTTTATTCTTATGCAGTTTTTGGCCCTTCTGTAAATATTTTGAACCTTTACCAAAAGTATTTCTTATTCATCGTATATTTTATAATATGATATATCAATAGTTTTTTAATAAAAACTCATAGAAAATTCCAGAATTCCTCGTGGAAGATGTAGACTGAAGGTCAGTACTAACCTATGAATCCTTAGTTTATTACTCTAAGAGGCTTTAACTGACTAAAAGCTAAATAAATGATAAACAATGGTAGAGCCATGAGTTCTGAAGGTAATTTTGAACCTACGGTCACTACATACCTTTTTTCGAGCCATAGATTACTTCATAACTAAAGGAATTATCTGAGGAAGTAGTCGAAAAACTCATTAAGGGCCGAGGTCATAGTACAACTTTATTAAAGTGGCCAAGGTACTAAAAAATAAGATCTGGTACTCGCAGAACTTGTAAAAGCGTATCTTAACTGGTATACTGACGATTCCAAAACAAAATCTGGTTCTGGAATTTATAGAAAAGAAAATAATAAAAACCTCCTTGGTCTGGGTAAGCACCATAAAATCCTGGAAAGATATCAATCAAGTAATCAGAGAATCATCATTGGCTCCGAGAACTAACCAGCACTCAAATCAAGAAATTTATACTAGAGGACATCAAGTCTAGTATGCGAGTATCGTAAGTTCCTAACAGACCATAAGTCTAGCTTAGTTAGTGCTTCCAAGTTAGTAAGAAATCAATGTCAACCAATGTTAGCTAACTAGCTAACCAAACCTTAATAGGAATCGAACGTTTTTCTGGATTTACTAAATGCTTCATAGTGGATAACCATTGAGTCTTACGTTGGTGATAAGAAATATTAGGCCATAAGAAAACGTCATATGTTAATTCTATCAGGACCCTGCAGGCTAAAGAAAGGCTCATCAAGCTTAGTATGGCAGAGAACAGCCTTTGCAAGTGCAAAAGTTTAGCAAAGGAAGACGTTTCACTATTTAGAATAAGAAAAACTGAAGGCCAAAATACGTAGAGGAAGTGTTACTATTAATGCTGAAAACCTAGCTAGAACTAAATAACGAATTCTATGTACGTGGATGATCACAACAAACCTGCTATGATCGCAGTGAATATTGACAGAAAAATATACCAATATATTCTAATTTCTTTACTAAAGTTATTGATATTAATGTGTTATGACTCATTTTGAATTTTTAATCATTTTAGTAAATAATTTTAATTTTCTCGCCTTTTGAGTCACGGTTCTGTCGTCTGTGGAGCTGTAGGATTCGATCAAATTATTAAAGGATTCTTATCTACTATATACATATAACAACTTTGAAGCAAGAAAGTAAGAGGGATCAACACTTTTAGCTTCTTTTATTATAAGCTGCATCAAGGTTTTAGTTTTTAGAGATAATGGAAAACTAGGCATTGTTTAAAAATAACGCTTAGAGAAAATGTACACCGGTCAGTTCTGTTTTGTAGTTAATTTATTAAAAACTCGCGACAAGTTATATTTCTATAGAGTAATCTTAATAAAGTCTTCAACAAATGGAAATATGGCATGATATCAGTCGGATATTTTTGTTTACAATAAAAATATCATTTTATTTGGAAAACTCGATGTTCAATTTATGAGCCTATTGTTTAAGATGTTATGTTTTAAATTTAAGATGACTAATGTATAGATTGTAAATTCTGAATGAATTTTGTTTTGTTGAAAAAAAAAAAGAATAAATTAATCATTATTAATATTGATTCATTTGTATTGTTCATTGTCTAACAGTGACGTATGTCACAGGTGTCGATATCTTTATTCTTTTGCAAATCGTTTTGAATTCTCAAATATATCTATTATAATCAAATAACTCAATTTAATCTAATATGCTTTTACTGTAAAATAATACAACCACGTACAGTTTTAGAACGTTAAAAATCTTGTATTGGGAAAGAAAAGTAAACACATATATTCATGTAACATGTAAATAGTACACTAATGGTTTGAGTATACGTAAATAAGGAAATAATATTACTATAGTTTATTTAAAAGACCACACAAGTTGTGCTAAGGCAGTGAAAAAACTGTGTTGGTGGGAATATTGCCACCAATATATGATAATAATTATTTTTCAATAAATAATACAGTGTGCCCCACCTAAATAATCTTTTAAATTTTATTTGGAGAAAACGAGTTATTTCAGTTTTCAACACTACGAAATTTTTTCATATTTAAAAATTTTATTATCGATTTTTTCATCAAAAAAATGAGCACACAATTGGTTTAGATGTCTCCCCAATAGATATAAACCGATATTATGAAAATATGTTTATTAATAAAAAAGTTATGTGATGGTAGATTTCAAAAATATACTATATAAAAGTTTATAAAATGTAAACCAACGATTTTTTTTACAAAAAAAAAACGATTCAGATCGCACCAAATAGATGTAATCTGACTTTTATGTTTATTAATAAAAAAGGTAATTTTAAGTTGAAATTTTGAAAACTATTACCCGATATATTCTGAAAATTTAATTATTCATAACTTTTTAATTAATAAGCATATTTTAATAAAAGTAGGGTCATATATATTTGGGGGCCATCTAAATCGATTTTTTGATAAAAATAAGATTTCTGGATTTTTGAATTTGACAAAATATTGTCAAATATTGTTGTGTCTTAAAAATTGGAATAACTCTTTAAAACTTTGTCTCGAAACAAAATTTTTGAAGCATAACATCTAAAAAAAAAATAATAATAAAATCAATTAATAAATTCAAATACTATGGTGGTGTTTGCGATTTAGTTAGGTCACACTGTATAAAAAATATAAATATAATTCTAATAATACACGTTTTTGTTTTAGGTACGTATCTACACTTTTTGCATGAGTATGTAAGTAATCATATTTTTTATAATTCAAATGAAAAATCTGCAGCTTTATTTTGAATAACGATAACGATTTGAAAATAGTCACCAAACTTTTTTGTATAGGAATAAAAATAGCATTTCAGGCCGACTGAATAAGTCAGTAAGTATAATATTTCCATCATAATCACACTAAACTCCAGCGAATCGAGAGTTTTCATGTAGAAAAACAAAAACGGCGGCAAAAAAATATCCCAAGCTAACGAACAGAGATAAAGCGGCACCATTTTTACCTCGATTGTGTATATGCATTTTTTTTTATTTTATTTTTATCTATTGTATACGGGAACAGCTTTTCAATTTAGAGGAAGCAACGGACAATATATCTGCAGGTGTGAAAACAAGCATTTCCATTTTGCTTGAAAATGAAGCAAACCAACGTTGAAATATTTATTTATCCACTTAGTTTCGTTCAGCGACGCGGCGCTTAGCGTCATTCCTCGATCCGACGATCTTCGCTCCCTTCATTTTTAGCATTTTCTCTTTTAACCAAAGGTTGCGCAAAACAAATTCGATAAATTCAATAATAAAACCT
Organism: Hermaeophaga mercurialis; assembly: GCA_951812935.1. NCBI lineage: Eukaryota > Metazoa > Arthropoda > Insecta > Coleoptera > Chrysomelidae > Hermaeophaga > Hermaeophaga mercurialis. The sequence goes on along the minus strand of OX638362.1, from coordinate 8,582,751 downwards.
TATATTTCCACAATAGAATAATAGATAATAGATTTTTTTTTCATGTAAAAGAATTGAAGTAGTCAATATGCGAAGTTCTCACCGTAACTCAAGTTACAAAGCGAGTTTTGTTGGTGTAAGCAATTAATGTTAATTGTATTCAAGTTTATAAGTAAAGTTATTTTACATTGAAGCGCATAATAAAAAATATTCTCTTTGTGAAATTATCTACCTACTTTAAGAATGCTGTTTTTCTTTATATAGTTTGGAAATATCGTAGGTGCATTTATATATAAAAAAATCATTACACATTTATATTATTCCTTTAATTTTTATTCCAGTAAATTAATTTTTTTCTTTATAATTACATTCTAACTTTCTAATATTCCTCTTCCATATGGTACGAATAAAATGATTTCCCTTTTTGTTTAGATTTTGTGTTTGGTATCACTTTTTCGCTACCCGTTCCTGAAAAGGCGTCTCGTGAAAGAGACTTTCCAGATATAACGCTTGAAAGTCTAAGCCAGAAAGCAGCGTTACTCCGTGAAAGTCTGCGGAGCACTTTCACGTTCACTCTCCGGCAAAAACTAAACCTGACGTTTCATAAGAGATTAACTGCGAGGCGACCTCAAACACTGTCAATTTCGGTAGAACGCGGTATTGACTTAAATTACTTTGAATGTCACTTTATGGCGGGAATGGAAATCTGTTTAATGTCGTTGGTTTTATGAGGTGCTTGATCTTTTTTGTTGAGGACGGATTTCGGAAGGGAGGTTTTGATGTTATTTTAAACGTATCTTTATACAAGCGAATATAGTTTATTTAGTTTTACTTAGAAGTGTTTTTTGTTTATTTTTTGTATTGATAAATCTTTATGGGTTTCTATAGCCTTTAGTCAGGTCTAGATTGTAAATAGTTTAAGATGATAGAAGTCGTGTTCAATTGAACTCTGTTTAAGTTCTAGTTATTAATTCTGATGGAAGACCAATCTGAATGTCTTTTTACTGAAATTAGGATAAATTTGAATAATACAACTGGTCCTAATGAAACTACAATCTTATGTACGCAAGATAAACAGCAAATTGAAATACTTGGCGTAATAATATAAAAAATAAATATGGTTGTTTACATGTTTATGGATTCCGAGTCATTCGTTCAGGAATCGACGTTAACAAAATAGCTGATGAACTCATATTTTTACTATAAATATTCTCTGGAATTAATCACTTACATACAGAAAGATAATGGTCAGATATTTAGAGATATTCTGAGATATTTTTAACGATTAATTGAAAGCTAAGATACTTAAAAAATACAACCAACAAAGCTACAACACACATATCAGTTCATGTAAGACGAAACTTGTTAGTTGGTTAAATAGAAATCTTAGAAAGTTCGCTAAGAAGAAGGAAAAGGCAAATTCCGGTTCTCAATACTACCTAATTTTCGAAAATCCATCTTACAAATCTGGAATGTACGCGAAATTGAATGGGGAGAGAAATAGAGTAATGGATGCAATAGATATTTTAGGTCTGGTCTCAGTGTATTTGTTCCTCTTCGCGTACATACGTGGTTAATTTTCCGATTGACGATAGATTTTCTTTAAAAAATGGTTGTTCCCACTACGTCACTGCAATTTTCCATTTAACGCTTCACGCATGTTCTGCTTTCTTTCGTCGAGCCTCGTAACTTTTCAAATCGGTAATTAAAAATATATGCACAGGTGTTCGTGGAAATACAGCGACCGCCGTATCATAAAATTGATTTTATTTCAGTGCCACCGATAAACAAATTCCACAGATCGAATCTGTAATCGTGCTTATTACATTTCATACATTTATGACTGATTTAATCTTTAATATACCGGGTCTTAAACTTTAATAGTTTATTTATTATTTATTTGGAGCCTAATGGAAAATGGGATTATTAATTTCAGCTTGGTGTGCTGGTTCTGGCGAGAGAACAAGCAAAGTACCAGTGACGGAACAACCTTATATTTAAAAATATCACAATTAAGATTCATAGCAAAAATCAGGTAGTTGTTTTTTGTGTATTTCTATAATAATCGCAAATAAATTTCTCATGCACTTTATCTATGATAACATTTTTTTATGAAGATGCAATATTATATTATTGGTGTACTCTAATAAAACTTCAAAGCGATTTGGGTGATTGGGTGAGATTTTCCGAGTTTTCCTTATCTAGCAAAATAGATAACACCAACATTTTTAAGTGACTATTCAGCGTCATGTCAAATATATTAATAATAATAACAACAACAACAATTCCCCTTCACCGCACAAACTGCTTTGTGGAATTCTCACTTGTAACTTATAAGGGGAGCATTATTGATATTAAAATATACCCGATGGAGAGATATTCATAGTAAAAAGAATTCTAAAGACTAGAAAATTACTTAGGAGAAGATAAAACCAAGGACAACCAAAAAAGAAATGGTTAAAGGTACCTGAATGGAGCTGGAAAGAGTACAAGTAAAATTAGAAAGTGGACCAAAATACTTCAAAAATCATTGGAACTAAGACCCTACTCGTTCTTTAAAACATATTTTTATGTACAAAATTTTCGTGATTTCTTCTAGTTATTTTTAGAGTTTAGATAAATCAGTAATTTCTCAAACTAATTAACTACCTAATCGGTGATATTTTCTTATGTACCTACGCTACTGTATCTGAATTAATAATTTGATATCTTGGGACCGCGAATAAGGTAGCTCGAAACCATTTACAATTTATTTTGTCGTGAACACTACACCGATTCATTAATATTCAGCTTTTATCAAATTGTATTATCTGCTTTCACAATATTATTGCATCTTGTTGCAAATGAAGTACCTTCAATGGTACGTGTAATGAGAATATCGATTGGAAAAATAATGTATTGGAATTGCTACTGCTTGCTACTGGCATTGGACTGCCTTTGAGCATAAATCGAAGAGATCTCCTTTTGTATCGAGAGCAAAATTAGTTTTATTATTTTTATCAGTTCTCATCAACTTTAAATGATGCAAAATAATTCATCCAAGATACCCGCCTTACGTTCAAAATGCTGTGTTGAAAATTTTGAAAAAGAGAAAAAAATGTTTTTGATATAAATATTCAGTGGAAAATATTGTTCATTTTTATTTGAATTGGGCTGCATTACTGAAATTTAAGAAGATTTTTATTACAAAAAGCTGATTCTTTTGAACGCTTTTCATTAGGACTTTTCAAGATTTCTATATATTTACGATAGTTTTTTATAAAAGATTAGTGTTGTTTTTAAATACAATTGTGTTCATGTAGTGTTAAGAATTGCAAAAAAATTTAAAATTATTTAATATATTCAAAGTTATTTAAACCTGTACTTGGCAACAGTGTTTGCGTAGATTTACATAATTAATAGTAATAATAATTTAGTTTCATAAAGTTTAGTTTCTAAGTATTAAATTCCTTTTTACTTAATAAAAATAGAATATTTATTGACCAATAAATTAAAATAAATTCCACTGTTAGTTTCTTGTATTAATTGAAATGAAATTTTAATAAGTTTCCTAACCAAAGGATTAATTTTCTCTTTAATTAAGTAAATAATTCTTTTATTACTTCAGTAATTTCCACACAATAAAGAATTAATTAAAATTGGTATATAATTTAAAATAAACGGATATAATTACATTTAGATAATTGTACATATCGAATATTAGAACTAATAAGAAAAATATGAAACTTTTAATATAATTTAACATTTCCCTTTGTCTTTTTACGTCTTTATTCTTTAACGAAACCGATTTAATATTGAATATAAAATCTCAGAGAATAACTAAAATAAAAAGTCGTTTTAATACGTAATTATAGAAAAGTGCATTATCATCTCATTAAATTAATAACTGCATATCCGGTGTTTATTGTATAATTTAAAGTCATTAAAAATTTAATTTCAAACGATATTATTGCAAAGATTTTTTCTTTGTTTAATTTTTAACATGACATTTAGAGGAATACGTAGAGGGGCATATTTAGATTTTCATTCATATTTTGCTTCTGTAAATGCACACATTGCAACTGTAAATGCATTCTTCCCAACTATGAATTCAAATTTCCTTCGTACATTTATAACAGTTATCTCTAAAAATATGATGCGATATTCTATACTTCAAGAAACTGTTGTTGGTCTCAGTTCAATTATAAATTTATTTTCAATTAGATAACAAAGAATTTCATCTGGCAGATCCCTATTTGAAATGTCTTAAACGAAGCAGACTTAGCAAAATAACTAAATTATTATTGATTGGCAAAATTCCAAATGATATTAATGTGCAATTTTTGATTAGTGAAATTTAAATGAGCTAAATTTTATAGAAATTTTCTGTTTTTTTTTTAAATTAATTAAAATTAATGTAAACTATTTTTGATGCTTTCTAAAATCTCGGACATTCTATTTTTTTTATTTTATGTAACACCAGCTAATTGCTTGAGATTGACCGATAATTTGTTATATATGGTCTATTTAGTTTTCTCCAATTTGATTACAGACAGTGTATCGAATGTACTTTTAATTTAGCAATGCTTTTGATTGATGTAAACGTTCTACGGATGTTGAAAAAACTTATGATACCATTAAAAGCGAATGAGAGAAAAAACAGAAATACGTAATTATTCAGTTCCAGAACGAAAAACATAACATCGTTTTCGAATTGTGAGGGGGAATTAAAACATATAATGTACGGGTGCTCAGGGATCAACGTATTATTAAAAAGAGCAAAACATGTAGTCGCCAAAATTGTAGACATTTTTATGCAAAAGCATACATTTTCAACGCCAATTACCATCTTTTCTTCCTCTGCGTGTTCCCTAGTTGGGTTGGTCTACATATGGAGGGAACAGGCCCGTTTCAAAGATAAAAAATATTTTTCTAACTCAATTCAGTACTCCCCCTGAAAAAAAAACAATATAGTTTGTACATATTTTAACTTATTAACTATTCGGCATTGAGCACAGAGTCTCTATTCTACATATTGAATATTTATAGATATAACAGTGCCTCTCGCTAAAATAGGGGTACAGAAGAAGTGGGGGTACAGGGTCGCATTCCATAGACGTAGATTTGTATTACAATTTTACAATATTATAAACTTTTTTTATTAATTAATTTTGCTAACTTTGTAGTTTAACATTCGAATTCCATAAAATATTTGTTGGGTTTAAAAAATATATAAATAAACAAACGCATTTTTTCTCTAAAGCTGCTAGTTTTTAAATTGTATCTAAATAAAGTGAAACAGAACATACACTTTATAACATATCTTTCTCTAGAATAGTGAAATTAAGTGCTCGTTATCGTCTCCTTCAGACACAAAGACAGACGATTAGATTTAATTTTGATCTATTCTAGGAACATAGGAAGGGTTTTATTTTATAATAATAAAACAAAAGCATTGATTTGATTTATCTTATCGTAATAATTTCCACATTTTTCAAATTTTCTGACGATATTGAAACTAAAACCAGTAATTATTTGCACCCAGTTATCATAAACTAGTCTTTATGCTTTAAAATATCTCGAATCGGGTGATACAGCATGGTATAGGCATGCATAGCACTAAATATGATCGATCGAGCGATTTTTAGAAGTATAGCGCGTTGTGAATTATTTCCTCATCTCATCACACACTTGACCAACGTATTGTAGAACATAACTACTGTAAGATAGAAATCTAATTTAGTTTTTGTTTACCTTAATAGCAGATTCATACTTGTGATTAACAAACAATTACGACACAGGATATATAAACCAGTATGCCGATGCTTTTAATAATTCATATACATTGTACTTAACTAACGTATTTATTTTGATAGAGTAATTATGAATTTTGTTAAAAGGTCTTCCTCTGCCGAGAGGATAAGTCGAAAATTATCAACTATGATCGAATTTCGTTGGTTAGAATTCTCGTGCAGACATTTAGAACAGTTTATACGGTTAAAACATCGAAAATTGGGTATTTTACATAAAATATGTAGTAACGGTCCTGGATAGAGTAGGGAGCACTCCTGCCTCTCCAATTTAAATAATTGAATACATGAATTCGTGATAAGCCACCATGCATAGTGCATGAAGCAAATTTGATAATAAATAAAACTAAATAACGCCGATATATACCGACGGATGCCATAAATATTTATGATATTATAATAATAAACCAGTTTTCAGATGGACTACATAAGGAAAAATAAGTGCATTTAGAAATGTTTACGGTTTGTTTCGCTATTTACGAGTCAACTTTTCTCTATCTTTGGAACGATTCGTACCAAATTGGGTTTTAATGCACAGTTAGACTATAAAACAAACCAAGTAAAAATATTATTAATGTGAATTGTGTAATCTAAACATTGCAATAAACGAAAAAATACTTAACTAATTGAATCAATTACACAACTACTTTAAAAATTACTCATCTATATTTGGACTCGAGAATAAATTGGCTCTGTTTAATTAAACAAAATTAACTGAGCTAAAATTTATAAATTAACCATATTTTTTAATTGATTTTGTTTAGTTAGACTGATGCCAGTAAATGTGAACCAGTCGAAAGAACATTCGGGTATTAAAACGCCAATAAAAAAGATAGATTGGATAAAAAACTAGATGAATGCATCAACAATTTAAGAAAATTATATAGTGTGTCCACGAAAATATACATATTTTTAAATGCTATGTAGAACGTGTCATTTGAAACAAAATATTGTAGCAAATTATTAGTTTACACAAAAATTCACTTTAAACATACTCGAAAATTAATACGTGGCAACACCTCAGACTTTTAATAAAAGTATGTGTCCTGTAACCAAGAAGATAGATCATCAAATTTTGTTAGTATGTAGATGTTTCGGATCGTTTAATCGTTTTTAGGTTATCGTTTCGTAAAGTTGATTCAATAATTCAGTGAAAAATGGCATTTTATTCGAATCAATTTTTGTATAAGTATGCCAAAGATTGTTGAAAACTTGAAGTGTATTACCTAAAAAAAAGTACTGGTAGAAATCGTTTGGATGTGTAATAATTGCCGAGAATATATTTTTCAGTTTTCTACATCCTCTGTAATCAACCATTCTAATTATCTAGGCGTAGGTACTAAAATAATAACTTATTTTTAGAACGTTTCAAAAACTATTGTTTATGATCAGCATTGAACTTGAGCCATTTATTCAAGTGTCACTGTAATGCCGGCTGTAGCTTCATCCATAAATAGGCCCAGTATTTTCGCGGACTTTATATGTGTGTATGTAATGTTTTTAAAGCAAATAGTCCAAATATAAAAAAAGAAATACCATCTGGTATTTATTAAACCAGGAAACAAATATTTTCTGTTAAAAATTGGTGAGCCCAATATTTATAAAATGACGCATGGAAATTCAATAATCTATTGAAACGGGCATTTCCCCAATATTTTTTCAACTGGTCTACTCTAATGCAGAGAAAATTTAAAGTTACTAAACAAAAACAAAATTTACGATGCAAGTTGACTATACTATTAAATTCTTTTTCACTTTCAGTGAAAAAGGATAAAATTTTCGTACTCAAAGCAGTCTGTATTTTACGTTCAGAAAATGGGCGTTTTCTCTCTTCTTACTATCAGTCCATAAAAGATGTAGTGATCACATCCTACCATTTATTTCATTTAATTGCAACACAAATTATACGGAACACAATAAATTAGATACCTAAGTATTATTTAATTACACATTCTGTGTTCTTACTTGTACAAACTAGAGTTCTGGCATCCTATTACTAATTATGATTAAATTTAATTACTACTTCAGTTGTAGATAAGATCAGGTGGCAGGATACAACGGTTCGACTATCCATAAAAATGAATGCTATCATATGGATTTAGATTGACAGATAACAAACGCTAGGTAAATAGTAACAAAGTATTAGAATTGTAGATTGGTTCAAGGAAACGACCAATCAAAATACTTCGAATTCTAATGAAGTTGAAATTTGTATTCAATTTATCATTCTATCGAGTCAAATAAAAATCTATTTAGTGTTTCGTCGTGTTCAATCATCTTGCAATTTTTTGCAGAGTCTACATAATATTAAAATAAAGTTTTTTAACATAATTTGATTTGTTTGTGTGAATGGAAAATAAATTGGTAATAAGAGAGAACTAACTTTTAATACAATTTACTTAAAAGAGGTCGCATATACAAACAATTTATCGATCGAGTATATAAAACCAATTCCGGCTCTTTAAAATATTAATATCTTAAAAGTATACATATCACAAATAAAAGAAAACGACATCTCGTTGCATGTGAACCTTATACTACTCCAATTATTTTATCATAAATTATTGCCGTGATGAATTTAAAAGTTTCCGTGGAATTGATAAATAATAAACACATGATATTCATGTTATTGATGTTACATTCAGGCGATTTTATTATAAAGGGTTTATTCATTTTTACTAAACTATACGAACTATGATACTGTCAAATTATTATATTGAAATAAAAGCTCCATCGTCGAATTTATACCTAACAGAAGTAAATACACAAGTGGCTATTGAATTCTAAAAATAATAGGATCTTGTTCACTATTTTTACTTTTTAGGATTTTCATAGTATCTTTACAGTTTCCAAAAATAGATAAAAATGCCCAAAAAATATTGTTAAAGTTACCAAAAAAATATTTACAAAAAATAAATTTCTATATTGTCTTTAATACCTAATAGTTAAAACAATATACAGAGTGGGCCACAGAAAACAGTCCACCCCGAAATTTGGCATTATTCATTAGATTGTAAGGAAATGCTGAAACACGTCGGTTTTTGTTCTAAGGGGGACACATTTTTACGATACAGACATCTGCCATTTGTGAACCCCCTCCCTTCCACTTCCGCAATCCCTTAATTTTAAATAGGGAATATACCATGTGTGGCACGTCATCAGAAAGGCATTTACATGGAGTATTCAGGCATATGATCATCCACTATTTTTTTTCGATATTTACACCGTTTTTACAAAAAATGTCTTAAATAATTTAATGTGCAACATCTCTTAAAAATGAAACGCAACGCCTATGGTTTGTACTTCAATTCATTATTTTCATGTGAAATATCAAACAACTTATCAAAAGATCTGATTGGTTATGGCTTCTTACATACTGAAATATTTCTGCCGCGTTATATTTCCATGAAATCGAATACATATAACCTTAATTAAATTATTATGTTTATATACGCCATTCTAGGCTCGAAATAATAATTAATATAAATACACACATCGTGTCATCGTAACTAATTAACGTCAATGCTGTATGATTAATATCAACTGACCGAGTTTACTCGAAGCAAGGAGCTACTGTTTCCACACTGTCTCCATTTACTTTCTCTGTATAATCTGTCACTGGATTATTCTATTAAACCGTTGAGACATACCAAGTGAATTAACTTCATTTTAATGCCACAGTTAAAACATGAATGATTATTAACGTGATATGTCATTTAATATGTCACAGAGTTTTACAGATTAATTTACATATTTACTTATTTTTAGTAGAGCAATGAAAGTAACATATCATTCAGCTGTGAAAATTGAAAAATGGGATGTTATGTGATTAGATAATGTCGCGGTATTGGGAAAGTATCCCCCATGACCTACGTTCAAATCGATTTTAGAAGCATCAATGGATTCGATATTTGAGTGGAAATAAGTAACAGGGAGTCGATAAAAAGAAGATACCTAGAAATAGACAGGAAATCAAAAACATTTGATAGTGTTTTATTTGATGTTTCTCCTGCTTTGTTAAAAATCAAAATCTCTTCTTCCTATTTTTAAGAACAGTGATACAGCAGGAGGTATATACTTAGACGAAAACATAAGTTTCTGTTATATCGATACAGAATTACTATCCTAATTGTGGAATCTATTTCCGTCTTGGAAATTAATTAAATCTATTGTAAATTAAGGATCATTTTTCAGTATTCGCATTTGAATTTTGGGAGGGGGGTAGCTTTCCCCCCGTCGAGGCGGACCCCTCCCAGGGCCAGGCGGCCGTCAATTTATGTAATGAATGTAGTAATTCGGTGTTTCGCAGCTAGGGGAAACTTAATTTTAACTTGTATTAATGAACATGCAAATATATTGATTAATCTTTTTGTTCATAGAGTCAAACCAGAGGCGTGTTAGAATTTTTTTTTTCATTATTTTTCTAGAATATACATCGTTTTCATAATTATAAATATATGAAGTATTAGGATATCTCGAATAGCATGTTATATATATTTTATATAGTTATTATAAAATATAGAATATTATATATATTTATATTTCATCAAAATAGTTACGTATATTAAATTAAAAATTATATTTAAAACGTTATTAATTTATAAATTAATTTACAAATATATATTCAATAATAATAATAATTGTTCAAATATCAACCACTGCGGTTTCTAGATGGTGATCTTCTTCCTGTTTTTAAACTTCGTAATTCTGCTGCTTTTTAATACTGTATATTCCTTGTTCCGGTTAGTTTCTGATACGTTTTATTGCCTTTAAGTGTTTTGATCGACGCCGCCCTTGTCCGATGGAAGCAATGAGTGTTAACCCTTTATTTCAGTACCAATACGTACCAACTTATATAAAGATTATATCTCAAAACATTCGCCTGTAATAACACATGCTGTTTGATATATCATGCGCCATTTTAATGAGTTTTCATTAATTGAACTTATTTGAGCAATTTTGAATGTTGTGTGATGTAGAGACTGCTCGAAAGCCGTCGGCAGATTGATGGCTACAATCACATGAACACGAGAAAGCGGTTAAGGTACATATTTTCGCGCTGGGAATTTATCAAAACAAATGAAAAGTTACTCGAAAATGATGGATGATCAACTACGGAATAAGAAAATGAGGTTAATTTCGTAGAACTCTCATATAGTATTTGAATTTACGTTTGCATCCAAGTAAAACAAAAATGAAAGTATCCCTTTTTGAATCTCTTCATTTTTTTATTGAGATAAATATAAATCTCTTAATCTATAAACTACTAATTACTATACGAGGAGTTTATTTTAAATCTGCCTTTATAACTTCTGAACTAATTTTATTAAAACTTTACAAACTAATGGAAGTGTTAGCCTTAAAATTTGTTCTTATAATTGATTCTGACAATATTTCAGATTTTATTGAACTGACAAAATAAAGCGAGTGTTTTGAAAAGGTCTGTTTTATGTGAGTATAATAAGCTATATTTATTTTTAGCTTTGCCTTATATAAAGTGGCATTTTTCATGTTTATCGAAGTTTCACAAACATATTGAGTAACTATCTGCAGATTGTTACATATTTGTTAGAAAGAATGCCTGACCCAGATTTTTCCAAGAAAATAATTTCATAACAAAATGGATTAGATTTAGTTTTTGAGAGTTGGGATCTATATATTTTTATAACTTGTTTGGTATGTCCAATATTTCATTTTTTTTTTCAACCGACTGCAGCAGTCACTATATTTTATTAAATTGAAATAAGACACAGACCAGTACCGAAAAGATAATTATCTCAATGAAAAATGTTATATTATTTAAAGAGAATGTATGTAATAATATAGCTTTTTGCGAAAATGTAAATTTTTATATTTCGTATTTAATTATAATAAATTTATTTTATTTGTTAGTATCAATAAAGCACTACTATTCTATCACAGTTTAATCACTCATACTGTTTCAATCGCGTTTTTTATATTTATGGTAATATCGATTGTGTTATGTATTTACTTTTAAATGCTCTTAACTCTTCAAAAAAATAATAACTATTAAAATTATCGAAGGATCAATTTACATCAACAGTGATTTCGGTATTCGAGGAGAATTTCAAGCCCATTTTTTTAGGTTTGGAAGCAGGAATGAATCAGATGGAGTCAAGTCTGGTAAATACGGAGCATGTTCAATTAACTGAAATTTTAATTAGAGTAGTTTCCCCATCGGTTTTACCGATTTGTAGACGAGGCATTATCTTGGTGATAAAAAACTTTTTTTTCCTAAAGTCCTATGGAATTTGATTAATTCGATGAATCTGACTAATAACAAATTATAACAATCAATAATAATGCAAGATGAAAATAATCACCTTTCCAGAAGACAGAATCGTCTTGACCTTGTTTGGAATTTGCTCACGAAGTTGTGTCCACTGCTTTGATTGCTCTTTGATTTTCGGGATGTAGCGATGTATCCATGTTTCATCTATAGTTATTGCAAAAAATTTTTTGGAATTTTCAATTGTTTCTTTATCGTTACAGGTTTTGGGTATGCCAGAACTCTGTACTTCTTATTCATCAATCCAGTTGCAATTATTGCATACAAAAGGAAACGATCTTTGTTCACCTCTGTTTTTATGTTATTAGCATTTAAGCTTTTCATGTATCACCGCAAGAAACTCATTTTTAGTCGTATTTAAAAAAATGCACGAATTGTTTATTTAAATTAATAGAAACAGCGTATGTTTATACACAATCTGTTTGAAAATTCTACAGCAGTTGTGCAAACAATGGTGTTTTTAAAAACAAGTGATCACTACAGCGTCTAGTTTATCTTAGAACTATTTATCTATTCTGGTATTTAATAATAGTAGTAAAAGTATTAGTAACACCAATAATTTCATAAACTAAACAAGTTTTTGCGAATTCTTTTTGGAGATGTAGTCTATTTTTTTTTTTTATAATACGAAACGTTTGTGCGCATCTTCAGTTTGCATATTCTTATTTCTAATAGAACCGATCCCATGACCTCAACTTTACCGTTTTCCTTCCTGGTGTTTTCCCTCTTCATTATTATCGAGTTATTCTTTGTCGAGTAGGTAATAAATCATTGGTTGATATTATTTCTAACTAAAATCCCCTGTCTCATTTAGATTGGTTTAGTTTTGTTCTTATTATAGTGTAACCCCTGAAATACTGTTACATTATAGGTAGCAGTTATTCTCATCTTCACTACGATCAATAAATATTTGACAAATGTGTTATTTCCCTCGCCAGCTATAGAAATACGTTCTAAAAACAAAGTACATTTTCCTGTCTGAAATTGGTCGTATATTTAAACTTCGATGTTATATATTTTGTGTAAACATTGTACTGTACCGTGAACGTTTATATCTCGCATTTACTGTCAATAAAATATAATATGACATTAAATTTTACAGGCGGATTTAAACTAAATTACCCAGTAGTTAACATGAAAGTTTCAAATATACAAAGTATTTAATACAAACAGGAGGCATGGCAAACGTTTGTTGCAGTGCATGAACCGCCTTGGATTTATTTTAATTTCGGTTTTACAGCTTAAATGAGAGCTGAAATGAAAATATATAAATCTTAAAGACCACTTTACAGAACAAAAATAAATGAAAAGCAGTGCTTCATTGCAAATCTGGAACTTTTATTTAATTTGTTAGGGTTTCCCAAAGTGGTATAGTCTCTCAGAAATAGAACAGAAAGGAAATCTAAGAAAACACATTTTAGGCACAATGCATCATTATCTCTCCTTAGAAATAATTCGTTTCTTCTAAATTAAAAGAGACAAAAGTTAAACCAGTATCCATTACTTATATACACTTAACATTATCCTAGATGAGTTTATAAAAATGACTGATGGTAGTGGTATTTTTGCAAAATTACCTAGTGGCCATGTCGCGTTGTCTCGCTTTTATGACAATAATATAATTTCCATATAATTCGATAGAAAGTATTCCGAATCGGGGCATTGAATCACGATTACTACAAAGTCATGATTTGTACGATCTATTCAGACATGACTAGTTGTACGAGAACATCGTCATTCGATCGTACCCACAGTAGTCGGATAACCGTGAGGGAAGAGAGGGACTCTTCGAATTGTGCATTGTTATAAATCAAACTGTGGTTTATTTATAATAAAACAATATTATTTGTGATGTCAGGAAAGGCGGACAGTAATGTCGACAAGCGATCATAATAAAACGGAAATACGAACCGTTTCGTGTAATGAATATTTACGCGGATTAGTTTCTTTGTTTTAAGACATTGATATACGGTCGAAATTGCTTTCACAACGTTCTACTTATTAAATATAATTTTCTATTTCAATAAATATTTCTTAAACATCCTCAATCTTCTAAATATACTTCTTCTTCAATTCTATCTACGGGATCAATGTAATGATTAAAAAGTATGTGGAATATCTGGATATTTCTGTTGTTTAACAAGGATCCAATTTGGGGCTTTATTTTTTTAGGTGTCGATTTTCCCGTCAATTTTGATCATTTAAAGGTATTATTAATAGTAAAAGTATTCTGAGTGGAACTAATTTAAGACACGTTGTTTGATGGTGAGATCTAAATAATTATCAGAAAAAACATGTTTCTTCAGAGGTTTCTACCGTTACACTCAATAAATCATCCAGCTTATTTGAGATGATTTTTTTATATAAATTCAAACAACTTCTAATTCCCTTATTTCTGTCAGTTTGCTAAATTTAAATAAGAAAATTAATTGGTATTCGATGGGATTGAAATTTATAACTAGTTTATAAAATCCAACGGCGCTCCTTTGAACTTTACCCTTTAAAAATAGGACAAATCAAACCAGGATTTTTATTTGCCTCAATAACCTTACATAAAGCTACGTAGAAGCGCGTGCCTGTATAGCAAATAAATTTCATTTTCCAACAAATTATTCACAATTCGGTTTTAAATTGAAAATAATTTGTCGAGTTTAGAAAAAGTACTTGAATTAAATATTCGCTTCGAGCTCTCAAAACAGCTGCAAATATTCTTTTTAAGCATGATTTAATCAGGCAATTCTATTAAACGGAAATTTATTTCCTGATAGTTATCAAAAATCTATATTTTACTGAAAAAAAGTTCAACAATTCAAAAATTGATCGCATTTCACTCACAGAAATGTATAAATAAAAAGCTAATCACATTCATTCGTTTTGAAACCATAAGGATTATGAACCATAATGCGCAAAACGTTGGCTTAACATGGCAAATTTAAAACTAATCTGATTTTTAGTTTAAATATATCTGAGTTAATGATGTATTATTAAAACCCTTACATACAAGAATCGTACATCATCATCTACAATAACGTAGGTTATTTTTTATTAATTTTTATTAATTGTAAAACCTAAAATTAATAAATTAAAAAATCAGGTATTTGCAAACTAAATTGTACGGATTGTAATGCCATCTATCTTGGCCAGACTCTTAGAAATTTTGAAAAAAGGAGCAATGAACACTTAAGATCTTATAGATTAAAACAACTTGATAAGTCACATTACACAAAACATTCATTGACTCTAAACACCCTTAACAACACAATTGAAACAACAGTGGAGGTACTTCATATAAGTGACAAAAAAGAAAAACTCCATTTTTTAGAGAAATGTGAAATAAAGGAACATCTAAAATGTTCTCAATATTATTTTCTTCTTAATTTTTGAACATCAATGCTGATGTACTATTATTATTGGCGAACAAAGAGTAAATTAATGAAAACAAATATCACCTTAATTTCAATTTAAACTTCAGTTTTACAATATGCGTTGTATCGATATTAGACTAAATCAGTAGATTGAATGATTTCGATCAATATTTGAATTTTAATCGTCTAAAAACTAGACAACACAAATTGCCAATAATTTAATTATATAATATAAGATCAAAATATGAGAAAACACGTATTCCGGTTTGTTAATAAGTGACAGAATAATCAAAAATGGAAAATATTAATTAAGGGCAGGTAAGTTTTCTAATTAGTTAATATTTGAGTCTTTGATAGAATAATTAGAATAAAACCGATACTGAATTCTTGATGCTCATCATTTGATATTTTTCTTCTTATGTTGGTACATGGATACTCATTCTTACTTAAAATACGACATACGGGGATAACTACGTTTTACCTAAAAATATTTTGTTAATAGTAACTTTATATGTAATTATTATGTATAAATACAAATATGCAGTCTAGCATTAAAATAACATTAAGATAAGTATTTAACCAAGATTGCAGTAATGGAATTCATAGTGTCATTGTTCTTGTTCTACTCTTTAAATTAAATGAGTTACTTTTGGGTTATATCAATCATTTTTTATAAAACGTTTTTCGAAATAGCAAAGTTTGAGTATATTAAAAAAATTAATCTAGCAATATGCAAGTAGATGGGTCATACTTTTTATGGTGTAAAAATATTTCTACCGTTTAAAAAGTCTCTAATGGTGGGAAATATGAAAACCAAACATTCAATTAGTAATAAAGGAAGCACCAAATTTAAAAATGCTATTCTCTGTTATTAATTGTTGTAAACTAATGGATTTGTATGCATATATGGGAGGATTAAAAATATTCGCAATGAAAGATGATAACAAATCAACGGTAATATCATAACTTTCAGTTATTTTACGGTAACAAGTCCATCTTCGTCCGCTCATTACTCTTTCCCTATTGAGACAAAACATCTCCATTTGCAGATCGAAATTATTCCTCAGACTCATTTGGTACTACGATATAGCACGGGTCACGTATCTTCATTTATTAATAACGAACTGCAAGACAAGAGACAAGTTACTTATGGCCGTCCAATCATGCGTCCTCTAAATATATTCTCTCAACATGTCATTATTGTCAATTTAGACATAAATGACCGGTCGTCTGGTCGGGCTTTTCTTGATAAATGTGTGCGATTGTGAATAGAAGTCGAGATGCATGCCGAATAACGTGCCACTGTTGGGACAAACGTTGCGTCGGTAGGATGCGCTAGGTGGGTGGCACGAATCACGAATCGAGACATCTGAACAACCTTATACATAGAATCAACTATCATCGACTACGTACATTTATTGGCAATAAAAATGTTTCGGTTCGATTTGATAATCACTAACATTTTACAGGTAGATTATATAATAGGTATGTTACCCAAATTCAATCAGTAGTTTCTTAACGTTTTTTAGTTGACTTCAATGTTTGCTCAATAGATTGCAGTGTAATATTTATTTACCACGCAAGTTGCACTGGATAATAATTTACACCACCGATTGTTGTTAAGAGTGCAAAATAAGGAGATCTGTAGCAGTATATGCGGCCGAAGAGTTTTTAGAAGGTGTCTAAATTGCTAGTCCGAATTCTACAAAATTTGGGATCAGCCTATTTTGAGATATGGAGATTCCAGATTTGACATTTGCAATGTTTCTAGATTTGCCGTTTCTCTGATATTATTAGTCATTTTTGGAATGTTCTCTTCAATACGAGTTCAACCATATGTAACACTTATGATTTAATTAGTCTAGAAGATTTTAAATAAATGGAGAAATGTGGTAGACGAATTCTACCATCGATTCGGGTACTCTCAACTCAGGGTGATGTATTTAAAAAAATATCAGAGAAACGGCAAATCTAGCAAAATTGCAATCGTCAAATCTGGAATCTCCGTATCCCAAAATAGGCTTATCCCAAATTATGACAATAATGGTTATTATTCACCCACTTATAATATTAAAAGTTATAATTATAAAAATCCCATTATTGCTTCTTTATGCTTGTAATTCTCACAATTTTGAATATCTATATTAACTGATACCATGAATTTGTTTCTTAGTTATTATAGTAGCAATAACAAAATGAGCTCATATTACAATTTGAGAAAAAAATTAAAAAATTCTCGGTCCTTTCGGGGGTGATATCTCTTGAGGAGTCGGTTCTAAAAAAATTTTTTATAGAAAAAACTACTCATAATTTTCAAAGAGACATATCCTAAATGTTTTCTCATGAACTTAGTGGCGATCAACTGAGGCAGGTATTTTTTAGTAATAGTGACGTTTTAAAAATAATAAACAATTAAATTTAAAAAATAAATATAGTACCGAAGATGTTTATAAAAAACCAAAGAGAATTAGAACATGCGAGTACACTTTTGGGAAAGTAGTAGTAGTCGTGATATTCTTGATTTGAATAAAACGCTATTTTTCTATTTACCAAATGATTAAACGGTCCGATTCATCTGTAAAGTAACACAATTTTATGATGCATCAGGTAGATTTTCCTTAGTTACATGATACATATTTGTATTAAAAATGTGAGGTGTTGCCACGTATAAATTTTCGAATAAATGTTCAAAATGAATTTTTGTGTCAATTAATGATTTTTGTAGACACCCTCTATATGTCTTTTGCCGAATGAAAGAGTAATCGTAACATAAGTGGTGAAAAGGAAACACCAAGAAAAACTTGAACAATAACGACTAAAAAATATATGCAGTGGAAATATATTTCATAATTTACTAAAGGAGAGTGAGAACCGAGAAAAAAAATAACAAGAACATTATTGAAAGTTCTCGTTTTTCTTTGAAAACGCATTGGGGTTTGTATATAAGACAAGGATGCAAGGGTTTAAAAGAGAAACAATTATTTCGGTCGGTTGAACTCGACAATGGGTCGGACATTCCGGAACGAAGCGGCCGGTTTGCGGAAACATAGATCAGCCATTGCAGGAAGTGGCGACATTGTCCTGTTATCGACATGCAGCTACCGAAATCCTGATTCCTGTCGGTTTTCAGGGGGCAGCCATGTATTAATCATATTATTTCGGAAGACGAGTTACGATGAAACGTATCTCTGCGATTTACAATATTACGATACAGCCGATGACAATAACCCAACCAAATTGTTGGTATTCGACGAGGTTGCATAGGAAACGGCTAAGCGCAAATTTGTTGCATTAGGAAATTGTGATGGATGTCCACTTTAATCACAGCCTTTCTCACAGACTCGATTGTTTTGTCTCATTTATCGAAGATTCGCAGTACACAGATAAATACTATTAATCTTGCCTTTTATAGCATGAAATAATGAAGCGAACTCATACACCAGCCGCAAAAAATTGTAATAGAACGTGTTCTAATAAAGATCTGCTTCTGCCATTTAGTTTAACACTATCTATATGCCCCAACTGTCTGATACTTAATTATATTTGTGACCAATTAATTTTGTTTTGTGAGCAATGGATTCGCCTTTATTCAACTCTGTTCAAACTACACCTGTTTGTATCTAAATGCATTTTCTTTAGATTAGATCGTTATTGGATTTAATGATAATAACTAACATTTCAGTTAGTACTATGGTCAGTGGTCAGCCCAATTTTAGACATATAAAGAAGTCAAAAATTTTTTGAAAACAGAAAATATAGCTAGTAGGGGGAGATACAAATGTATATAAGGATTAAGTATCTTTCTGTTGCTGTCTGTAATGGTTGCTATAAGTCATAAGGGCATTTCTTGAGCTTGTAGTGCTATATTATAGATGCCAGACCTTATCAAATCTTTGCGAACTGCTTTCCCATATACATTTGTTGATTTTATCTAAGAAAAACTCTGTATTCTATTCCGGTATTTTCTTTTTTTGTCGAACTTTAAATATTTTTTGATATTTTTTTAATACTTCTGATGGATTTGGTAGAAAAAATATGAATCTAATTTGAGTACGATATTTATTTATTTCTTCAGTACCAAGATCTGGAAGATTCTTTAATATTTTCTTAGTTAATAGGTCGAAGCTAGTTTAATGACATGTTTTACCAATATAATTATTAATTTTCATTATGATTTACTTAAACCTTCTTAATAACTTGGGTTTATATTAAAATAATATTTTATCCCCTTATTGTTCATGTTTTTGTCTTACCAATATATTTAGATGGATTACGACGTATAGAAATTTCTGCAACAATAAAAAACGGAATAAAATCATTATTTAAAATCCGAATGAATATAAGAATAAAGTAGCTTTTTCTGGACATGAAATAGACCGCGATGGTAGACAGCAAAGAAAAGCTGTTATCAAGATGAGAAATTAGCGGAACAATGACCGATCAAAACGAAACAGGAAAAGGCATCTCGGAAAGATTAGGAAAGCGATAACGACAGCCGTTTATATATTTAAACTGTTCTCAAATACGAATTGTTGCATATATTAAATTTGGGATACAGAGACGGAATAAGTCCAAATTTATAACTAGGTATTTTTAACCTACTCAATAATTAATTAGTGGATCTTATATCATGAATTATATTTCATATTCTTTTAATTGCGTCTTTTTTTTATTCTCTTTTTGACCCATTGGGGTGATTTTTCTTAACTTCTACACACTTACGCCATGTTTCGTCCAGTGTGTTCATTTAAATATCTTAGTTCATTTTTTTTGTCTGCCTATTTCTTCTGTTTAATCCATGTTTGAAAAGAGTAGTCGTGAAAGAATTTCTGAATAAAAATTGTAAGGCATCGACATTTTCTTGTTAATATTGAAATCATATTAAAGTTTGTGAGATCGTTTTTACAAAATCCAAAACGAAACATTTTTTAGAGTTGTTCCATATGTTTATGGTGTTTCGTTTTGTTTTTGTGTTTTTATTTTTATTGCATATAGAAATAATTGGGAATTTGGAGTATCTTTCCTAATGCCCGCTCTGATTGGTTGCATAAATTAAGTTTGAACAAAAAGGTACAAGCAGTACATTACCGGAAACTATAAAACAATTTAATAACATATTTAAGTGCCGTTGCTGAAATATAAAACAATGGAGTGTATTTGTTCTGAGTCAGGTGCCTGCGCCATTTTGTATTACAGAAAATAACGTATTGTATATGTATATCACCGGTATTTATTAGGTATTGTTCGTGAGAGTAACGAATGAAGTCTTTAACAGAAAGAGGATGTTGATATAATTATTAATAAAACTCTCTAATACTCTTTAATAAGGTAATAACCTACTGCTTATTTATCTATAAAAACAATGTTCATTGTTTCTGTTGGGAATATTTATCTGCTCCCCTCATCTAATTTTTTTTGACATTCTAATGAAATATCATTTCCTAAATAAATTTGAAGGGATTAGTGGATTTGACGGGTCCCAAATTATTTTGCCGGAGGCACCTTGATAATTAGTTACAATAAAAAGTACCTATTAAAATGTCGCCCTCATTTAACTTCATTTATTATTATGCACACAGAGAAAAAAAATAAAAGGAGAATAAATAATGTTTTACGCTAGTATGTAGAGGGATTTAGGTAAATATCGCCCTGTACATAATAGATCTTATTTTTTATTTAATATTTACTAAATTATAACTTTTACTGTTTATGTAATATTACGTGAGCGTAAATTTTGGAGCAAGATCGCGATCTGATAATAAATAAACATTTTTATTCGAGTCATCAAAATTAATAAACATTGGGGTCTTCTTAGTTGGGAAAATAAAAAGAGATTAAAAAGTGAAGTTTGTGTTCTCGGATGTTCGAAAAGTTGATAGTGCCTACCCCTGCGATTAATTGTATTAATGTAAGTTACCCTAATATTTTGTAGGACTTGTTTTATTTCATAGATAAATAAATTGTTATTATTTTTTCTGAGCCTCTTTAATTTCCAATAACCAAGTTAAGTAGTGGGTTAAAACCGCCCGAAAATAATATTGAGATTCTTATTTAATTTTATTCAGGAAAATAACCCAGTACGTAATAATGTTTACCTTTAACGTGAATTTCCGAAAAATATTACTGGTATGGATGCTGTATTTCAATAAAAATAGTGATTCTTAATAACTATAAAAACGAATCCTTATAAATTAATTTAGCCGAAAGAACGACCCCGATAAAAAACATTGTTTGTTTATTATTCTAGTTTGCCATCTTAACTTCATTTGGTAGGATGACGAAAACTTTTAAAATGACAATTAACCCTCAGCTGTTCTACAACTAATGAAATCAAAAGGTCTCCATCAGCAACATTTGTACGATCGGTAAAGCTTTACATTTATCAGCTTGTCGTCATCCAAAATGCACGCACATGAGTGATGTAGTGAGTGCAGCCTAATTGATAAGCCCCGTAATCAGGGCAGGTGAAAATTACACGATAGACTCGTACACGCGTAACGAATACATGCTGTATAATTAAAGGACTAATTAATAGCTTTTCGAATTTGCCGCTTAAAATGTTGGCACCTCTTTGTGAGACTCTAGCATATTTTGGGTTTTTAGCATGATCTGACCATTTCGGGACACTGGCATCCGAAACTAGTTTTAAACGTATACACCTCATTATAATATCGTACAAATAAAAAAATGGGTATTTGGATTGAGAACATAATAGTTATATCTCCACTACCAAATTTAACAAAGTTTTGATTAATAAAAACACTCGCACTTTTCTGCCAGGTGGAACATTTTATATGTATCTTTATTATCCCAATTATTATGCTTACAACTTTTTCTTTTTTAATATTATATTACACGTATATTATCCACTTTAAAAATTTTTCTGTGAATTTTTACCATAAACATAATTAATATTGAAATTACATCCTATAAATTTACATTGAGGAATTACGAGCATTTCCCTGGAAGCCAATATTTTTGATTTTTCGAAATTTACTTTCATTTGGCGCCGACAAAAATTACGACTATAGGACTCACCTGTCTTAATTTATTAATTGTAAATGTTTATATCACCATATTTAGAACCATTTTAGCTATGGTCGTTTTAGACTATTTTTTTAACTAATTTTTAAGGTAATTGTCAAAAAAACTCAAAATTTTACAGTTAATTTCGGATTATAGCCAGCTTGAATGATAAATGAATTTTAGAATTGAACTCAGTTATTATTTTGAGCATAAAACTTAATTAGAGAAAAAATATTTTTTTATTAGTCGGCCTAAAAATTTAAATATTTTCCCTCAATTTGGTTTGCAGGTCCTAATTTCAATAGTTTGTAGATATCTGCGTAAATGATACCTCAAAAGAAATAGCAATAACCAAACATATTTTCAAAAAGGTTTAATTTGTTTTAAAAAATGCGGTCAAAAACTGTTTTCTTAAATTTTTGAAAATTTCAAAAGTTCAAATGTCTGTAAAAAAAATGAATGATGACTCATATGATTAGAACATGCTTTGTTAGATTGCCTGCACTTTACTTTAATAAAATAAAAAATCATTTATCATTCAAGCTGGCCATTATCAACAATTAACTTTAAAATGTTGGGATCTGTTTCCCAAACACCTTAAAAATTAGATAAAAAAAAAATAGTCAGACTTCGTTTAAGACAACCGTAGCTAAAATGGTTCTAAATGTTCTATACTAGCTTCCCCTTAAAGCTTTGCACCCATCCACCAAACACCCAGTATATTACTATCGTTAAATGATTTCTTTAAAGTAAACTATTACAATGTAAATTAGATTCGGTTAGGATCTATTATATAAAACAAGTCATAATAAGAAAGGGTGGCGTCAAATATTTTTTACTACTTTAATTTGTTGAATATTATAAACAATTTCTTGTATTTTCCTTTTAGTCTTTTGTGCATATAACTCCGGTCACACATGTATTACTTGTTTGTTACTTAAAAAATTACAATTTTGGCAAAGCAAAGTATACAGTCCTTTTTCATAGCTTACGTGTTGTGGGGGGTAATACTGATTTTGTTTTTGTTTGAAAAGTGGTGCGGAATTAAATTTAAAAATCAGGTTTTTAATTAATAAATTAGATGATAGTTATTTTCACATTGTAGGCGTGCAGATATCTGACAATTTATGTTGTTTAAAACGCAACTAATGATATCTTATATATTTCTTTCATTTTTAAGGGTTCAATTTTGAAAATTATGCTCATATAAAAGAATAATATCGTCGTCGCTGGCGAATGCGTTCGGAATCATTATAGTATTATAAGTGTATATATCTATAGGTATATATTTCCTGACACCTGTTATTTTCAATTTTCCGTATTATTTTGCGCCTCTGATTGCGGAAAGCAAAATAACATTAATGGTTTGATTAATTGTTTTTGTTTATCACCCAAATTACTTCTCTTTGTAATATTTCCAATTATTTTCGACAATTGTTTCACTATCGTCGGTTTACCTGATGGCTTTTGAATCCGTTTCACGCCTGCCGCATTAAATTACAATATTTTAAATGATGATGTCGGTGCTCATGCTGAGTGATATCAATGAAGCTCGTTCAATTTTATTTCGATATTTTACCGTTTTATTTCAATTCATTATATTTTCATTATATTTCCTTCCGTTAAAAACCTCAAATTTTAGATGCATTTGTGACTCTGTGAACCGTCACCAGTTTCGGTTCTTCGCTAGTTCTACTAGCAAAGAGAAAATATAATGATGATGGTTGGAAATGGACTTATCTATGTAATAAATTGATGTTTACATTTGCAACCTTTTCTTCTAAACGGAACATGAAAATATAATTGTAAATATAAATCGTATGCAATATTTTACAATTTCCAAGACTAGAAATTCTTAGATCATGATTCTGATTAAATAATTCGAGAAACGACCTTTTCAAAAGTAATTCAATATTGAATTTGTTCCTGGAGTGGTCATTTTATAGTTTCTTATTTCTTATAACATTTTATAATTTTGGAAACCGTATTATTTTTTAAATGCAGTATTTATGAAGAAGTAACTTTAAATGTAAAGCAACAAGATGGAAAAATTACTTTTTTAGAAGAAAGAACAGTCTCAACGTTCGTACTAAGTGCTGCAATGGAAAATCAATCAAAGACACTATTGCCCACTAACGCTGTATGTTACAGCAATAATTTAAAATAAAACATAAACTTTGATTTTGAAAACAAAAGTAAAACCTCACAGATGCTTTCTTTGAATTCGAGTCCAAGAAGCCATATAATAAGAGAAAGAAATAAATGAAATACGAAACTTTAATTCAAGGTCCAGCCATCTTAAAATATAGTCATTCAGATTTATGGTATGTACGTAGTACTTCTGCTTTTATAATTCATTATTTATTTCTAATTAAAAATTTACAATGGGGGCTTAAGATATACTTTTAAATCCCTTTCTAGCTAGTTCTTCAAAATGTTTATTTCTAATAATTTTTTGTGATTTCTAAAAAATGGCATGAGGAACATCAACATAAAAATTTCGGTATTGTACTAAAAGATTACTTACAGATCACGTATTGTAGTGATGAAAACATTTTTTTTCAATTACTATAAAATATTTTTATATAAATTTGTATAGGATAGTCATGAGGAACGTTACATACTTCGACCACATATAAAATTTATTGTGGAGAACACGAAATGACTAATTTTAATAATGGTGGTGTTTTGCAAATTTATATATATATGGCTATAGTTTTTAAACAGTTTTTGAAATTAGTTCAGTTTCGGATAAATAAATGTTGTTAAACAATACAGTTGCTTATTTTATTTTAATAAAAAGTCTTTTAATTGGAAATATTTGAATAAAATTGTGAAAGTGGTTATTGCTATCAAATTGGAAAAAATTCTACTAGCAAGCGACATGTTAATACCTACACAATAAATGTAATAAATGTTTACAACCAAGCTATTACTTAGGTTGTTTTTTAATTTACATAATATTTGTTGTAATTGCTTCGGATGGTTATTAGTCTGATGATTGAGATACGCAATTTAGCCTAAAGACATTTTCTGTACACGCTCATGTCGCAAATAAAGACTTTTCCGAAGATCTTGAACCGATCGCGAGAAAGTTTTATATATGTAAGTAATAATTTAATACTGACGTTAGTTTATTTATCGATTCACTTAACAAAGTTTAAGTGGTTATCTGCAATGAATAACAGTTGCGGAATGTTTTCATCTAAATCCATGACTATATTAATCAAAACACACTACGTTAGATCCAATAAATTCACATCGAGCAGAATAGGAAAATAGAACTGTCATTATTAATTTAGATAATTTATTTTATCGATTCCCGTCATATAATGTTGCTTCTGAGTAGGGTAATAATTCATTAGAATGTAATTTGTTTATCTAATTACTTGATCAAACATTGACATCATTAAATTATATTAACCAATAACAAGGAATTTTTTTTATTCGCCCCTGTCTTGTTTATCCAATGAAGGCAATTAATTATTTTGGGTATTATACCAAAATATTCTCGATAGTTGACAGCAGTTTGTTAAAATTACTAAAATTGATTGACGAAATAATAGTATTGGTGTGTCTCTAATAAATAACTCATCGTTTGTTTATCCACCACTGGCAATTGTTCTACAAATGACATTAGTAACCATTCATGTGATTTACATCGGCTTATTTTTCAAGTCAAGTGTATATAATAATGATTCTAACAGAAATAATAACAAAAAAAAATATCTAAAATAAACATATATACTAAGAAGTCTCTGCTGTCCAAACAATAATATAATTTAATATCGCAATTGTGAACTTTCCACTGATCGTAAGTTACCATTAATGTAGTTCAGAATAAAAATGAATTTTCAAATATCATGTTCTAATTAATAAAGTCATTTTGGCAACTTACCGATTTTAACTAGAGATTTTAATGCAAAAGAGTGAAATGAGGACGTTTACAAACACATTAATGTAACACAATATCAGTGTTCAAAAATGGGGAAAGTTTTTTTTTTTGTAAAGAAAACAAAATGAAAATAAAAAGTACCACTTTCCAACATAAATATCACAAAAAGGTAGATGGATGTCACCAAATTGTCGAACAATCAATAAGATTGATGATTGTTTGTGCGAAACCAAACATTCGTATCAAATATTCTAGAAGTTACAGACCTGCAAACACTTATTCATCTATCATCTCATCATCCATGTAGATGATGTAGGTCTGATAACGAAGACATTAAAAGAAATCAAAAATGTATATATTCGATTAGATACTTCAACAAAACAAACAAAATAGATGAAAACAACTCAAGGCAGGACCGAAGAAGTTGCATGAATATCATTGAAATTCGCAGAATGTAACTTTAAACAAGCTTTATTTCCTTGTAGTTAAATTAAGCTGTGAAGAAGGAGAACATACAGAGATACAAGGTCGATATCTAAAAAGAAATAGAAGTAGAGGATCCTTGATGGAATCACTAAGATTCAAGACTATAACAATAGTATCTAATCACAACTATATACAACAGTTATTCACCCGACTGTACTGTATGGCTGTGAGTCGTAATAGGTCGTAAATAAAATAATAGAAAATATCTGAAGCATAAGAGAGTAAGGTATTAAACAAATGTTTGCCAGTACTAAAAAAGACGGTTTTTGGAGAAGGAGGAACATTAGAGAGCTTATCGATCCTATATAATGACAACTGCGAATTACTATTTTACAGGTGAACAGATTAAGATGGTCATCTATAGATTCCCTGAAAAGAGACTAATAACAACAAATGAAACGAGGAATAGGTGGAAGGCGAAAAAGAGGACGTCCAAGGAAGAAGTGGCTGTAACCTGTGGAAAAAATCTAATCTTGTTTACGGTGTGACTATTAGAAAGAAACGACAGCCAATCGAAATAAATGTCAGTCCACAGTTTGGCTCAAATCATATATATAGAAAAATTTAAATAAATAAAGATGTAAATGGTGCGGCAACAATACGTCACTATCTTAACAAATATTGGATGGGCGAGGAGGAAAAGTAACAGTGTGACATTGAAATACCTCGGTGTTACTTCGTACCTGTAGACAGAAAAAACTAAAAATCAAAACATCTAAATTACGAAGATCATATTCTATCTCTAAACCAGGGTAATTTATAGGTATCTATTAGGCCGAAAGTGTGCCATAACTACTTTTATTTATTCAGGGTTACCTATTGGGTGATTGTACTGTAGTACTTAAGCCTGTACGGTCCTGTGGCATCCAGCTTTGGTGATATACCAAACAATGCAATCTAGACATTATTCAGGGATTCCAGAACAAAGTGCTAAGGAACATCGTAGATGCCCCCTGGTACATCAGAAATAGAGAACTCCATGGGGACTTGGAAATGGAAACTGTTGACCAGACCATCAAAAAATTTGCGAAGATCGACTTCTTCGTCACGTGAATGTCAAGGCCATCCAGCTGATGACAACACTGAATTAGAAAGAAGGCCCAAAAAGACGAACCCTTTAGAGTTAGTTTAGTGACAAGTTAAAAGTAGAGCTTATGAAGTGTACATTCCAAGATTAATGTATTTAAGTACTGGAACAACCTGAGGAACACTAATGAGTCTACCTTAGATTAAGTTGAAACCCTAGTTAGTTTAAGTTAGAACCAAATTGCACATTGGCCAGCATTGACCAGATTGTAATTATAGCTAAATACACCGTAAGGAGTATTTCTTAAAAAAAAATGTTGATTTTGGTCACATCTTCAGATTTATAAAATGTTAGTTGAAATGGTTATGGATGTAAGCAAAAACAATGTGACTAGCGAAATCTTAACTTTGGTGTATTTATTTTCTTGTCAGTTTCTTCAGAATCAGACTGAAAGTGACATGGGTAATTATATTTGCCTCACAAAATTAGCAACTTGATATGTTGACTTCATTTTTTATATGTAACGAGATTAATTTGTGAATCGTTCTATGTGTATATATGATATCATTTCCATTCTGGCGCACTTGTAACTTTGGAATGGTACGCCCCGGGTATTATTATATTCTATAATAATAACAATAATCGTAAACGGCGCGACGAATAACAATAATCATAACAATAACCGTTCGTAAGACATGTATACGGCTCTGGAGAGTTTCATTAGTTTAATCACGTGCGGCGCTGCCACCGCTTCCTATGGTCGACTTTGTTCATGGAGATTGTATATTAAGCCAAATGCTGGATAATGGTTATGGTCGTTTTCTGAAGAGTTTAATTACTGATAAAAGTACCTACTAATTGGACGAGAGAGATTTTAAAAGCAAGATGAAGTGCCAAACGTTTGGGTTTATTTTTTCTTCTAACCTTAGCAGCCAAATAAAGCCACATTTGCCGTCACGTTTACTTTGAAACACAATTCATAAAAACCAGACTCACAGTTAAAAATTTGATACATTTGGCACTTTAACACTAAATGTGACCAAATGGCTTTCCATATATCCACTTCTGATGCAACAACGATTGTTAATCAATCATCATTTTTCCTTTCCAAAAAGACCAACTTTGAAAATTTAGAAGTATCAATGTTTTTATTAACTATAATGTTATAAATACCTGATGTCCTACATTTGCAGGGCTTTTAAGGTAGTTCCAACGTGAAACCACTTTTTTTATAGATTTTTTAAAATTATTGTTTATATGCTAAGAATAACTTTTACTAATAAATTCCTAAATTTTGCAATTTTTGATCATTTAGAATCGGAGATAATTAACAGCAAAGTTAACAATTTTTAAGCGCTCTTCCCAGATAAAACTAGCAAAACTTTCTGTCTAAATTTATATAATTTTAAAAAAATAGGAAAGTAAAGAAAAATATTCCTTAAAACGAATTTAAAAAATAGCACTTCGCCGTGCTGTGTTTGAGATATAATAATTCAAAATATTATTTATTATTAATTGAAATAAGTTCTTTTGATGGTCAATGGTGATACGGCAACTCTGCACGCAAAGTTATCTCGGGTAGTGTAGAATAAGGAGCGGGAATTTTCAATATTTTAAGATAATAATAGATATTCTATATAAAAAAAAATTGAAAATATTTTTAAATTTTAATAATGGCTGGGGAGGACCATTATATGATTATAGAAGTTAAAGTTTAATCTATGTTTGTTATTTTCATAATTATACACCCCGTTAGTTTTATCAATATTTGCAAGATTTATTATTGCATTTAATAAATTCGCTAGAGCAGTAATAATCTATCAATTAATTTTCATAACGTTTATATTATATGGATATATACATATATATATATATATATATATATATATATATATATAATTTTAATATCCGAAGAGAGTAAATCACTTTAAATAATGTGGTATATTAATAACGCTGGGATATAAGCTGCAATTTAATGGGTTTTCTGCTTATATTATTCCCCAAAAATAATATTTCACTCTAATTACACTAGGCATTATATTTATGTGCAAAATAAACTTGTTTATGAAATCTGACTGGCGCCGCGCAGGGTCAAAATACCAATAGATTTTCCTATTAGACTCGTAGAATTCTTGTAAATATATAAATATGAATTTTCATTTGGGCATTATACATCTTTATTAAGTGTTGTTTATTTTGTTGTGTGCTCGTGTGAGGCACACACTTGACGTTCCATTTACGGATATTTATTATATTTCTACAGCCACAACTTACAGTAATCATTTTATTTCCTCACAAATACACAAACATTATTAAATAGAACTAATTTTGGTACACTGGGAAAAATTTTAGCTCAAAGTATGTTTATAAATAAAAAAATATATATTAGTTATCCTTGCAGAAATAATTATAATGTAAAAAACTAAAAATGTTTCGCAAAATAGAGGTTATAAATGATAATAAAAGCACCTATTTTAAAATCTGGATTTTTATGAAAATTTAAATTTTTAGTGTATAATGTTGCCAAATATTCAAAACACCTCTAAAACTACAATTTATAAAAAAATTAGTTTACAAAAATTTTATTTTGAAAAAGAGCTATGATAACAATTTTAAAGTAATAGAGATTTATTCAACAAAACCCCATACAAAATTATTTTAAACTGTCACAGGTGCAAACTTTCAGTTTTTTACAAATTTCTGTATATTTCGTTCCGTTCGCCGGAATACATATTTTTTTTATTCAGTACATCATATATTTAAAATAAAATTGTGAAAATGTAAGTGGTCTCGAAAGGCATATCCCTAAGTAGGTCTGTGTTGAAATGTACTTATATCTAGTTACAAGTGACATTTCACATGCTCTATCTTCGTTCTGTAATTAGGTCGAGAATGTAAGAGGGACGTGCTTTTTGTGCCAACTAAGAAAAACTTCATAATTTATAAAATATCGTCAGAAAGTTACTTTGATATTTGAATATTAAGGGAATATTTTATATCGAGTTTTCAGTATGTGCCCTGCATTGTGGTTGGGGACGCTTCGTGAATTTTGTGAAACTTCGCCCGGTTTTATCTCGTGACTAAATAAAATTAGCAGTAAAATAATGTAAGCTGTGTTGACACTTCATCTTTTCGCAAAAATTTTTTTCAGATCGTATTGCAAATAATAACCAAATTTACAGGTAAAGAGAGAATATTAACACTGATTTTCTTTTAAAAAAATATGCTTTTTAAGTTAACTATTTATTATATTAAATCTTTTCCTATAAGTTAACGGAAAATTTTATAAGGGTTCTATGGCGCCGCTTCCTGATGAAAATTAAGTTTATGCATATATATATATATTCTTATAAATGACTTACTACTTTACTTTATAACTTAATAGAACAATAACCTTGTCTGTGAGTAACTATTATTATATAGGCGGTCGAAGTCATTAAATTTTTTATAATATACATATGTATTATCGATTATTGATTTGCTTATTAATTATTCATTAGATTTATGGCTTAAATAAAATATATCAATAAATACCACACTTGGGTTTAATTATTATTCTTAATATGAACCTTTTACAAAAATTAGTAGCATTCACACATTAGCTGCCAAAAAATTATGATAAAAAATTCTCAAGAAAGGTTTTTGTTTTGAATCATAAAAAAATAACATTATATTATTTTATAGCTTCAATAAAACAAGAATTTAAATAACTACATTAAAAAAATTTGATAAGGCTGAATTATAACATTTTATAATATATATATTAGTCCTATATTTAAAAGGCATTTATTAACAATATTTTTTCTTGTTACAGGTAAGCAAGCTTCTTACTACACTTCTTCATATACAAGTAAAATTCTGGTAGGTGTCTAATGGTATAATAGTTAAACATTGAAAATATTCTATTTAAAAATAAGCTGGATTCATACCTTCTTAACTATATTGAAGTCCAAGCAGAAACTTACTTTGTCGATTCATCGGACAACATTTTTTTATTAAAAACATTAAATCTAGTCAGATGAATAACAAAATTTCTTTTCTTTAAAAGATATTATGAATAGATGAAGGAAAGTTTGAACTCTTACTATATATTAATTCGCACCTCTTTAGATTTCATAATGTCAAACAAGTTTAATGATTTAGTTATTGTATTATATTGCTTTTAATTGAAAGACCTTCCTAGGTATTTAGCATTTTTTTTTTTATAAAATACACTATTAAAAATTACTAATCTTTGTTGATGAAGTTGGCACTGATATACATGCTGATTTTTCTATTATATACTAACATTGAAATATCGACAACAACAAAATTTAAATGCAACAATTTTATGTTTACAAGAGTTAAAAGTAGGTATGATTAAATATTACATTGCAAGTACAGGTTGCCTCACGAACAAGTACGGCATTTATCAACAGTGTACCAAAAAATAAAACTTGAGAATTCCTGAAAACAATGACTTTTCTCAACAAAATTGCTATGTATATCGTCATTCAAATGGTAAGTCCTTATATCAAAAACCAGAAAAAAAATTGGGGGTTGCCATTAAAAAAGACTATGAGGTCGCTCAGAAAAAACTAAAGACATTACAAATTAAATTTTGCTTGTCAATAGTGTCATTTAAAAAAATAAAATTGACCTGTCCCAGGAATTTTATTAAACACTTTGGTTTCATAATTGAGTTAAGTTAAAAGCTTTGTTCCAAATTTTATCATCACAACGTATGTTGAAATAAAAATTGTCAAGCTGCTTTTAACATTTGTCTAGTTGCTGTTGCTGCTTACATTTCTTATTTAATGGATCCATTATTCATCTCAATCTCAATCTTTCTGGAGAACGAACACATTTAAATCCACCCCATCAGAATAAGTTTTGTTTGTTAATTCGTGATTTTTTTATCCAGATGCCATTGGCATACGAGTCAGCAATTTGTAAAAAATATATCGAATAAGCTTTAATTAAATCGTCGGAGAACAGTGTTCTTTAGTAACGTCACTCGAGCGCTTTTAACAGTAGCCTTTTAAAGTAAAGAGTCGATGGTAAAAATTCAATATTAACGCCGTACGCGATTTTTGCATCGGAAAGTGAGTAAATTCGATCGTAAACTGGTTGAATCTTTGATAAAGAGAAACCCTAGGAGTCGATAGCACTGTAAGTTAATTAATCTATCAATCAGTCAGGGATCGGGAGTGCACTCTAATGCATTTCTGTTTGTAGCGTGTACGGTATTCTCTCTCTCTGAATAATTTACTAAACATTAGCACTCAGCCACCGGTCGTAACCGTAAATGCTCTCCAGCGATTCCGTTTATACACGACAATCGGTCCGCCAGACGTTGGCACGTACCGTCGGATCCTTTGGCTTTGCTTTTGCTATGCTTTCTTTGATCTCTCTTTCCACAAAATAAATAGCTGCACGGATCTAAAAATCCCTCAATGAACACTGGCTCTCCTCGTTGTCTTCCTATTCTACACTCATACCGATTATTTTTTCATTCTCCTTTTATTTGTATCTACGCCCATACAACGTTGGGTATCTTTCTACAGATATTCCCAAACTAACAATTTAAGCTTATCGTGGCTTCACTATTTAAACTTTCTCACAAAATGTTTAATTATTTATTATTTAAATAATCTTATTTTAGAAATGTAGATATCTTTTATAAAACATGAAGGGCCGTTTTTAATTTGTTCATCGTGAATTATTAGTTAATAAATTTTTCTGGTTCGGAATGTGAGGTAAACGAAAAAATATTGTGTGTAGATGTTACTGGTTACGAGTTGGTTCTGAAAAATCCTATTTTTATTTTTTG
Source organism: Hermaeophaga mercurialis (assembly GCA_951812935.1). Lineage (NCBI taxonomy): Eukaryota > Metazoa > Arthropoda > Insecta > Coleoptera > Chrysomelidae > Hermaeophaga > Hermaeophaga mercurialis. Next base: position 8,549,062 of record OX638362.1, on the reverse strand, counting down.
TCGCTAATAACAAACGAAACACATTTTTCTTCCAATTAACACCACAAGGAAAATTTGGATCCAAATTATTATAAAACGAATAAATTTGTATATCCTCATTAAACACTAACCGATCCAAATATCTTCGCTTATTGGAGAGGACCAAAAAATTTGAATTACACAGTGTATTATTGGCGAACAACTTTAGTACTCCAATTTCAAACAAAAATTGTTTTTTATGTATTTAGAAGATTAAAAATAGATTTTATTTATTTATTTATTTTTAAAATTGATTTTAAAAATGTAAAATTTTGATAATATCTCCACTTCAAAAGTTTACATAGAATGAAGCATAGAATCTCACATAATTTAGAATGTATTTTCTAATTTATTTTACAATTATATTAAGTGTTTAGAGTGACATCCATTTACTTCTTGACAATAAGCAATGCGATCTTGAATTTCTCGTAGAAGATTTTATTTAACTTCAAGGCTTAATTTTCTCAGTCATAAATGCACCAAATTTAAAAACCTGTATATTTCTGATCAGAGAATTAAAATCAATACAATACAAGAGTATATAAAAAATTTATACGATACACATTTGTACTCGTATCACTTCAGTGTCATTTCTTTTAAATTAAATTAGGTTATTTTTTCGCATTCTTGGTGTTTTTTTATGTAATCGAATTTGTTTGATGTGCCGCCACTGGCGATGAAAGAATTGAAAATTGAGTGTCTAGAACGAGTTTGTTGTTTTAAGTTTAATAAGTTTATCGATCGTCGGAATTAAGTATACACAAACCATAAACATAGCAAATATGTTTAAAAGCAGTATAATTAAAATTAATTCGTAATTTCCTAATTGAATAGCATCATTGGCGGTTAGTTGCCAGTATAATTAACGGATTAAAGAAGGCTTTGAGTAATTCCGTTCATGGGATCGGATCCCGCTGAAAAGAAGGCTCAGAACCAAAGTCTCTAAACCACGTTGCCACTCTTCCAGGAAGGAATTGAAAAGATAATCGAGAATAAATTTCTTCGATTAATTAATCGAATACTTCTTCATTATTTTCTTGATTAAAATATATGAACTGTAGCTTAGGAAAAAATTAACAAATAATCTAAGAACAAATCATTGGTAATGAAAAACAATTTCTTCTACAGAAACTTAAATATGTAACTTCGATTACAACAATTATTATCATTTTTTATGTCGAGAAATAACTCAACGAACCAACCAACATATATTACAAAAAATATGGGACCCACCAGAAAAATATAACATAAATACAATAATTAGAACTTATTGGTTTGATATTATTGTTTTTTTTTAACAACTAATACCATCATAAAAATAATACAAATTTTTAAAATTTTTTAATTAGTAAAGTAAGTGAAACAATTTTGTCTTCTTACATTGATTTGACGTCACATAAATTACTAATTTCTAGCTCGTGCAAAATATCGACTCTGTTGCTCTAAGTGATAGTGCAGTAGCACTTTTATTCTAGCACCAATTTCTTGTAACAGGTTTGTGGAATTTCTTAATTTATCATTTCCTATTTTTACCGTATTTTAGTTCTTTTCAACTTAACTCACTATGGCAAAATTTGAATTTATTGCTAACATTTGAAATTGTAAATGTACAAGACGGGAAAAAGTTAGGTTGTATATAATTCTAAATATAACTACAATTTTTGTACTGATTACAAAAATAACAAATAGTCATTTTTTACGTTTCTTCAAAAGCTTTTTTGTGTTAGACAAAACAAAAAATGTTAAGCTCTTAATTAATAGATAATCTTGTACCGCCACTGATAAATAAATCCTTGTAACTTCGCTAGTCCATTTTCATCTCCTTTATACATTTTCTCGGAACTTTTATTAAAATATATATTTTCAATTATCGATTCAGCGGTTCCAATTTAATTGTAGTGCACGTTTTTGAGCACGCAGCCAGGCTGTTAATTAAATTAACTAACTTTTTTCATAGTCGTAATATAATACACTTTTTTTATTTCGAGAACTCCTGCGCGCTTATTGGGAAAATGTTTTATTAGGTGTTCATTAGCAAGCTAATGAAAAACATTAAACAATGCAATACCGAGGGGGCAAGTTTATAAAAGGAATTCGCTTTAAAAAGTTCCTGATAAATGGTGAAAGGAAAATGAAAATTGGTTTTTCAAACGGGGATAATTAATATTTTATTTATTGAATTAAGCGAAGGTGGCTTTTATTGGCTTTTAGCACTGGAAATTATAATAACGACAATAAAGAGTATCCTTATCTCACCCTTTATGTTCAAATTTTTACTCTAAACCCTTTTGTTGGCACACGTGTTTGATTTTTCACAATAAAAAAATCAGTCTCCAATATGGAAATTATTGGTCCGTTATATTTTTCATAAATCGGATTATATATTTAAATATAAAAGTAATAACTGAAATGTTATATAAGTAAACTTTGTAATTTCGATCTTCAAAATGAATATAGATTTCCAACTGATTGAAGCTAGTATATATGGAAATTTTAAATGTTAAAAACGAGGAAAATTTACTAAAATAAGTAAGAGAAGAAATAAACAAACATTTAACATATTTAGAATAATATATCTTTTTCAAAGAAACACAATGATTGCTTTTTGGTACATTATAACATACATTACGTATACATACATTATTATTGGTGGGTAGAATTTTTTGGAACAAAGCATATTATGTGATAATTCCCCAATATTAAAGCTAATACCTCCTCAATAGCATAAATGCAAAGAACCTACGTTAATTTTAAGAGTAGATAGAACATTTATTAGAATTATCATGTAGGCAAATTTTAGTTTCAATATTAAAAACAATATTATTAAGTTAGACTAAATTACTCATTGTTTAGATCAGTGAAATGACATTAGGAGAGTATTTTCTTAAACAATATATTAAGGATAAAAAAACGTTTAAAGAAGCTAAATTTATATGTAATAATATACGTCAATAGATTAATTAAACATATTGCAGTTATTTCCAGTTTTAAAAATAGGAAAAAAATTAAATAAAAACGTCTTAACAAAACTAAAAGTATAATTATCTGACTGTAACAAGTTCGAAACTCAAACAACAGAAACAACGAAACCGTTTGTCGTTCGTCACCAAATTTGTACCATTTAAAGTTCGTGATAAAATGTTGACAAAAAATTACAGATTAAAGTGATAACTCGAAAGTCCTCCAAAACAAGAATTTGGGCTCAAGAACTTTTGGCACTTCAATTCTTATTGCATGTCAAACGACAACGATTAATCCCTGCCTGCCATTCAAACTCGAGTCACGTGACCGGAAGAAAAACGTTGTTGCCGCATTCTCCAACATTTCTCTATTAGTAAAAAAATAAAAAAGTTTTTGATTCGTGCACGAACCACCGTTTGATTTAACTGGATTTTTGTAGAGAACCCTTCGATTTTTTAAAATATATTATAAAGAGTAATTAAAATTTAACATCTATCTATCGTCATCGCATGGACTTGAATAGTACCTAGTAGTCCAGATGCATTTTTAATATTCAATATCTACTGAAATAATGACTGTATGGGTAGCGCAGCAGTAGTCTTAAATTATGGTACGCAACTTATCAAAGCAATGCCGTTAAGCTCAATTCGTGTTGCTGGATAAGCTCGAGGTTACATTAAATTCAGATTTTGGACTTAATTTTTTGATCAAGTTTGATCAAGTTATAAAAATAGAAAAAAAGAATTTGAGAATTTGATAAAATTATTCATAAAATAATAACAGAATTCTTAAATATTTCTTTTGCAGAAAATTACTGTATTAGATATTTTTTACATGTAATTTTAATAATAATAATTATGCAAATATCCTTATTAAAAAGTTATTATTACTATTTCATGCGTACTTACTTTTATATAATTAAAGTTGATAATCAGTGTATCTTCAAAATTTCTTTAGATTGCTTTTTATTATGAAACTAAAATCTCAAAGTAATATTATTTTTCTGTATCTACAACGGAATCATACGCCCATGGTGGCATCAATTAGTCCTGAGATTGAATCTCTTAGTTGCACTCTTTTACGTCACTGTTAATAGGGCGAAAGTGCAAAAAAGTGTACAAATATACATAGTGATGATAAAGTTTGGAACCAAGCTTTTAACTCAATTATGCAACGTGTTTAGAAAATTCCTCGGACAGATCAATTTTATTTTTTTAAATGACACTATCTTTAGTTTTCGAGGTGACGTCATAGTTATTTTTTTACAACGGCAACCCCTTATTTTTTCTTTGATTTCTGATAAATGGTGCTTACCACTTGAATGACGATATAAAAAAATTAATATCTTACATAACAATTTTGTTATGAAAAAGTAATTTTTTTTCAGGAAAACTCAAATATTATTTTTGATGAAACCACCGTAAAAAAATCAGCAAAATGGGGCTCCTCCCCTGTTTGGCATTCAGGTACTAGCATATTTGGACGCTACTTTTCCGGAACGATGGATAGGACGAAGAGAATTAGTGGTATGGCCACCGCTTTCTCCAGATCTAACACCTCTAGATTTTTTTGTGGGACTGTTTAAAATTAAGAGTTTATTTAGCTAGAACTGCCAATTTGGAAGATTTGCAGCAAAGAATACACGACGAAATGACACAAATCAACCCTTACAGTTTAAACATTTAAAATGAATGTTGTTCTAAAGCGTAGAATATTAATTTTTTGTTCATTTTTATGTGGTGGTGTCATCAAAAATAAAATTTGAATCTTTCTCAACAAAATTTTTATGCAAAATATTAATTTTTTTATATCGTCATTCATATGCTAAGTTCCTCTATCAAAATCTAGAGAAAAAAATTGGGGGTTGCTATTGAAAATAATTAACTATTAAATAAAAAATAAAATTGACCTGACTGAAGAATTTTCTTAAACTGCATAATTGAGTTAAAAGCTTGGTTCCAATGTTTGTTATCACACCATATAAGAATGAATATAAGAAAAATGGGGAAAATAAGTCCTTTAGTCTCATAGAATATAAGAATTGTTTAAAAGTTATTGAATTAATCTGCAGAATAAAATATCCCAATCTTTTAAAAATTATGGTTACAAAGCTGTTCCATTTAAAATAAAACTTATTTTTTAATCTTGGCGTTCTTCCTTTTAAAATACAGTAATATTTTTGTGTATCATGTACAATATTATTATTTTTTTCTAACATAAAATGAAAACTTTTTCACATCAATGAAATTTCTGAGAAATTCAATTAGGTACTTGATTTATACGATTGTAGTTGATGTGCTGAAAATTTAAACTTTTTATCAACTTACGGAAGTGCGTGATTATCTAATTTTTGGCATTATAAGTTTACATGAAATCTAATTCCACATTTGCCTGTATGAATTCCCAGCAATTCCGAATTCCGTATATAATGTCGAGTCAACCTCCCCGGGCGTAGTACAAAACAGTTTCTCTGCGAAACTTTGGAGAAACAGTCTAGACATAAAACAAGTGTCCGCGCAGTATATTTCAAGAAGATGGCACAAGTTTGGTCCATTACTGCCGTAGTTATTACAATGTTATTGTCTGTTATAAGTGTTTACACCAACTTATGAGCTCTAATATGGCCGACGAAAATAATACTCGTGCTAGTTTCGAACTACTTATTTTGGTGTTCCAACCAGCTGCCTCTGAGCCACGAGTTTACTGTATTTCTGGTGCTTTTAAATTTTGAAATAGAAAAGAAACAGATGATAAATAAAAAAACTATCTTTTAATTTTAAATAAATGTGACTAGAGGTTTTTAAGTCTGACATTGAACAAATAGGAAATTAATTATGCACTAATAATGGATTCATGGCGAATCTAATCGAAGATTGCACAAAGTTGCATTCGATGTAGAGTGATTGCCGCAATTTAAACCCCTCTCGCTTGTTTATTGAATCAATAACTTTAACGAGTGTTTTATCTGCTGACTAAAAGAATTGATAAATTCTTTAGTACTCGCGCTCTACTTTTTTTTGGGGAGTGTTTAAATTGAAAATCCTACCTAGTAACTAAAATCATAACAAATTCCAAAAAAAAGTTTTATTTTGATTCAACTTTTATAAAATACTAATACATTTGTGAAACCTTATTATTCAAATAAATTACCGACCTAAAACGTGAATAAAGTAATAACTTTATTGGCTGAGCAACAATCGTATTTTTTCTGTTATTTTAGCAATACAATTAATATTAATATTTAGTTTGAGATTTAAGTAAATATACGGTATTGTAAATATGAAAGGTTCCCTTTATTTTTACTTGAACAAAGCGGCCGAAAATAATCTTCGAGGAAACGACAAAGAAAAGTCTGCTTGGTATTTTACTGTTGTAAAAACAGAAACCAAATGTTTTTATCTATATTTCCATTTAGTTATTTGATATATTTGACAAAAAGAATTCCGACGGAGCGATAGAAAAAACACGACTTAAATGCAGCATGGAAGCAAGGCGGCGGATGTTAAAACACCACATTATATATACATAATTTCCTAAATATTTGTTTCCCATATATATTACTCATTTGATCTCAAGTGTTAAAAATAAACCTAATAAACCGTGTTTATTTATTCTAGAAATAAGTTTAAAACGTTAACAAATGCTATTCGGCGTAATTTATTTTATATTCCTAGTTCTGTAATTATAATTTTCACAATTTCAACCAAAAATAAACAGGCACGGTCATATAAAATTGGATAATTTTAATTACACCAGCTTTTCGAACGAATTCCGTATCATCATAAACAAAGCTGATTGTTAAAACTGTTTAAAGTGTAAGTTTTATTTAGGACGAAATTATTTATAAAATATATTAATATTACGTTAGATAAAATTTATAGATTTTAGGTGTTAATGAAAATTTATTCATTTTCAAACAAATATTTGAAGGTAATATTATAAACGTAAACCAGGTGGAACGATGAATAAAATATGAGTTTGAATTTTTAATAATTCATGTGTTGTAATATTAACAGTCTATTTTTTAAACTTCTATTTTTGTTTATTTTTTCTTGTCATTGTCAATTTAAAATACAATTAAGTTATTACAAATTATTTAAGCTTTAAATGTTTGTGGACTGTCGGTTTTAATCAGTAATTATTATACATTTATCATTTATGCAAAGATTAACTTTATATTGCTTATATTGCTGTTAAACTTGAATAGTCGTTGAAGTAGAATTACACAGATAAATGCGGAATTTAATATTTGCGACGACAGATAATCCAGCAATGCCGTGTTGTAACCAACGTTTTGCCTCACTGAAATTCAAAAACAAAACTCTTGAATAAACTTATAAATATTTACGAGTGCTTATTCGTATTCGTATTCGTATTAGGAAATAAAGTACAAAAATAACAGGGGTGGTACTAAAAATCATCCAAATTGGACAAACAGTTATATTTACGTAATTAAATTTTCAAAATAAAAGAAAAGTCGTAGAGGTTCAATATGAAACAGTTATTAGATCCAAATATCTGGATCACATTAGAATGAATAATTCATTTTATAAAAAAAAAATTTGTACTATCAGTTTTAGATTCTGGTATTTTAATATAAAGATCATAATAGATCTTTGATTGTTCTTGAGTAAATTTTGAAAACTGTTCACAATAAAGCGGTCAGAAAAAAGTATATTTGTTATGCAGGGTCAGTCAACGTTAGTTCGGTTAATCAAAAACAACCATTCAAAAATTAGGGAGGGCTAATAATAATAATTTTGATTATTGTGTAATGTTAAAAAAGTAAAAAATGTATAAGACCTGTAGAATTACTTGGACATGGCAAGGGTTTTTTTATACTTTATTTTCATTCTTATTTTATTTCGTATCTCTTACTTAATTAATACTTTTTTTGGCGCATGTAGTTGATTTATTGATTCAGTAAATTCTTTCTTTAATTTAAATTTAAATAATTGAATTATTAAAAATTTGGGGACATTTTGGTACAATTATTTTGGTTTAAAAATATTTTGGAAGTATATTTTTTATGCCCTTGATTTTTTTCACGCTGTGGATGATTACCAAAAGATCTTCAAATCAATAAGTAAATGATAAAAGTGTAAAAAAATAAATCGTATTGCAAAACAAAGTTTTCGAAAATATTTAAAATGTAGATTTTATGCTGCTTAATTTTATATTTCAAAGGAAATAAAAAACGCATTAATAAAAGTCATGGTTATTTTTCACAAGAGTCTCAATTTCCATATTATAACTGAACTAGGCCACAGAAGTATGAATTACCATTATTAATATTAAATAATTAAAATCACACTTAGATCATTGTATGTTAATGCATTGAAAAGGAAAATAAAATTCAAGCTATTGTTTCTTTTATTTATTAAAATTTATTGATAATGTTAATGCGTCAAGAATATAATTATAATAATTTTTATTTGTTTATTCTGTATCAGAGAAATATTTATTCAGTCTTGTCATTTCAACGCATTTAAAATCTTTATAAATATTTAATGAATTCGAATATATATGTAACATGGAAAACAACAAACCATTTTAAATACGTTTATGTTTTACATTTCAGATCAATAGGAAAATTGATATTAAAACGTTACTAAAAATTCAAATATATAATTTATTATGAAAGTCGTGTTATATTTTTAATATTGTAAACAGAAACATAAATTGTTACTAAAAGTTTATATAAGTGTATCTTGTTACCTCAAAACTTAGTAACGAAAGTGGAATTATTTTTTAATATTTGAAAAAAGCTGGTGTACGATAGATATTATTTTCCTACAATAAGTATACAGGGAATCTCAGAGTAAAGAGGACAATATATTTTATTTACATATTTTAATTACATGGTATTTATTAAAAATGGATTTTTACTGTAATTAGTAAAAAATTACAATGATAATGCGTGTTTATAACTTTAACGATGGCTACAGTAGATCAAGTCCTCAAATGTTACGCCACTGGATATATTTTGAGTTTGACATTTTGTTATGATTTTAATATTCTTGATACGAAAATTAAGGTTTCATTACTTAAAATAAAATATAATTTAAAGAGTTGGAAGAAATAAAACGACGAATATATGAATGTAGTCAAATAACTGCAGAAATACTTCAAAACGTTCGCCGTCATCTCGAGCAGCGACCTTACAATTGCATGGAAGTCGATGGATTTATAAGAGGTGTCACACTTAAAAATAATTAGCAACTTTTTTACATAAAATGGAGTTAATATCGAAGGAAGAATTATGAGTAATCATGAGACTGAATATTCCATCGCATTTCTTTGTAAAGACTTAGTTACACCACATGTGGTGTGGTACATTTCGTATTTAAAATTAAAGGGTTGAGGATGTGGAAAGGAAGTGGTTGACATATGACAGATTTCTATATCAAAAAAATATATGGTTTGGAATAAAAATAAATTTTAAAAATAAAAAAGACTAGACCTACAACAGATACAAAATTTGCCAGAATCCCTTAATTTTTCTCAGTCTTCATTGGCTAAAAAATTAAAAATAGCTACATAAATATAATATTAAAATTTTTTTATTTCGTTATCTAAGATTAGCAAACACTTTCTGTACTTTTGAATTTTTGTTCATTAGTAGAACGGTTTTATTACGAACAGGTGTAAAACGCTTCTTACTTGGAAAAATGTCATTGAAATAAGTCCAATCAATCGTTTAAGGGTAATTTTCAGGCATCCCAGCATTTGGGATTGGGTGTGTATTTAACCGTGAGCAGTGTGAATCAGATGGGACAAACTCACAATCGTCGAAGAGCATCACTGACGGACACGCGGAGGGGCAGATAGACAGACAGAGAGCGAGAAGTTTAATAATCTGGCTGTACTGGAAAGCTTAATTCTATTACATTAGAGTTGACTGCAGTGGCTACACCTCCGTCGGTCCGGTCGATATCCTACATAATTAACAATGTGATATCGACCTGCGGATCCCCTGGGGCTCCAGACGCCGCTGGCCCCTCCTCTCCACGGACCCGCACTCCTTCAACTGATTGACCAGATTCTGTCGCATGTAAACAAATAATAACAAAATTTCTGATAGGAACTACAAAGTTCAATAATTGGGTATATTTGTCGATTAGATTAACATTCACCCATAAGCAGGAATATTGAATGCTACCCCTTCAGGTAATCCACTAGTAGTTCTATAGCAAACTGCATGACTATTATTATAATAGCAACAATTTCCCTTTGTCAAACATGACACGCTTCTTGTATCGTTTAGGCGATAGTGAAGTATATACAAAAAAGAGCCTTTTAAAATGAGAAAAAACTTTTGAAAGGAATTAGGGTTCGTAAGAAGAGTGGAAAGCGTATATTCCTAGAAACTAAAGGGTATTAATAGTGATATCATCCAGGAGAATCCTGTTGAATTCAAATATTTCCAAAATATTCTGTGTTTTCCATATACTACGAGAAGAACACCAGACATATATGTTAGTATAGAAAAACAAACTACGAAAGAGGTAATATGTATATTCACTTTTTAGATAAGTTTTTTATATACTATGTCGTTTTTATTGACCTTATGTTCTATGGAGTTTTTAACAAAATTTTATTTTTACTTCGCATTGAGCTTTTATATTTTACCATTACAATTTTTAATTCCAAAAAGCTATAAATCCCGATATTTTTCTTTATAACGCGCAAAACATCAGATTTTTATGCTTTACATTCATCAACATGGTCATATGATATAGTAGATATAAATCGGGAATCGGGCTTCAAAAAAATAGGAAGCCTGGAAACTGATGCTTATGATGATGCGTAAATATTTCATAAAAATACAGTTGGATGTATACGTAATACGCTCCACGGAGCGCAGCCATTACAGTCATTTGTCACGTTTGATTTCGATGAGTAGTTTATCAATAATTTTCGATGATGTACTTTCCAGGATAATCTGCTAGATGCATTTTTTTCTGAAAGCGCACTACAGTGCAGCACGGTAAAAAGGGAACGGGAATTCAATAAATGCGCAAAGTAAAAAAATGAATTATAATTAGTGTCTTTACATTGGGTTGATGGATACTCTAAAATTATTGCACTTATTGAGAGTGACACTTCAAATTTTACAAAGTGACCTTGAAGTATCAGTATGAGTACAAAACCTCGTACAAAATACGTAGTATCTCTCATGATCCATTAAATGGTATATGGAATTGAACGTTCTATTCTAGAAACATTAGAAACATCACCCTCAAACCTGTAAATACAAAACCTCTTTCAAAAATCTTAAATAAGATTTTCCCATGGTGTTCAAAATTTACTCATTTTAAACATGTTAAAATAATAATCAACTTACATCAGTGCACCCTGTACGTTCTCCAAAATAATTTTATGCGTGCAATTTTGACGTCCTCAATTTTTACTTCAACCAATCAACATTTCGCTAATATATGCTACAAACTTTGAACACACAATTAACCAATCACCTCCAACGCCAGTCACAATCACTGAAATTTAAAAAAGAATGAGTCGCTCAGAAGTCACTGAACAATACACACACTCACTCTCCGCTCAAAAATAGTTTCTCCCAAGTTGTTTATCGCCCTTCACGTAATTTAAAATATAAATTATAACCCCGAGTTTTGAATTAAAAGTTTAATGACTCTTCAGACCACATATTTAAATTTAAGTTCAGTTTAAGTTGGGATCAGTGAACCGTTGGAAATTTGTGTCAACTATTTTGTAAATAGCATCAAAGTTATTATTAAAGTGTAAATTTTGAACTTAGTTATCTTCATTAAAGTTGTTAAAAAATAAATCAGTTTATCAATCATTCCGTTGGATGTAATCGATTTGTTTAAGAAGATTAGAACATAGTATAACATAGAAATGTATCTTCCAGTTACCTAAAGGGTATTATTTCAAGACGACGCGACGGTCGTACCTCTAGTTTAGTCAAGAGGGGACACGTTATTGCGCTCACTCTCCGTTATCTGATCAAATCGTTATCTTCTACTCCTTAAAGTTTCGCCTATTCTCTATTATATTCTGGCCTAACTTAATCTAGTCTACTCATTTTGAACCGATAATCAACAAGAAAATCGATCTACCTACCATATTTACAAAAAAATAATACACTATTTCTATAATCAGTGAATCATATCAACAAGAAAATAAACATTATTTAACAAACCATCACAAATTATAATGATTATTAAAACTGACAAGTTAAATGACGGTTTCTTATTATAGCCGTCCTCCATGTCCTCCACATATATTTTATTATCGAGTAATACTTCTAAATAATTTGAATGTCATATGTCCGTTTCGGTATCAATAAAATATTATATGTACGAGGTAGCGAATCGTATCATGAATAAATGAATCAACCATCTACGTAATGTCAATTACAATAATATAATGGAAAGCAATTTATGGCTATTTAACAAATACCGTATGTAAACAGACTACTTTTTTCATCGATACTCTATGAAAACGAATTCGTTTAATCAAATTATTATAATATATAATAACCAAAACGAGTAAGTAATTGTAATTATGAATGTAACTAATAAATAATTGCATTTTTAAATCAAGTGTTAATTACAACAATTAAAAGCATTTATAATTAGATATATATTACTTTTTTAATTTGCAATCGTCATGCTATTAATTACTGCTTATTAGTTTACTAATTTAGTGTATATCAGAAAATAGGGTTTGTCGTAATGCAACGTTTTTTCAGTATGATTAGTTTATGTGAGATGGTACTTGCTTGTCATATAAAAATATAAAACCATGTATTTCAAACTTTTGTGAAGCAGTTTATTTCGTTACTAAAAATATTATTACAGAAAATATAAAAAGAATGAAGAGATGACAAGTTAATAATACCGTTCCACTTTATTGGAATTCGTATAAGGCAGCTTGAGCGAAATAAAATAAGAAAGCCTGGCATTAAGAATTTCTAATTACAAATGAATTCGAAGGAGCTACTTCAGTTCTCTTATTACAAAACTCATCTGTGTTAATGTAGTAATTCTCATTATTCATATTGGTAAAATATCCATCACCATGCGGTCATAATGGATAAAATATATAATATAAAACGAGTTTAATAAGTTGGTATACGTTAGAAATACATTTTTTATGACATGCAATCTTATTTATTCGACTACGTTCTACTTTTAAAGTATAATAAATAGTAATCAATCTTTGAGTTCGTTACTTTTTTCAATCTTGTCATTACAATTTACGATTATTATTTATTACTTAGTTCAGTACTACTTTCATTTTTAATAAATACGTGGAGAGTAACATTATTAAAATCACAAGATTGATATTAAATAAAATATATTTCACAAAAAAGGGGAAAAAATTTATAAAATAGGACTTTACAAACTTTACTGCACATTAATGTACTTATAGAGGGTGAGTTATTATTAGCAAATAGAGTAAGGCAGGTTGTTTGACCAACTATGCCTTTTTTTGATGAAATTTTTTAGTAATTTTGATTAGAAAATATGACGTAAACATTACTTTTTTGTAAAACTGCTATACTTGTTAAAATAGAATAAATTCAACCGTTTTCGAGGAAAACGCAATTAACAGTTAAGACTGTCATAAAAGGATTTTCTGTATTTTATAATAAGTTCTTTCTCCAAATTTCTTATTAATTCTTATTAATTATTTTTACAAAATTCTGTAAGTGACATTTTGGATGTTTTTTCATTAGATGTGAGAGGAGAATGTGTAGTTTATATCGGACAGAACTCCACCCTATTTTCTTTTAGAAGTTAGAAAGAAATATGCCTCTGGGTCAGAAATAATTTCAACTTTATTACCCTGTATCTATTGCCACAGCGACATTTTATTAAGACATATTTGGTCCAATCCTCAGATGTTGGTAAAATAACTTGCGCTTCCTGTATGTCCCGAGAGTTAGGCAGAAAGAAGGAATATTGAGCACCTTTAAGACTCAATGGCTTAGACATATTGAATTAAAATAGGCAGGAAATAATTGAACACCTGAAAGAGATGAAGATGACGGAGCAGGGAATAAAGTGAAGTAGAAATAAAAGATACTTCGGAAAAATGTGGAGAGAAATAGCAAAGAGTATGAAGAAATTATATCAATATTTAAAAGTAATAATATTTATTAGTCATTGCCAAAATTAGGTCTAAAAATTCTTTCTTCACTATTTGTTTGTTAGCTGTTGGGCCATTACAGCCAATTCATAAAAATAAAATTATTGTTTGTATAACACCCTTATCAAACAATTATAAAGCAATGTAAATAATCACCATCATTTTTTGCCCTTAATTCTTTTAGGATTCATGTCTTTTTGGCAGTCTCAAAAAGAATTTAAATATTATCTTACATAATGATCCGTTTTAAAAAATGTACAGTTTTAATGTTAGGTAAAGTTTCTTAAAAGACAAAAATATTTCGTTACTCTTAGAATCACCATGTGTAACCAGGAATTTATCCACGTGTAACCTCATGATAATAAGTATTTATTGTCGTGAAAACTAAGAAAATGTCTGTGCCCATGATATATCAATCGGCAATGTTGAGGATATGTGCTTCAGTTCAAACCATATTCATTAGGTATTTACGTTGTCGTTTATAATTATCGTTTATTACGGTAATTACCGGTCGGAACAGCCATTGGGTGTCAAAGTCACGTGAAATGCGAGTTGCGAGACGTTGTGCCGATATCGGCCCCCCCACCTCATCCCTTCTTTTCAAATGTGCGTACCGCACCTACTGCTATTAAGTACCCGCCTTTGGAATATGGAAATTATCACCAGCTCAGGTAATTGTTTTCGAATAATGACAGCCTCTGCTAATTTATGGTGGTGGTAAAATGTTCGGGTTTATCGTGTTCATTCGATATAAATGTCGAAGAGAATGACACCTCGCGCCAATGCTCGATAAATTGTTTATAAAATGTGTGTACATACATTGATGACTTACTGAACTGGTTAATAGTCACTATGGTTTTTTAGTTCGAATAATAGTAAACACGTTTAACGATTGAAAGTATTTAAGTCATCAAGGTTCTTTCTGCTTTAACATTTAGTAATACAGAGTAGCCCAAATGTATGGATTTATACATTTAACTTAGCTAATAAATATGCTAGTTTAAAAATGTTGCTTATTGCCTAGTCATTTACATTTTAAATTGTCATTAAGATTTTCAACTCAAATTATAAAGAATTAAGGTCTGTAGGTACAGTGTGACCTACCTAAATTGGAAACACCTCCTTCCTATTTTAAGGCACACTACGATATTTGTTCATAGTCAAAAATCTAGAAATCTTATTAGGGATTTTTTATCAAAAAAATGAGTACGTCAAAGGATTTAGATGTCCCCCCCAAAGAGATATAACTCGACTTCTATTAAAATATTTTATTAATAAAAAAGTTATCGGATGGTAAATTTCAAAAAGATAAAATGTCAACCGGCGATTCTTTATCAAAAGACGAGTAACGCTACTGTGTTTAGATTGCACCCAAATAGACGTGACCTAACTTTTATTAAAATATGTTTATTAATAAAAAAATTTGGATTTTCAGAATTCATCAGGTAATAGTTTACACAATTTCAACTTAAAATAATAATAAAAATATTTTAATAAAAGTCACATCTACTGGGTGTGATTTAAATCGTTTTTATTTTTGTAAAAAAATAGCTGTTTGACATTTTATATACTTTTGCCTGATACATTTTTGAAATTTACCTTCCCATAACTTCTATATTAATAAACATATTGTAATAAAAGTGGAGTTACATCTGTTTGGGGACGTCTAAATCCACTGGCGTACTCATTTTTTTGACAAAATAATCCGTAATAAGATTTCTGGATTTTTGACTATGAAACTATATCGTCGTGAGCTTTAAAAATTGCTATAACTGGTTGAAACCTTGTCTGCAAATAAGCTTTTGAAGTATATTTAAAAAAAAAAAAAGATGATATCGGTTAATAACTTCAAATACTATGATGGTGTTTCAAATTTTGTTGGGTCATATCGTATATAAAATAAAATAGGTGGAAAAAAAATACCAATACGACTGACAATTAGGTTCATTCACCAAGAATCTCCTTATTAACATTGGTTGAAGAATTTTAACCTGCTTCAAAATAGACATAAGCATATTTGTATGCTATTATCTAAATTTTATTGGTGATATTTGTACACACAATAAATTATTTGGTAAATAAAACTACGACATGTGTCCATAAAATTAAATAAAAGAAATTAAAATAATCCTCTAATAATTTTTGCTAATAACAAAAAATCAAATGTGATAATTGTCCACAGGGATTCTGCCTGTCCAATTCTAACTTTGAATAAATGAATTCGTTTTCAACAGATATCATTTGACACACAAAAAACAGTCTAAAAATCATTTCGTATAGATAACCATAAAAAAGAATAAAAAAGTCCTCTCCAGCGCATTTTACCAGACAGAAATAAAAACTAAATTGGCACATTTGTTATATGCAAAAATTTCAATTTCAGACTGAATATCGATCAGAGCCTATAGTTTTTTTTTCATTTTTTCATTATTTCATTTATTAAACTTCACTCTGCTAATCTGATAGCAAACTATAAATAAAAAATTACTCGTTCTATCATTGATTGTTCTTCGTCCGACAACAAATCAGTTAATCTTTTCATACTGACAGTCGATGGAAATGTTCTTTTTTAACTCTATGCCTGACTGACTAAATATTAATAGTTTTTTTTTAATTTTCGATAAAATGTGCCACATTTTTTTATTTTTTGATAGCGCCGTCGAACTAATTGTATTGCATCGCTCTAGTTAACCCGCTCTTTATCAAACTCAGACAGCCTGTATGTTTACTATGTTTTTTAGGATGAATGTGTCACAAAAGTACTGTACCAGTATAACGTGTTTAATCAATTGGCAATAAGTAAAATTCTGAACGGAAAACAACAAAAAAAACAAGTCTTCCATAATGAACATTCTACACATTTGTAGCGAGGAATTAAAAGGTAGCGGGGCTAACTTATTAATTTTTAAGTTACTTTTTCATAATAAATTGTCAGGAAAAAGAGAATAAATTAATTTTAAATTCTATTTTTGATAATTTAACAATTATCAATAATCTAAATAGTTATGAAATTTAAAATATTGAGAAAATTGAATAAAAGTAGTAAAAATATGGAAATATAAGAATAAGAGAAAAAATAAATGAAAGAGTCTCATATCAAGAACATTTTCATAGAGAAGCGGAGTAGAATTCTAGTGATAAATATTATGTTCAAGTACTAGAATTGGAAATTAGAATATTTACATTTAAATAAAATAAGGAACGTAGAAAGTTGGTTGTGTATGCTAAAAATAAGGGAATGGAACAATCACTAAAAAAATAGACCGTTTAATGATTTAACCATAGATTAAAAATATTCGTGTAATTATTGTATTGACTGATATAGTTTTAATCAAAGATTGATTATTTTATTGTTGCTTATTATTTATTAAGTTATTAATTTAATCCTATTAATCATATTGAGATTAATATATGCTTGTTAGGCTCACTTATTGTTTTCAAAGATACATTCATATTATAAAATTGTTCATGAAATATTCAGCAAAATTTAATCGGATCATACAAAATGTAATCAGATCATATCAAAATATGATTCTATCTTAACAATATATGTAGCCCTTTGATTTTTCCAAATAGTGATTCTTTCATATTTTCAATGTATTGTGCGGTACTTGCGTCTCTTGTTCCTCTTTTTCTTCGATTCATTTGGTCTACTTTCTTCGTTTCTATATTTTATCCTATTTTTGTACAGCATCTTAGGCGCTTATTTTTCTGCTTGATATTTAGCCTCTTTTTTGTTTTTACTGTATTACGTTTTTACAATGATTGTCAAAACATGGATCGTTATGTTTGGAAATCGAGCCCAAGACATGCCAAATGCACATACCGCTGAACCATGGCTATCACAAAAATGTTACATCAATAAAAGTTAATCAGATAAAGTTTTGTGGGAATCGTGAAAAATGTGAAATTAAAATCTGATCTTCGGTAATCTTTGAGTAAAATCTCTGGCGAATGGAGGATGGAATGCAAGTTGGTGTTTGTGCTTTATTCCGGTGTCGTGTCAGTTCGAATTTATAATCTACATATCACAGGGGCACATTAATTTACGAACGCAGCATAAAAATCCCATTTCAACTGCAACAATAACCAAGAGTGTATATGTAGAATAATCGGTCCCAAGCCCAACCGTATATCGTTCCCGATCTGCTTTATTTACCATTATTAAAACAATAAATTCGCACCAACGTCACATTCTGTATTTTTATTATTTTTGTTGCCGACAAGTGATCTGCATTATGAACCACGTTCCCATTATAAATATCTAAAATAAACTGTTTTAATCTAGAATAAACGCCGTGAAATACGTCGGCTTTACGCCCGGCGACCCAAAAATTGCCTCCATAAATATGGCTATATTAATTTTATATTATGTTGCGAGAATTTCATTTAGCGTTTTTCCATTCTGAATAATCACCATTCGGCTTTCTAGCAGCAATGCAACAAATTTTAAGCCGTATTTATTACCTAACGTACGTATGTACCCGGGGCGCGGGTAACATCATACGTTATTGGCACTTGAGTCGCTTACGTGCCCGCTTTTATTTCGCTCTACGTTTTACTCTACTCAGTTCCAACCCTCGCCCTCGCTTGGCTTTGCTTTACCACCAGCTTTGTAACTCTTTTACGACCTCATTACATCGAATATTAGCTTTACTGTTGGAACTTGTAATAATTTTTCATTTATTTCATTCTCTAAAAGTTTACTTTTCTTGCACACAATCACGATATACGACCCTGTTGTGCCATTTATTATACATTGTTGACGTTTTATTTTATTCAATAATAAAAAAGGCAAAAATCACTAATGCGGGAAAGACCATCAAACATTTTTAACACATAACCTATTTCTTTTGTCGGACATGATCAGAACTTCTCAATCGATTTTTTTACATGTGCTCTCAAACCAAATAAATTGCAATTATTATTTGGTAGGAATTATCTCAGTTTATAATATAAATTCACATAAAAAGGTAACGAAACAACAATTCCAAAATTTTCTTTATGACATTCTATCTAGTCATTTGTCTAAGTGATTGAGGAATCGTAGCAACTTCAACTTTCTATATCCTGAGTACATAATTGAGCTGAGAAGGAAGTAACACTTTTAATGGAGGTAAACTTTTCTACGGCTTTATTAGAACGATTTTCTAACATACTTCTTCTGTAATTTATTAAAATTCAATGTAGCATATAGATTTCTTATAATCTTGTGAAAATCAATATTCCTTGAATATCCTTTTCATCATAATTGTTGTGATTGCGATGCATTCGCACCCGCCGCTTCATCGTTGCAAAGGTTAAATAGAATGTTTAGAATATTATAAAGAATTGTAGGCTAAATATTTTACTTCATTTGTATATGCAGAGCCTCGGAGATACAAAAAGCAACATAATTGTCACTGACTTAATATGTCATATGCATTCGTTTACTTTTTGTTATACATTGTGACTACTTAGTTGGAATTAAAGGAAACTTTTTTATTATTAATTTTAAGAAAAAAAGTCTAAAGCCTAAAATGAAATTATCAGATATCAAAATTTGTCATTTGTTTCCTAGGTTTGTCAAAAAATATTTTTAACATTATCGAAAATTGCTGTAGAAAAAAGTTGATCAGAAATTGAAAACTACATTCAAATATGCAATTATATCCGTTTACGTTAAAAAACGAATATATTTTTACTTTTTTGAAACTTATCATTAAAATAACAATGAAAATTGACAGATTAATTGGACCACATTTTTTTCAACAATATATGAATGTTGAACAATTTAGTCTGGAGCAAAATTTATATTTTTTGACAAACTTTGTACATAAGTAGACACACTGTTTATCATTTAGCCCGTTTTAACATTAGGTGCGAATTTTTATTAATGTATGTGTTTCCTAATATTTTAACTTGATTAAAAATATCAGTTATGAATCTGACGTTTGTAGATCTTATTATTTTTAAACCTGTCATTGTTTCTGTATGTATATGAAACTTCAAACGAAACATGCACTGTGGTTTTCCCTAACAAGGAACCGACTCTGCTGATCGACTGCACCGAACCTAAAAATAGATTTTATTTCTTTAATAAACAGAGCATTTAAATAAATATCGTTAGACGGAGAGCATAAATATTTACATAAATAACATTATAAGAAACATAATAAATTTTATTATGTTTTTCTTTGATTATTTGAAGGATTTTTATTGTAACATAAAAACTTCCACTCGAATATTTATTAAATAAATCACGTACGTTCGGTAATGTCTGCTTCTTTTTTCTTAACGATATCAAATTCCAAATAATATATACACAGCTTTCAAATAAATGAGAAAGTCAATAAGAAAATATTAGAGGCAATCCATTGGCGTAAAGCAAGTACTTTTATAGAGATCTAAAATATTTGAAATAACAATCGCGTTGTGTTAGCAAATCTTCTTGGTCTTGGAAATTTAATAAAAAATTATAACGAGTCTGTTATCTTATTAAGCTAGTACAAAAATTAAAATGTACTCACTATAATTGCGTATTTTAATATATGAATCTTCTATAGATTTACAGTAGAATACAGTAGAAATTTAAGCGATAAATTTCACCAAATATTTAAACTCGATTTTATTGAGTTTGTTTTTCTATGTTTCTGTTAATACATATTTGCCCGTATAAAAAGTTTAAAATAAGGAAATAAATGCTTAAAGATAAAAAATCGTCTGAATTATTTGTTGCACATTTGGCTGAAGAAGCTCGACTACAACACTGGTTGTCCATAATATATGTGGAACATTTATTACTTCTTTTTAGTTCTGGCTCAACCTGAATCATGCAAGTTTGTGGAATATTTATGGCAAGTGCAAAAGTCTGGAAATAGTACAAAATGAAATAGATTTATAAATGTTTTATTATAATTGAATGCACGTGTGTTCTATTTCAACTTTTAATGAAATTATTACCAGCATTAAAGCTTTAGTCTTTGTAATGTAATAAGTTAATTATAACGGGAAGTTTAGTAATTGTAATTTAAATAATATAGAACATTTGTAATTGAAGTTCTGAGTGCACGTAGATAGAAAATGGAGCGGATTCGGCAAGGGCGGGAGAGTTGTATTTTGCGACAAGAGGTGAATATTTTATCAAAACAATCTAAAGAAAATTACTTGTAACATCTTCGTACATATCTCTCAATTTTATTATTATTAATTAATGTACAATATTCTTCAAAAATATCAAAGTTTATATTTTTTTGCAAGCATAATATAACATTGTTTAATAGCAATATAAACTATATTTCATTTAAATCCTTCTAAATCACGTCATAGACTCCAAAATCACTTAATTTTTAAGTAAGAAAGTATTTGTGAATGTTAAAATGAAGAAAATAAATAAAGGAAATATAGAGCCATCGCGTGAGGCAACATTAGGTTAAAAACTAAGAAGATAAAGAAATGAGATAGTAAAGAACAACAACTTGCCTGATAACCCAAGTTGACCTATCTGACTATTCTAAATAAATATCAAATTATTCTCTTCTCTTTCACATATATAATTAACACCTAGAAAAGATGCTAATTTGGATTCACTGGTGCCCACGTTGAAAATTATTTAACACCGAAAAATTTACCTGAGAAGGTAAAATTAAGATTCTTCAACAGAAGAAACGGCGTTTTTGAAAGATTAGTCGGCTCATATTTTGCAGATTTATTTTTAGAACAAAAATATAATTTCAATTAAATTTTGTATGATTTATTTTAAAGACGTGAATGATTTGTTATAAAAATGTACAATTTTTAACCAATCGAATAGTGTGAAAGAAAGTTAATTTACAATGAATATAAAAAAGACAAATTATACTTATCTTGACATTCCACAGTATTACAAAGCTAGTTTTAAATATTTGCCTCTGACCAAGGGTTCGCTAAATTGAATTATCAGAGAGTGACATAAGATGTCTTATAAGTGTACTTCATATTATAAACATTTTAACTAATCTTTATCAAACAATCTGTACAGTATGATTTTTTGCTTTTCTTAAAAACTTTGGTTAATATTATATATGTATTTAGTCCAAAAGGTAATCTAAAATAATTGAACTTCCTTGGTTTAATTGTTCATTCAGTACTATATACTTTTAGATATTTCTTGATTTCATATTCCTTCAAAAAATCAAGTTCTTTTTTGTCATTTATATGAAGTATCTCCACTGTTGTTTTATTATAAGTGTAGGTTTGTGTTTAGTGTCAATGAGGTGTTTTGCGTAATGTGACTTATCCAGTTATTTTAATCTATAAGATTGTAAGTGTTCACTGTACCTTGTTTCAAAATTTCTAAGGGTCTGGTCAAGATAGATGGCGTTACAATCCAGACAATTCACTTTGTAAAAACCTGATTTTTAATTTTTTAATTTTAATCGTAACCTTTTCTTCCTTTTCATTGGTACTGAAAAAGCTGTATGTATCATAGAATTATAAGCTGCTGCTTATTTAAGTGACATGACGTGATTTTTGTTATAAGTAATAGTCACATTATGAATTTTATTTTTTGATGTAAATTGTTAATAAAATTATAGAAAATATCCAATTGTCTACAATCTGTAAAATCAGCCAAAACATCATTAACTTATCTATACCAACACAATACATTTTGTATGTATTCCTCAAAGTAAGGGTTAAAACAATTAATTCCAGTTAATTTATGTTTTCAATGTAGAAAAATAGGTTTTTTGGAATATTTGCATCGGTGTATCAAGCTTTAAAAAATATAAAAATAAAACTGAATGATTTAATTTTGAAGGAAAGGAAGGCCGTGTAGTGAATTCGCGTTACTAATTTGACGTTGATCCATCAAAAGGAAAACATACCTCACGAAATTATAATAAACCCGTCAACACTCTTTAGGGCAACGGCAACATCGCGTGCGTAACTACGTTATTAGGATAATAGTAATGCCCAGATGCATGTGCGCGTGTATTTGTAGTTACATACATGTATAGGCACAGTATGTGTGTGAATGCCTTTCTGACTCTGACATCTCATCTCATCTGCTTATCGCCGGACCCGTGCGCCCGACGACAACTTGTCACCTGTCATCGGCTCTCTCTAAAACGATTCCGTCACTATAAAGCAAGTGTGTAGCGATGGATTCGCGACACCAGAGTCACGTAAAAAAACCCGAACGAAACGTTGTCACGTGCGGTAATTTGCGCTTCGTGACAAGCGAAGGAATTATTACACAAAGGTGTGAAAAGCGTGTAAGAGAGAACGATTTACTTGCGAGTTGCATCCATTATAAATGTTCTAATTCAAAGATAATTTATCTGCTGGACATTCTGGAACGGTTTCTAATGATTTAGCTGGAGTGTTTGTACAAATTCTATTTGCAATGTCTACAAATTCCTCGTTTTCTTACTTATTTATTAGTTACTTGTGGATATTCTAGATCAAAATTATGAGGATATTGTAATATATATAGGGAGTCCTACTAATGACATGATTGAATGTTTATATGTACATGTATGTACGACACCACACGTGATATTGTATTGGTTTTGCCGAGCGGAAGCAAAAACGTGATTCTTACAATAGATTTGATAACGGAATAGGTTGGATTAATTAGTCGATAGCGATTCGGTATTAATAATGAAAACTAACTGAAGTTTTTCTAACGTGAAAAAGAAACAAAAGGTTATCCATTAAACTCAAATGTGGTACAAAGGTTCAAATCCAATAAAATTCTAAAATCAAGCTACATAAAATTCTTTATTAAATCCGACAACTACTTTCGACCTCAGTGGGTCATCATTAGGTCTAAAATTGAAGAAAACAAACAGCAAAAAAAATGTTTACAAGAAGCAAAAACCTTTTTTTACTGTTGTGTTTTGTTGACCCAGTTCTTGTTAGTACTTTTGACATATTGTCACTTTTATATGTTACTAGAATGAGGAGACATTTTAGGGTAGCGGGAGGTTCGACTGAGCATAGTTGACCCGGTGTTATCTTATCAGGAAAGGTCTATTAACTAATTCAGAAATGTTCCGGCAAATTATAACAAAATTTAACAAGGCTAAAGCCACGTAATTACAAACTACTGTTCCAGGCGGGTATTGAACTACAACAGATCTCCGAATTTGTCTAGGTTTCTGAACTGAACATTTCAACGCTACTTTTGCTTTTACATATTATATATGACTTTCGGTTTATTGAAGAGTTTCTGTCTTTACAGAGCTAACAAAATCTTCGTTTGGAGAATTTTATGACGGGATAACAATCGGAACGACACCTTTTTTATGAATGAATAAATCCCGTAAAAAACCTTTCAATATGCAGCTCAGTTTCTCCAACCATGCCCATTATTTCTATACAATTAGAATCGTAAAACTTTTTAAAGAACCAGGATTGAAACCAGCGATCTATCGTTCCAATATTATTATTTATTTAAAATTTATGTATCAAATAACATTCGTAATAGATTATATATAAATCTACCACTATAACAGATTCTGCTGGTTTACTTTAAAAACAAAATACACATTTATACATTTTTCTTTTGCTGTTGTAGAGTAAATATTTTTCTTCGTTGTACTTCTATTGTCGCTTTTACAAGTTTCAATGCTGTCCTAATAGTTGGACTGGAGTAAATAAAGGAACCTACTGAATTTTCTCGAACCAAATCAAGGTTCTCAATATTAATGAATAAGTTATCTTTCTGTTGATGCTGGGTTTTTTCTTGTTGATATTATTATTCAGCTCTTCCAAAAAAATGTCATGGTTTTCCGAATTTTAAAACTTCTGTACATAGAAATGCCCACAATAATGTACTTATATGTTTATTTATTTAAAACAAACTTGCCTCTTTAATTTTGGTATATGTCTTTCACCAAAAAATAGCTAACAAATACCAACACTTTATTAGTTTTTAAAATAATCTTTATTTCTGTAGCCAAATTCCACGTTGCATAATATCTCCAGTGAATCTGTTCATAAAAAGAAACAACCTCATTATTATGAAAACAATGCTAGTGGTAAATAATTTAGTATGATTACAATGTTAATTGTAAGTCATACGCTTATGTTTATGTCTAAGCCTAAGCTAAGACAATTTTACCTATGAAATACCGAATAATATCCTTCTGATTTTTAATAAAGAATTACACCAGGTATGTTGATACACAATGGTGCTGTAATCAGTTGAACATATCGCAAAAAAACATTAAAATGTTACTGCAGAACTAATTGTAACGAGGTGTTTATGTGCTAGAGATTTGGATAGCAACGTAAGGCACGCAAGCCATGCGATCTCTCAAAAACAAACCCCTGAGATTTGTTCCACGGACCCATCAAGTATTAAGTTTGGAGAACATATATATTGGTAGAAATCGTTTTAATTGTAGCAAACTACTCTGGATAACATTCTAAAAAGACTTTTGAGATGAATTGTACAATCAGGTATGAATAATACATGAACATAAAATGAAACAAACTTCTTATAGTATGATAAGAAACCCTATTTATTTATTTATAGCACCATTAGCATTTTTCTAAGTTGTTACTTCTTTTTCAGAAAAAAGGGTCTATAAATAATGTTAAAAGCCATGCAAGTATACCGTGGTTGCAACACTTATCCGGGACATCTTTAAAAATTCATCCCTTAACATAGAATATCTTCAAAGGATCTGCCACCCCTTATTTATTTTTCGCCCCTACATTCGCGTATAGTCGGTGACGTCATATACACCCTTCTTGCTCCATCAAATATTAATTCCTATTAATATTTGATTATATTTGTTCCCATGAATTATAGAAAGGTCCACTAACAATGTTTTTATTATGTATGTTATGTACGTGTATACTCTAAGTAATTCATCGTTTCATGTAATTTGGATGTTTCTCGTTTTCAGGGTATTAATTACATATGTTGGCCAAGGCCAGAGGCGTTGCCGTAGGAAGGACCAAAGATGTTACTTGATACATAAATGACATCTATTAACTTTATATATAATCCAGAGTGTCTGGATATTCTACGAAAATCGCTTAATAAGTCGCAAACTAAGAAAAAATGGTACATAAAGCCTTTAACGACTTAGTTTTCGAAATTCGGGAAGTTCTCATTTAAAAAATATAACATTTTTGCTATAATTAAAAAACTAAAACCAAATTTTTATAAATTTACTATTGGAAAAAAAATTATATTTTTTCTTGTTGCATCTTTCTAGCCTAACTAAAGCCTCCATAATTTCTACGCCGCTGGCTGAAAGTCAAATAATATCAACATATTTTGGTTCTCAACACGTTCCAATAATGGATAAACCCTTAACTATAATCTTTTCAATTTATTACAAAAAGAGTTAGAACGAGGAAATGTTTAGTCATATTGTTAATGACAAAATCATCTTTGATATGAATATTTTTTTCTCCAGGCGTTTAATAATACGGTACATTATATTAGGTAACACGGTTTATAGAAATAGCATATTATTGTACTAGTACAAAAAGATATTTTTAATTTTATTACTAGTACTAGTCTATCTAAACCAAAAAGGCTGTTATAAATATATTTGTGGAATAACATGAATAATTGAATATTGGATACTTGAAGATTAACCAATATTTGTATAAATTTTTTATCTTCTTCTCTTCTTTATTCTTCTCAGAATATTCAATTTTAATACTCTCAGTGTACATCTAGATATCCCACCCATTAAAAAACTAAAAATAAATCCAAACTTGTTATTTTTTATTGTACATTTAAAAATGTCTATCAATTGAACGACGTTTCTATATTTGTCACTTGTATTATTTTTAATTTGTATCAAAAAATAACTTTTTTTGTTTGTGGACGTAACTACTGTTTTGTGGTAATCAATTATTTAAAAAAATATTTTTTTACACACTGCTTTTATTTTTTGTAGTTTAAAAAAAGATCGAGTCTAGGGCCGAACGCCAATAAAATATTTTTAATGAATTCCAAGAAACTGTTTCAAACAATATGTATACTGAAGGGGTCTAAGAATGTGAATATTTTCTCGATTGACAGAAAATGAATATTTAGAGAGAAATATTTAAAAATAACCGGATGGATATAAAGTTTCTGAATTTCATTCAAACTTTGCGTGTATTCGAATCGGCGACCATAAACAAGGGAAATCAAGATTGCATTGATATTAAATAACTGAAGAAAAAACTAGCCAATGGCAAGATATAAATATCTTCGTCGTCGAAAGGCCTATCTTTATATTAACATTTATTGTTGGTTGTTGTAAACGACGCAATTGTAACGGACATTCCCCTGTTGTTTATGATCGTTCGGCTTCATATTGATGAAGACAAACCCTTAAATTTGACGTCTACGTAACACAGCTATTCAATAAATAAATACATCACAGTTGACAATAAAGTATTTTTAACAAGCTGGACGGCTGCCGTTCCTCTACATCCTTCACGTGGCATCATAAAATATTCTATATTGTTGATATCAATACAGACTTTTGGTATAGCTGTAAAACCGTTTTCTACCAATTATTTTTTAATAAAACTTTTATGAATAAATTTCAAAACAAATTATGTTTCACTGAGGTGTGGAGGAGTTTCATGGAATATTTTTCCGCGAAATGCAAAAGGTAAGTTTTAAATTTTATTGGGACATCTACATTTTTAGTGTTAAATAAAAAATTAATTTCTAATTTCTGTTAAAGAAACGTTACTTAGGATATTATTTAATTAGTTTAGGTATACATTTTAATATTATTTTAATAAATCTGGCCTAACTCAGCTATCAACATACAGGTAATTTCGAAATACACGATACTAGTGATATGTTTTTTTTATTTTTTCTGTTCCACTTAGATTAAAGTATAAATTTATTGATTGTTCATATTTATTTTATCAAATCATAAATATATTTTACGATTCGTGATTCAACATTAGATTTTCAGATAATTAAAAAAAAAAAGAAAACAAAAACGCATCATAATTTTGAAGTGACTTCTCTGTTCTGCCCTGTCAGTGTATTTTGAAAAAATCTAACACTGTGATTTTCTCAATCATTTTAAATTAAAATTTGGTTAATATTCTTAACAATTCCGTACCGTATTTTGTTCAAAAAGTGTAAGCAAACTTAATTTTTATACAAAATAAATGCTTTCATACTAATTGCAGTTATTATTTTTAAAAGCTGCATTCTTTTTATAGCCCTATTATACTCCCATTATTTTACTTTTCTGCTTAGAGATACCATATGAATATCTATCGCTTAGTGGAACATCTGAAACGGAACTTGTTAATTTTTTGGACGTCTCCAGTAAGTAATTCCGTATGCGCTTTGCTGCATTTTTTAACGATTACGTCCCAGCTATGAAAAAGCAAAAGCAAACCTTCCGGACCAAAAGGCACACATGTATATAAGCCACTACTATATTATAATACCTTCTGTTTTCTTCCCTTGAAGCGCGACCGTATAAAAATGCGTATCTTTTATGTGACACATGTCGTTTAGAATTGCACGGTTGTTGTTAGTGCGCATTTCGTATTGCATCGCCAGAAGCAGGCAAAATATATATTTTTTAGCGAAAAAATATTTTAAACTGTTCTAAAACACGAAATAGATTTTTCGTGAATTTATATTTATTCTTAATATAACTTAATATAACTATAAAGTATATTTACTTTCAATTCATTGTTTCAACCCTTACTTTGTGGAATTTATCCCTAATAAATATAAAAAGATAAATTATACTTATCTGAATTTCCACAGTATTACAAATAAATTATCTTTTCTCGATCAAGGTTTCACCTATTTATACCATTGTCAAGAGTGGCTTAAGATTGACAGATTTCTTATAAGTGTAGGTAACATCATACTATAAAAATTTCAACCAATCATTATCAAGCAATATGTATAATAATATTCTTCATTGATTAATAAAAAAGAAGAAAATGTGGCCATTCACTGTATATTTCCGAAACAACTTAAAGGTCAAACAGAATTATAACATATTTTGGAGATATTTCAAATAAAATATCAAAAATTATATCCAGTACATCTTCTACATATCTTTTAAAATAAGAAAATAATGTAGATTCATTTTTATGTAAAACATAGATCAGGTATTCACGAGCTAAATTGCCCGGATTGTTACGCAAAATATCTTGGCGAGACCCTTAGAAATTTTGAGATAAGGTACAGTGAATATTTACGATCTTAAAGACTAAAACAACCAAATAAGTCACATTACGCAAAACACCTCATTGACACTAAACACAAACCTACACTTAATAACACAATTCAAACAACATTGGAAATACTTCGTATAAGTGACAAAAAAGAAGAATATGAAATAAAGAAATACCTAAAATATCCTCAATATACAGTAATGAAGTTTTATTTTAGATTACCTTTTCGACTAAATACCTATATAATAATAACCAAAAAAATTTAGAAAAAGAAGAATATTACTGTACATATTGCTTGATAATGATTGGTTGAAATGTTTATGGTATGAAGTTACTTACGGTTATAAGAAATCTGACAATCTTATGTCACTCTTGACAATGCTAGATAGGCTACACCTAGTTTGAGAAAATGTAATTTAAAAAGCTTTTTAATACTGTGGAAATTCAGATAAGTATAATTTTTCTTTTTATATTTATTTTTACTTTCTTTAAAATAAATGGTATAACAAAAATAGTGGAAATGCGTAACTTATTACGTATTTACCTTACCCCTTTAATTCACTATACATTTTGTAAAAGGTAGTTTCGCTAATAAAAATTCTCCGACCCTACTTCATTGCGCGCAAATAGTATTATTGAATATAAATCTCTGAGAATAGTTTTTCAAGCGATTTCGGTTCATTTCCATTTCTCATTCGGAGCAAACGGCGAAACAATAAATAACGGAATGCAAAACATCTCGAATAGAGCAGGGAGCCGAGCGGAGCATCCACAGCGATCTTCCAGTTAATGATCCGCCGTCGTAGATTTGTAAGAATAACGAGATCACGGTCCTCGGATACAACTATGAGTACAATCATGGAACACAAACGTCATAAAGGTCATAACTTATAGCGTACCACCCAGAAGTCATGCAACATTCAACAAGTGCATTACTACGACTTTTTCCGCGACATGTCGACGTTCGATTGGCCGTTCTAGATTCAGGAATGGCCAATATCCTTCTCTTATAATTATTAACGTTGCTCATATTTAATAAGACAATACTACAAAGCAATAGCTGGGTCTTAATTAGCACTTCAACTATAATTACTACTTTCTTACCATTCAAGACTATTAAATTATATTGCATTGTTAACAACGTGTTATTTATTTCTTTAATAATTTTCTATTCAAACAATTGCAAAAATATTTGTATTTTTAATAGTTTTTGGATTTTTTAATTAGACTCTGTATGAATAATAACTAACATGAAATTTGTTTTAAATTATATAAATTATTATAATAATTATTATATGACTTTGTTACATAGTAGTGAATTGCGCCCTGTGGACAAATTATGGATGGGTGTGATATACAAGGCGATCCAAAATTGTCGAGCAATACTTCTAGGCGTGATAGTTCACCTAAAAATAAAGCTACCTTTACAGGCCTCTAAAGTTGTATAAAAATTGTTTTTTTTTTTAATAGAAGTATTGCTCGATAATTTTGGACCACCTTGTATATACCCAGTTTTTAAATTTACGTACTTTTTAAAATTGTATTTTATACTTATTTTGTTCAAATCGATATCTAATAAATAATCCTTCCATCATGCCCATCACCAAACGTAAAAGTTTTTTCTTGAGGATTTTTTTAATCCCGATGTAGGGTTCGACATTTACACATTGATGGGACTTTGTCGAATTTCTTGTTGTTAAATAGAGTTTCTTCCACTTTGAGTTCCCGATGTAGGTCATTGTTTCGATAATACCTTAGTGCGTCAGCGATATTTTTTTAGTATTTTCTTCTAAAATCTCCAAGCTATCTTGTTTGATAGAAATCAATAACTCGGTTTGTTATATCTGCTTTTATAATTGGCTTAGTTATTATCATGGTTACATTGGGCCTTTATTTCTAAAGTCAATATCTTTTCTTCTCTTATTTTGCTGTTAGTTTTTGCTACTAGAATAGCTGCATTTTGAACAAAAATAGCTGTTCTATTATTTTCTGATCTTGGGATTTCACAAAAACATTAGGTACTTAAAAGATCAATCCTAATACACCTCCTTGTTGAACGCCTTTTAATTCTGAGAAAAGTTCTTGCTTTCCTTAAACTATTATTTGAGAAGAATTCCTGAATAATTTAGGAATATTATTTGGAAGAAATAATCCCATTTTTATTATAAACAAACTTGATAAAATCCATACTATGCATATTCAAAGTTTTTGCAAGACCGATTAAATTGACCTTTATATGTGCTATTTTCTATGGTTTAGAATTTCCATATTTCTGGATAGGTTCCTTAGCTTAACGCAGGCAGAATTTATTTATTTATTTAGGTTGTACAGCTCGTTGGAAGCTTTTTTATTATGTCAATAATTAAATTATATCCACAAATTTATCTAAATAATTCCCAACGAATTTTGAATTTTGTAGCATGCGACTAAGCATTCGCCATTATCGGATCGTTGATTGTAAATAATTATAGATCGCTCGGAATTAAAAAATCGGTATAATTTAAATTGTATCAAAATTTTTGATGCGATTTTTAAATACTTAATTTTATAGTTTGAAAATATAATATAAAAACAAATAACAATCATGGTTAAAATATCGCTTAATAAGGTATACTAAAATAATACTGAGCGATTATATAATAATAATTGATGTCGACTCTTTTATAGAAATAAGGCAACAATGCTTTGATGAATATTCATTAAGTCCCAAAATTTTATACGCTGACCTAAAAGTAATTTATAATGATTTATAAGTACGTATTAACTTTTTTATGTATATCACGCATACTCCATCTGAATATAATCTAAGAATCTAACAAGACATAAAATAAATTTGAATAAATCGTTTTTGTTTGCGTCAAAAATTCTAACTAAATTGAAAAAGATTTGGTATCTTAAACTTTTTTATGACACTATTATATGTATAAAAATGTTTGCCAGTCCTTTAGGATATAAATTAACTACTCATCGTGAGTTGATCCACGTCTTCCTAAAATTTTCGCCAGCAAATTTTCTGAGCATACGAAGAAATTAAGTAAATGACTTGGAACTTAGAAAAAGGATATTTACAAAACGGAAGTACCTCCTACCTCATTATCGCGATCGCCTACAATCGGAATGAATTGGATTTTGCTTCTATTGTCACGATCACGATACATGTGACACATGTCCCATAATTCTTGGTTTGAATGAGCAAACAAGCCGAACTGCGAGGCGTGGTGGTTGTTTTGAAAGAAGCGGACCGCGAATTTCCTTTTTTTATTTACTAAACTGACATTTTTTGTGTAATACAGGAATTCCCACTTCCAGGGCCAAAGGGTATCCGGTAGGACACAACACTCGTTAACAAGATGTAGTTATTAGTAATTGACAGTTGCGAATTGAAATGTTCTTTGTGAAACTCCACGACCCGATATTTTGAAATAATTCTGGCGAAAGGGTGGGATTGTTCGTTATTACTGAATGAATTATTGAAAAGTTACTCACTAATATCAGACACATGTATTTTTAATAAATTATGACCAAATATATTGTATAAATTAAATGTTGCTTCAAATTGTAGAAGGTAGTTATCTCAAAAACATAACTTTAGATGTATTATTTAAAACAATCTAGTACACTAACATAATTAATTACAGATAGATAGCCTTGTTTTAAAGGATTTTTTACTTACCTATTGTACTTACTGATCAAGTAATATCTAAATATTTAGCTGTATTTGAACAAGGTATCAAATTATTATTTAGTCTGCTAGCTATGGGAACTATTCGTTTATTTCTAAATTTGACATAGACAGATTTTGTCTCATTTAGTTTGATCCTGCATATTTTTGTCCAGTTGTTGATACGGTTAACAATTGTTTGTAGATTATTGGCAACGTCTTCATTGTTGCTCCCTACTGCTAAGATAGCAGTATCGTCAGCGAAGGTGGCAATAATTAACTATCTGAGGAATATCGGATATGTACAGTAGGTAAAGGGCTGGTTCTAGGACACTTCCTTGTGATACTCCAGCTTAAATCTCTCTCAGATCAGAGTCAGATTCTTCTTGTTTGATCTGTTTGAAATTTATGATTTAACGATATCTGAATATTGTCTGGGGAGAAATAGCTTCATCTTGTGGTTTAAGCCTTCGTAGAAGTACAATGAAGGAAAAATGGAAACAGGAAATAGAGGAGCTGGAAAGCGACTTAAGAAAACTTGCAATTCTAAGGTGAAGAGAAGCCGAACAACCGACAAAAATGAGAAAAATATCCAACAAAACCAAAAGCCTAGCCAACCTATATTACGCTCTACCATTTATTTAAGATATTTGACCTTGACCTTCTGCTGACTAGACTAACCAAATATTTCCTATCTTTACGATAAGTGGTTCTTTATCAGCTTTTAAGGTGCTAAATCTGTTGAAATCTTTGCTACATCAGGAAGACAGAAGTGAAAACCTAAAAGGTCTTTACAACAGTAGTGTCTTCCTTGGTCACTATGAAAAAAGTTTTTTCCATGACTTAACTTCAAATTGATTATTTTCTCTACAGTGCGATAGTTATTTATTCTATACTGTACATGTTTGCAAAAAGCTGGGTTATACTCGTTTATATCGAAACTACGATGAAATTGGCAGAATAAATTTAAATAAAACTAATTAATGTATAAATAATTATTCAGATGTAGTTTGTGGGTTTCTTGTAATTTTAATGTTGTAAAGTGGGAGAATTACCTGATCTTTAATTTATATTTATCGCCTATTAGATCTTTGAATGCCTTTAGGTACGTACTACCGAGAGACGGTTAATACAGTAGTCGTGTAATCAAGAATCTGTTCCAGTAATGATACATTTTGTCATATAATATGTTACTAGACGCGAAACATGCAAATAAATTCACTATTATAATTTACTTATATCAAGATTATAAGTTCTATAAATCATTACGATGCTACAAGGGATATAAATAATGATTTTCTTGTCTGCTACTTCGGAAGTAAAAGCACTTTAGAAATGAATAGTTTCTTCTGCCGGCCAAGGCAGAGATAAGAGAAAATATTTTGCTTTATTTGCACTTGGAGTTGTAGGCGAATGTATAATCTATTTTATTTCGAAAGGCCGTTGATTGCAAAGTATTACGTCTGCTGTGCTAATGATACATACATTTTTTAAAAAATACAGATACTGCAACACCCAATTAAGAATTTATACAATGTTTGTAATGATAATGATAATGATGAGTATTAATTTGAATGGTACATTACTTAAAAATAAAAATGTTTGTTAAATCTATTATAAATTTACAATATTTAAATATTTATGAATTGTATTTATTGATTTGTGGGTTAAGTACTAATACTCTGAAAATTCCATACATATACATTGTATAATTCTCTTAATTAAAAAAAATAAAACTGGTGTCTACCTTATTTACTTCAAATCGTATTTAAAGATTTTTTTATAACTTGTTTAATAACGGATGTTTTTGCTGTATTATAAAATCTGCGACACTTGATATGCTACAATTATAAATGTTTAACAATTTCTATGAAACGGTTTCTGTAGTATATTTTCTACATCACGAATTCAAACAATATTTGATGTAAGATTTACATAAATCCTTGTTAAATTTCTCTAATATATGTCATACCTAGTAGCAAATTCGTTAACTTTAAATTTAATGGAAAAGCAACAGCTGGGTTCTAGGTGTTTTTCATTGTTATTTCTCATAAATTTTCGAAATATTTTAATCAGCTAATAAACTATTCGATATATAACCTGCTCAGAATTAAATCGAGTAATAAATTTATATTATAAATACGAACTTCAAAATAATGTACAATACAGTTGAAGCGTAGTTTTATTTTTGATTAATTTTCAAGCTATTTTAATTGTTCAAGATTAATTTGAGATAATTTCCTTTAACCTATTAATATTATATGGATTGGTTTTAGTATTAATAAACGAAATTATCAATTGCACCGTTAAGTCGATTTTTAATTAACATAAACATTAAATACAAAAATGAGCAGTTCGCCCTACAGATGTCACTTAGTTTTTAAAAAATCATTCGTTTATCTATTGTAAGGATAGGAACTTTAAAAGTTAAATAGCCCGTATCTATTAAAGGAAAAACATATATTTGACCAAAATACTAGTAGATTTATCCAATATGATCCTACTATTCTTAATTTCAAACAATACCTTCAATTTGAATACTAAAAGTGCTTAAGAGTGTTACCTAAGATATTTTGAAGAAACTCGAAAAGCTTTATTGTTACTAATTTCATTATTTTTTTTGCAGGCAAAGTTACTTGAATCCTCTCATGCTTGGCTTGGTGCTTCCACTTCTTCTATCGCCGGTAAGTTTTAACTCATATCGAAAACCAGAATTTTTACAATAATTCTGATTTACTATAACTGAAATCAATATAATCTCCGCAGTTTTCTTTTAAGAATGAATAACCAAAATAATAATAGCAAAAAGACAAGATGTTCACTTATAAAATGAGTAAGAACACTCTTTTCATCTTTTTGCTATTCTCACAAAATCCTTATATAAATAAAACTTACATATCATTACTTTACGAAAAATTATTATTATTATTATTATTATTAGCAATAGATGATACCACTTTGATTTGAAATTTTTGGGCTTTTTGGTCCCTATTTTTTCAAGTGTTCTAGTTCTCTGTTAAATATCCTATGTAGGTCTTCATTTTCTTCTCAAGTGAAGTTAGTTATTTACACCATTTTCTCAAATAAACTGATTATGCTAACATAGTTAGCGAAACGTATGTCATGTAGTAAAAAATGGTTAGAGCGTTATTCTTCAACACTGTTCAAATTCCAAAATTTAATCTTATTATATCTTTTTGGACATTTTTTATATATTTTTTGGAATTATCTTATGTCCTAAATAAGTAATTTTATAAAAACTGTGGAAATTCAAGATAAGTATTATTTATCTTTCCATATTTATTATGAATAATTTCCAAAAAGTAAGAGTTGAAACAATTAATTTAAGTAATTTTATGCTTTTAAGTATTCTGGTGATGTTGATCTTGCTATAATTTTCTATTTGCATATCTATTGCCTCCAGGCATTTGAATTTTTGGATTTTTTTTTGGTTCTGTATATTTAATTGTTAAAACATGGTACCTTCCATTGTTAGAGGTAATCATTGTATGGGTTTTGGAGTTGATGTTCATAAAACACATGTTCATTTTACTCTCTTCGTGAAAAAAATATATTGAAGTAATTCCAAAAAATATAGTAACTTTGGCAATAATTTATAGCACCACAGTGTGACCCACCTAAATTGTAAACAATTATTAACCGAGTTCAACATTTTTTTTAATTGTTATGTATTAACTTTACTTGGAGATAAGATTTCAAAGAGTTATTCCTATTTTCAAGTAAAACTACAATATTTTTTCATAATCAGAAATACAGAAATTTTATTAGAGATTTTTTTATCAAAAAACTGAGAACCCCACTGGATTTAGATTTTCCTTAAATAGATATTACTCGACTTTTATTAAAATATGTTTATTAATAAAAAACTTATGGGATGGTAGATTTCAAAAATATTCGATGTAAAAGTTTACAAAATGTTAGCCAGCGATTTTTTTGCCAAAAAAACGAGTACGTCACTGGATTTAAATCGCGACCAATAGATGTAACGTGACTTTCATTAAAATATATTTATTAATAAATTAAATTTAAGTTGATATTTTGTTAACTATGTATTATCTCATATATTCTGAAAATTTAACTATCCATAACTTTTTTTATTAATAAACACTTTTTAATAAATGTTGGGTCATATCTATTTGGGTGCAGTCTAAATCGAGTGGCGTACTTGTTTTTTTTTTGGACATTTTATGAACATTGACCTAGGATATTTTTTAAATTTCCAAATAAAGAGCTTTTATACAAAAGTATTATATGTTTTTATGAAAAGTATATACTTACGTGCTTATAGTGCATATTTCTAGAATACAATATCAAAACAACATTGCAATCTTCAATTTAGAAAAATGATATAATAATTTAGTAATATTGAAATAACTTGAGGAAAATAGAGGACTTCAAAATATTAATATTTTAAGATCAATTCAATAAAAACATTTTACAGAGGTCATTGCTTTTTCATGTTGAAAAATAATTCTGAAAGCTAATGCGATGTTTCTTACTTAAACTATTGTAGTTAATTATTATGAAATTAAAAAATAGTAAATGTCCACAATTAACATTAATCATGCGGCTTTTATATATTAATAGAGGCTTTTACATATTAATACGTCCGGAGAACATTTCATTGGTGTGCCATAGAGACATATTATTTCATCACATGACATCATTCTGCTCTTTGTACTTATCGTACCTATTGTAAACCTGATTATATATTATTATTTATAATATTTCCATTCCTTTATACTTAACTAAATGATACGGCATAAGGTGCCGTTATTTATTTAGCTAAGCTATTTATTAATTACTATTTAAATTATTAACATATAATAAAAATTTCATATTTACTCGTTAAATATGAAAACAAAACGAGCCTCATCCTTTATTTACTTTAACAAATTACGTGTTTTATTGTCGCCGGCACGTAATACTCTGTTTTTAAATAAATTTTTATTTGTACTGTTATGTAATTCACTAGTATTAAATTAATTAAGGATTGTAGCATGTTTACGACTTCTAAGCCAGAGCGGGTTCAATGTAGATCACACAAAACCCTACCACGATTTATTTTTAAATTGGAAACAATTTTTTTTAATAATATTTAGTTCGTACACATAAAACATTTTGTTTCTACAAATTAGATGTAGTATGTTTGTAAAACTCTTAATTAACTACACAGGAGAATTTTAAAAGATAAAAATATTATAAATAAAACTACATGAAATCTACAGAATGGCTCAGAAAATCGATGCAAAAACTTTTCTTACAATTTTTGAATATTTTTTAGCTATAGATGAACGGAATTTCCACGTTTTCTGAAAGTATTTGTGTATGTTAATTCAAGAAATAAAATCCTTTTTTTGAAAATGCATTTCATCAATTAAAAAAGGTAACTTTTTTTAATAACATGAGCATTAAACCAAATAAAATTGTAACACATTCCATAGATTAAATTAAACAAAAGCAACTAGAACAATCGGTAACAAAATTTAATGATTAGTAATTCATTATAGTTAAATATTTCCATTACTAATAGATGGTATTATATACGATTAAGAATAAGAATAACAGCTAATTTAAATCTGAACAGCAAAGCTTGAACAAATTTCAAGCAGTTCCGATAACAGATCTCTTTTGTTCAGGCTAAAGACCCCACACATTGCCCGGCTCGTATTTTTTTCGTCAAAGACTATAAATGTATATTAATATTTTACACCTACCAAGCTCACTATTAGTAATGGCTACCTGTAGTTGGACAGGGGCGTCACAAGTTTCAGAACAAAAATTATGCAGAAATTTCATGTCATATTCAATGATTTACTACTATAAGTAAAATATGCTAGAATAGAAACTAAGTTTTTATAAATGTCACAACAAATCCGAAAAACAACTGATTTGTTTATTTAACAGCAAATTATAATAATTTACGTGACATGTTTTAAGTCTGCTTATAACAAGTTTCAAGTAACAGAATTAACTCCTGGACGTTTTTCTAAAAACAAAAGAAATCTACCAACGAATGTGTACTGTTTAATGCTATAGGAAATACTATTTGCAAACGAATAGTGAAAATAACTTCCTGCTGTTTTATAGCTACTATCTGCATAGTGCAACGAACACATCAGAATGATGGAAAACTTTTTTGGCTGGCTTGGTACGTTTTATTTAAAAACTTTAATTATTCTCTTAGTCGTTATGACTATTTTGTTATAAAATAATATAATTTTATTTTTTTACTTTTAACAATCTAGTCAACAAGCAAATCCTCATAATAATAAAATAAAAAACAAAAAATTTATCCTAATAACACATTTATATAAAATTTATAATATGAAAATTTTATAATAATAACCAAAATTTAATTTTCTTAATAATTTTATCTAAAAATGATGTTTCTTGTTAATATAACCTTTGGATTGAACTGTTGGTTCCTCATTATATTATGTAGTTAAATTTTTTGATCCAGTATTTTTATTTACTTATTCTTGTTTCCATATTTATGTGCAGTTTCATTTTCTTTAGTCTTTATTTTCACATTTATCACATTTTTTCCAAATTTACTTTTTCTTCTTGTATTTGACAACCTTCTTTATATTCACCAATAATAATAGGCGTTACTTTAAAAAAAATTATAATGAAAGCATGTATAGTTACAATTACAATTTTTTTTACAAAATATTTTGGAATGTTTAAATCTTCAAAATTTATTGATTGTTGCATTTCGTTGTGACGCCACTGTTTGACTTGAGCACTGATCCGTTTGCTATCAAAATTCCCATTAATACCGAATATAAAAGAATCAAATTTTCATTATAGTTATTATTTATAAGGCTCTCACGTCATAAAATGTCTAATTGTGGCGACCATTAAATATTATATTAAAAACTATAACATCTATAATAATACATTTTATTTACGGCGATTGTCGTAACTTGTATTTTTATTTTTACCACAACAGTGGTATATTGTTGTAATCTGATTTTATGAGTCTTTTTTATATTTTGGTGTTTTCCATATTGCTTCCAAGAACAAGCCCACAAAAATGTTATTGTCGAAATAATCTCGAATACTTGTATCGGAAATTTTACTTGGCGGTATTTTTAAATTAACTAACTGCTTTATTACCATTAAAATATTTATTACTATATTTAAGTATTAAAATAATAATAAAAATTAGGTCACGTTTTATAACGCTATATTATTATTTTAAGACTTTAATATTTATACAATGATTCGATGAATCACAAAAACTTACAGATCAAATAACGACAAGCGATCCTTAATTCAATTATTTAAAAAAAATACCTTTTCAAATGTAAAGATACCCGCATACATCAGCTGCCCCATTATTATTCGATTATCTCGACGTTAGCAGTCCCCATCGATCTCAATTGTTAGGAAATAATATTACTTTTAATTATTAATTGATCCGCGGGAGGTCAAATTACAGAAATCTACATAGGTGGCGCTCAGGTCTGGATTTAGATTCATAAACCCATTAATTAATTCACATATTTCTTCTCTCTGCCCCTGACTACATTTTTTCTAAATGTCATTCAAAAGCACAAATAAAAAAATGGTTTGTTATATGATCGAAAAGTTTGAGGCATTAGCCTGTTTGATAATTTTTCTATTCAATTTATTAAAAATTGTAGTTAATGTGTAGTTAATTAATAATATATAATCTTACGGTTTGGATAAAATATCTGCTTTCACATTTGGTACAAGTGTTTTTAAATTTATTACGAATATTTTTAATACAATCCTGTTTCGAGCACATAAGTTCGTATTCTCTCGGCGGGCTTTATATTTTATTGGATAGAGTCTTATAATTAGCTGTATATAATTGAAATGGAAGTATTTCGAGAATTCATGCTGAGGATGACGCGTTGAATTTGGCAGGACCACTCGTGCCCCCCCCTGTTTGGTCGGTCTTCAAATACATATATGGCCGGAGGAGTAATTGATTTTGCATTTGATTTATTGAATATTCGGTTCCAACTTATTAATAAAAGTAAATTTTCATTTTCATGCTCAAATAATTTACTGCTGACTGTAGAGCTAATTTTTCTAAATTTGCATTTCATCTACTCGTTCTTTTTAAATTTCTTGTTCATATACAAACTTTTTCCACGTTTTTATGTCTATTAGTTACGTTGTTACTTCTTTCTATGCCTCTACGTTTAATATGGTACCCATTTCTTTATTCCATGTTTGTTTTGGTCTTCCTCTCTTCTTTTTAAACTGTGTTTTCACTTCGGATACCATTATATTCGTTGTCTTGTTGTGTCTCATTCATTATATAGTTCCTCAATTTTATGATAGGTTCAACCTCCTCGTTCGTTTCTAATTTCAGCTGCTTGTTTTCAATTTTGTTCTAGTGCTACTTATTTAAATTCTTTTGCTTATTCAATTTTAATAATATCTATTTCGATCTTAATTTTGGTTTCTTATAAATAATATTTTTGTTTTATAGTTGTCTTTATTCTCAGTCCTTCTTCTTCTTCTATTATTTCCTTCCATATGTTCATATTTTCCTTCTAATATGGTTTTAGTCTATTATTTATTTGTTCAGATATTTCTACGATAGTATTTAGTAATTTTATTCTTCTATAATTAATACATTTTTTTGATCTCCATTGTTTTGTATAGGTGTTAATAACATTATTCTCTTTTCTTCTGATATTTTTTCGTTATTAGCTTTATTTAATATATTAAGTATTTCTTAGGTTCCCACTTCCCCTAAGTTTTCATCATTTCAGAAATGTTAGTATCATTTTCTGGCGCTTTTTTGATATTTTAATTACATTTCTTCAGTTTTTAATTCTTCGATTCCATTGTCATTATTTTGACTGATATATTCATGATATCAATTTCATTTGATAATTATTCTTGTTTTTTTTTATATAAAATTAATTTACAGACTTGTTTGATCTAAATGTTTTTCCTTTTTTTGGTACACTAATTTTTCAAAAAATTTTCTTTGATTTTTTAATATTTCGTTTTGCTTTTAGGTATTTTTTGTTAAATTCTCTTTTCTTATTTTTACCTTCTTCTATTTATTGGTTCACTATGCCGTTTGTTTTTTCGGATTAGCTGCTCTATAAATTTCACATATTTCAGTATTTGTGTTAATGATTGTCCTTAAAAATTTAGAGAGAGTCACTTACCTGCTGTTTATTGAAATGCCTAATTCAAGACATAAGTGTAGACATACTTCTCGGCTTATAAAATACAAATAATAATTATTTTTTTTCAAGCTTATTATGATTGGTAGAAAATAGTACTGCGTGTAGGGCACGTATTTTATATAATAAATAATAATAATAATATATTAAAGATCAACTGGACAACTTGTACATAAAATTTAAATTGAAACGTTAAAATTGATCATTTGCACATTAATACTAAATGTCCCGTTGGCTGTATCAATATATGATAACAATTATAAATTATTTTAATTAAATACATATTCAATTCCCCAACACACGGGTTATCGACTGTTTGGATACATACGGGATACATTGAGTCTAGCTTTGACGGATCTGATATGAATCTTTTATGGTATCATTACCGTTTGGATGAGATCATAGAGCACCTGGTTTATTTAGTATTTTAGATTTGGAATAATTAATTTACCTATGTATTCCCATAAGTTCATTTTGAGGTTAGTAGGTACATTAATATTTCAAAGTTCACTTTTTATTTCTCAAAATCTACAAAACGTTTATATCAAATTCAAACAAATTAATTGGCAATTATCGCTTTCTGCTTTGATTTTGTCTGTCGTAAGTAATTTAGGTTTGCATCTTTAACATTATCCATATTCTAAATGTTATTTATGTTCATTTTAACATTCTTTTCCTAACCTATTCATATTTTGCATTTATTGCAGCACAATAAATTTTATTTCAAAATAAATATTATTAATTATTTTATAGTATCTTCCCTCACTACATAATTAGAAAATATCGCACTAAATTGCATACTCTGATTATAGTATAACTTTTCACCTGAGCCCTGACTAGTTCAATAAGAATAAGTTCAGAATGACAATATGATGGCAATAAAAGTATTGTATGTAGTTTATTATAAACTTTTTCAACATATTTTCTTCAAACCTTATTTGTTGGTCCGATATAATACGGGGTGTCCGCGAAAATAATGCGCATATTTATGGATGAGGTTTAAAAACGTATGCAGATTAAAAATGTCTTTCTAAAGTCAGCCTTTTTCAAAGAAATAAATATTAGTATTTTACATCTATCCAAATATTATTTACCGAAAAGTAACTAAAGCCGACCACACCGATAACTCAGTCAAGTATAAACAATGGTTTTTAAACGTTCTAAAAATACATTTTTATTTTAGTAACCTAGATATTTAGACCGGTCGATTACAATCCGAACGATTTCCACTACTATTTTTTTTTAGGTAATACACTACACTTTACAACAATCTTTGAGACACTGATACAAAACATCGCGGATTAGATTAATTAACTTGTCGTGATTAAGCATTACTTTTATTAACAATAGGAATTTAATATTTTATTATTTTTCATGTTTAATTGTCTATATTACAGATCGATTTAACTAGATTAAAATGATTTATTAATATTTCTTTATTTCTATCAATATTTTTACTAAATGTTGCATGTTTCCTTCATTGACTTATGCATTGTTGATTTATCCATTTCGTTACTTTATAACTTTGTGAACCATGTTTACTTTTTTCATAAATTATGATATTTCTTCTTTTTTTATAAAATTAACAGGGTACCAATATAGTGCCTTAAGCTAACTTTATATTTATGTAGCTTAGACTGTTCTTTTATAAATGATCATGGTTTAACTAAACTAAGCTTAAATATAAACTTTGCTAAAGAGATCGATGCAAATGCCAATTATTCATTTACCTTACATTATTATACACAAAGCTACTCCAAACAAACTTAACTTTTAAATTTGTCTTTATTATGAATTATCAGTGATTAGAATGATACAACCAAATTTTCAAGTCGCCGTAATAATGTCTTATTTCACAATAAGAAATAAATTTAAAAAATATCATCTATTCTTTAAGATTATTCTAGATTATATTATTACCTATTTCTTTTGGTTTTAGAGGTAAACATGCCTTCACAATAACCATACTTTCGGCTAACGCTGGAGCAATTTGAATTTTGTCACGTTATTCGAATCAATTTTAAAGTATTTTAAATTCGACAACTGTAATTGAAAATATCTACAATAAAACTTGAATTTCGTGAACGTAATGATCCGAAAGGACATGCAATTCTTATTTCTTATTCTTTTGAGTTTTCTTTTATAGGACGGACGTGTTT
Source organism: Hermaeophaga mercurialis (assembly GCA_951812935.1). Lineage (NCBI taxonomy): Eukaryota > Metazoa > Arthropoda > Insecta > Coleoptera > Chrysomelidae > Hermaeophaga > Hermaeophaga mercurialis. The sequence continues at coordinate 8,504,765 of OX638362.1, read as the reverse complement.
TTATGAAATCGCTGACTCACGAATTTCAATCCATTTATGTAAATAAATTTCCACAGACAGAAATTTTAGTATGGCGGATGTCCTTCTTAAAGTTAATTTAATTTATTTTGTTTAATTTAGTAATTACATTACAGTTCCAATTGCCAATGTTTAGAAAGTTTAAGTTATCAGATAATTTAAGTTACGTTAAGTTGACGTTAGAAAAAAAAGGTTCGTATTTAAAGCATATTATTATGAATATCTCATAAGTTTTACTCAAAAAACTTGACAAGTTATGAACCAGTCACATAAGGGAATACTCAATATTAAAAGATAAGCAAAGTACTTTTATTGAAACAGCAACATGATTTATTTTGGCAGCTTTAAGCAATCTCTGTAAACTGCCTGATAGCTAAAGTCTTATAATTTATTAAAATTCTATCGACCAAAGATTTTGTTTCGTACTAAAAGTAAGCACTCAGACAAATGAATATTCAAGTATCCTTTGCAAGTTGAATAAATTTTTCATAATAAAACAAATGAAAAGGAAAATTATTAATGTCACTTAAATAATGAAACGAATAAAGTCGGTTTTGTTTCCCGTAGTTTGTAAATATTATATCATTCCGTCATGCATTTGAAATGAGTCAGACAGTTGTTCGAGTTAAATAAATAAGTTACACATTTTGTACAGTTATTTATATTCTTTGTGTCATTAATTATTTAAAGAAATCGTTATAATATTCTGTGCAGTATTTTCGACTTAAAACACATCAGTTCATCAATCATTATATACATTATGTATGATTATTATTGCCAAAGAATATGATAAAATAATAAACAAAGAACTTAAATAACAAATTCAATCAAAATGAGAAAAAGTAAAACATAGTATACGGAGCAGTAGTAGGGAAATGTAAAGGAGATGTGTGTAACTACAAAAGACACAATATTAAACGGAGCTAAACTAATAGAAATAAAGCCTGGCAAGAATAAAACAAAAAGGGGGGTTTGTTGAGAAAGGAAATTGGAAATGGAGAAAATCCCTACAAATAATAGTTAGACACAATATGAAGAGGCAAGAAAAAAATTAAAAACGTTTGTAAAAAGAAGAAGAAGAAAGGAATTTTCTAGAAAAACAGCTGGCAAAGATAAAAAATAATTTAAAATAACATGAAAAGAGGATCAACAAACACCTGTATATTGAGGACAAATAGAAAAATTTATTAGGAGATGTAGACAAAATGAAAAATCGATAGAAGAACTATATTTCGCAAAATGTGGGAGAGGAAATAGTATATGAAAGGACCAAATTTAAAAATCAAAGAGAACCAGATATTCAACAACTAGAGGAAAGCGAAATAAAATTAATTTTAAATAAAATGAAAAACAAAAGTTCGGGAGAAAACAAAATTAGTGCGAAAATTATTAAAAACAGAGGAGCATGATTGCAACAAAAGATAGAACTAGTATAGGAAAAAAAAGGAACTATAGTCGGGTCTGCCCTGCTGGACGTGGTATATAAAATAGTAGCAAGTCTGTTGAAAGAAATATTACAAGTAATGGAAAAGATAATAGGAGATTACCAAGAAAGTTTTCATTGTGGATCACTTCCATAAGTAAAGGAACAAAGTTTGCAAAAAGAATAAATAACATTTTAAGATCGAAAAACGTGATAAGAAGACCGAAATTGTAAGTTTATAAAACAGTAATAAGACGACTCACTATAATATCCACATATAAAACTTCAACCTTAATTAAGAAGATGGAAGTTATGCTAAAAATTTGGAAAAGAAAGGTTGTAACAATAATTTTCGGAGGAATAAAAGAGGACGATTTATGGTGAAGTAAAACAAAATTCAGAAATTTACGAACTATACAAAGAACCTAAAGTAATGTAATTAGATTGTAAAAATTAAGGTCGTTGAAACATATCGCAAAGAAATACAATGAGAAAATTGCAAAACAAACTTTAAATAATAGAGAATTAGTTAACAAAGAAATGGGTAGATCAAGGCAGCTACACCGTATTCATCACATATAATTTCGTTTCTTATTTTTTATTGATAATCGCACGTCACCGTAACTGAGCTACATAACCGGCAGTTTTTAGTTTTTAACTACCCATATTCGCAGTATTATTCTCAATATTTTTCGTAGATATCAGGACAGGAAGCTGACCCATGGAAGTGAAAAAACCAGTCTTGAAGAAATATAAAATATTTTCTTAGACTATCTTCTTACAAGCAAGACGTTGGATTTGTTTCTAAAAATATTATAATATTCATAAACGAGTATTACTAAATAAAAAAATATAGCTACGGGGCCTATATTTCTGTTAAAGTAAACGATAGACTCTGAGATAAATAGACGTTTTTAATCATTAATATCCAGCTGTTGTTTTGTAACATAAATTTATATAAGCTGTAAAATTAATCCAGCATTCTGTATACAAAATATATTTGCACGGTATGAGATGAAGCAGATTTCACAGACGAGAAATTGAAAAATTAGTTATTAGATAACTTTTCTCGTTTGCTTTATGGGTGTTTTCTTGTTGTTAATAGTTTTTATTGTGCTGTTTTCCTGCAGTTGCCAGAGTTTCTCTAATAAATAACTGTGTAATATTTTCGATATACGACACTACCATATTTCAGCGATATGGCGAACATGGAGGCAGTAAAAAATACCTTTCATATTTTACCTCAGCCAATGCAAAGTTTTAGAATTTTCTCTCATATTCTACTCTTTAAAATTATTTCTTTTTACTATAAAAAAATGTTTTCAAAACTTATACATATTTTTAATTAATCTCTCTTTAAATTTTCATATGGTTTTTAATTTTTTTGTTTGTTTTGGCTTAAATTTTCTACTTAACGTCGCTATTAATAGAGGCTCCCTGTACAGGAATTACTTTCCTTTACAGTATTGAATTACAATATTAATATGATATTTATACCAACTTAACTAATTTTTTATATCTATTATAGATGTTGTGAAACGTCTACTTATGAAATCAAAATAAATATAACGATGTTAATCTAATAATTCACGGAGTTCACTTTTGAGAAGAGGTTTGTTGAAATGCGTGTTTTTTTTGTAATCAGTGTGTATTTTGTTGTTGTAATATTTGTATTTGATGCTTTAACTTCATTTCTGCTCGTATAGATGCCTGCGTTTCTTTTTTATTTATTTGATTTCGAAATCCAATTTTGCTGATATTTTTGATTTTTTAAAAAGGCTGTTAGGTCGTTGAAAAAATCAAATTTAAATTTCAAAAGCAGATGAGGCGTTAGTCAAAGAAGTCGAGGTATCCGGTACTGTAAAAAATAGTAAATCTTAGCATTTTAAAATTTATTATATATTAAATACACATTTTTCTAAATTTGAATTCATTGTGACTCCCTTATACTTCTAAAATTAGGCTTTATTAAATTATATATTTTCGTAAATTTTTATTAATGGATATCACGAACTTTACCAAACTAATGCGTCGCCCTGTATTTAGAGGCATTCTTATCTGACTTTGAAGTATTTCATTTGAGACTCATAACAACCTAATATCAGCAGCACTTTTATTTTTTTTTTTCTAACACTGCATGTTTTGTTTTCTTCAATTAGATTTTCCGACTTTGCTAAAACTAAAAACTCCAACTTGGACCCAAGATCAACTAAAAGAAGCCATAGATGCCGTAGTTACCCAAAAAATGCGTTTTACACAAGCGTCAGCCAGGTACGGTATTCCAAAAGGTACGCTATATGACAACATCCTTGGGAAATCGAAGAGAATGGCAGTACTGGAAGAAGCTGGATTGTCGTACACCGAAGAAATGGCAGTACTGGAATACTGCTGTGACGTTTCGGTGTCACCATATAATCGAAGAACCAAGAAAAGTTTAAAAGCCGTTTTGGATTTCGTAGAAAGATTAAGACGGTTGAGGGATCCAGAATTTATGTTCACGGGACTTTCTGGATTCAGATGGTGGTGGGCGTTTTGTAAGAAACATAGTATTGTCTCGTTGTATTACGAGAATAACGGTAACGCAGATATTAACAAAACTTTTTGATATTCTTTATTGTTAATAGGATGTGTAAAAACAAATTATTAAGTTTTTATTTTGAAAATACATAAAATTATGTTTTTTCTTATTATTTAGTTTTTGAAACAGTGCGAAAAAAGCAGCTAATTTTTTTGTTCTTAAACAATAAAATAATCAATATTTTGGGCTAGTTAAAACATACATAAATACTGTAAATTAGACTAGACGAACATTAAAGTTTATTTAGTCTCTTATAAGACTAATATTGATATTTCATACAGTGCCTTAAACAATTTTGATTTAAATATATTTTATGTTCTTTGGTGCTGTTAAGCTTGGCAACTGTTTTGATATTTATGCAAATACATATAAAATGCACAGGATGTTTTATTTTCCATATAAATAAATGAAAATTAATTAATAATAATATTTTAAAAACGTGAAAATAAACTGCCTAAATGAATTTTATAGTGATAATAAAATATGACTCAATTTAATTATCTGGTTTAAATTTATGAGATTAAAAAGGCGGTTAATAAAATATTGATATAATTATAATTAATGCGATCATTCTAAATCAAATATTGTTAAATTAAAATGTTTGTAGGTGTAGTTATATTAGAATACTGACTACGAATTCTCTCAACGAATTGGTTTCTCCTTATATTAAAAAGCTATTAATGAAATAATTAAAAATATGGTTATGTGGAATTTTTAACAAATGATGAGAGCTCAAATTGATATTTACAAATTTTATATATTTTAATTATTCGCAACTGACCTTATTTGGTTCTAATGAGAATACATGGTTTTCTTCATTTATTGATATTTTCACTGATTTTTTTAACTCAACCATTTTTCTATGTTTTTTCTTATAAATATTCCTTTCCTTTTTTTTATCTTTCCTCTTTTAGTTTTTGCTTTCCTCAGTTTCTTTTCATAGTCCAGCATCTTTTTCATATATATATTTATAGTTTTCAAAATCTTTTTTCATTTGTTATTTTTGTTATGTGTTAAGATTCCTTTTTTTTTATTTGCTTAGTATTAACTTTTTTCTTTTTGATACTTGTTGTATATTTTGCACTTCCTTTTTCTTTTTAAATTCTGTCATTTTTCTTCTTAACTTGCTTGTTTTTATTCTTTCTTTTCTCCTTTTTGTTGCTTTACGTTTTCTTTTCCAACAGACAATCCGACAAACATTCCTTTCTTTCTTACATTACTTAAAGTATCTACATGAACCAAATTTAATTTATCTTATCGATTATATAAAATCAATATTTTATAAGAAGCTATAAGCGTGCAAAGTTATTGAATACCTTCAATATTAGTTTGCCAGCTATACAAGCGCAGATTTCTAGCCACTAGTAATATTTTTTTTCGTTTTAGCAGTCTGCTTTGTTTATCTGTCAAAATAACATTTACGATACATTTCAAGATCTTTGCAACAACTTTAAACTGGTAATTTTGAGACAATTTTAGATTTTTAAATGTATTGTTTTGCTTTTGAATTGAATAAGATAAAAATATCCTGTACGTTTTATTGGGTAGTTTTAGTGACATTCCTCTGCATCATTCCTAAAGTCATTTTATTTAATTGAGTAGATTTAAGAACATTACATTTACTTGTTTAGTTTATCATTACAATACAGCGTTTGTGCTCAACTGAAGCTGTATTTATAATAATTAGTATATTGCTCCTGTTACTGTTGCATGCCTGTTATTTTACTCCAGACATGCGATATTTTTATTTTTATTGTTAGTTTTAATATCGTCGGCGGTTATTATCTACATAATAAGTAATTTTTATGATTATGACGATATGAAAATACTGCGGACTAACATGTAATATATTGTAAATAGTTAGGAGCTCTCGTTTTATTATGGATAATTTGTATATTTGCAATAAAAGTGCACTTTTGCATTGTTGTTTTTTCTATTCATTATAATAATAACAATAATTTATTATTTGAATTATTAATTTCAAAGTAACTGACTTTCATAACCGGCAATTTACGTTTCATTTACCGACAAATACCTGTCAAAAATGATACTCGAAAACATTACTTGTTTAATTTTTTTTATATAATTGCACAATTATTTAATTTTATTATACAGAATGTTCCCGATTTAATAGGAAAGCATGATTTATGTTTAGTCTAAAATTTCTTGGGGATACAAAGTGGACTTAAATTCTATATTAAAATGTAAATAGTATGTATGTACGATCAATAAGTTTCATCTTAAGTAATGAAGCCGAAATAACAATAAAGTTTAGTTTGAGTCAAATAATACAGTGCACATTATAAATATTACCCCCCTAACTAACTCATTTATGACAATTATTTCTAAAAATGTGTTTTAATAGTTATTATTTATAATTTAAATTAATTTTTCACATAATTAATTTTAGATTTGTTAAAAATCACAACACTGATTCATTTAGTTGGTTTAGTTAGTAAAAAAGTTGTTCACTTAGAACTATCATTCCTAACCAAACACTTGAGTATTATGTGATAAAATATTGTAATAAAGTTACAACACAAACATGGAGATTTGTAACATATTATCAATACTTTTAAATAGTAAATCTATTATTTTCAACACTAATGCAATAAGACGGTTAAATTTCATAGGTTTATACAGGGTGATCTATTAGATTATTAGTTTGAAAAACTTCAGGTTCTCAGATACTAAGTTAATTCTAAGTTCTAAGTCAATTATTATGAAACTGTAGAAGTAATATCTAGTTTTATTTTTCTTAAATCAAAAATTAGTTAAATTATAATACCATTGAACTACGAGTTTAGAATTTGTAGATTAGAAACCGTTCGTTTAGAAATTAAAATTAAATTATGTTCTTAATTTATTCCTGGTACCAAATTGAATTTAAAAAATAACTGTTAGAGTTTTGAAGAAATTAGGAACATAACGTAGATCTATAGTGAATTATTGGAGTTTTCCAAGCTAATAGATGACCCTTTATTTTAATGGCAGATTAATAAGGATGCTTATCTAAATGGTAACATTATTATATTCAAGATATAAATTAAAAAACTGAATTCGTAGTTTAAGATTATTTTCAGCATATTCGAGATTAAATTTATGAAACTGAATCAAAAATTTAAAAAAAGCTCCACTTTGTTAATCGCAAGAAATTTTTGACTGTACGACTATAATAAAATCCGAGAACATTTTCTGAAACATCATGAAATAAATGTATTTAATAATTGAAATTGAATAAGTATGAAAAAATTATAAATATAATCAATCACCAATTTTTATATTCAAACTCAATTTAGACACTCATTACAAGGGCTATGCAGACTAAATTTTTTTTGATGGTGAGAATAAAAATTTGTCTATTTTGACAGAAGTGTTTATAGTAGCATTTTCATGATGTCGTTTAATTTCGTGAAGAAAACTCAACGTAATCAGTTTTTCAACAGGGTTTATCATTTAATGGCTGTCCCGAGTCAAGAAAAGTTTCACTTAAACTGATAAAATCTGCTTTTAACTCCTTCTTGCAATCATTGCTCTAAATTGTTTTCTATAAAGATCCATTCTATATTAGATACATCTTAATGTAATTTGACATAAAAACATACAAAAGGTGTTGCTGGATGTATCAAGCTTTTAAAAATTTTCAGCACAGTCCTCGTATGTAGATATTTTTTTTTTAATCGTAACTTGGGGTAAGTTTAACTCCCTATAAATTTTTCGTCAATTCGCATTTCATTGATATTAATTTTTCGAAGCAATAATGAATTTGCCAAATCTAATTTATTTAAGGATATTGCTATTGAGAGTACACAATTTTGAATTTGAGTACATACTGATGTATTAGATTAGCGTTATGGTTAAGATATTTTCCATGTTTTGTTTATAAGAACTTTTGCGTTGTTGATAAAAGTTACTTAATAAAGAACTATTAACTTTAATTGTCTCATTTTATTTAATCCCACCCAATTGGAATTAATGAATCATTTTTAATTGATTAATTAACTAAACTAACCTCTAATGTGCGTCATGGATTATTATATGTGTTAAATTAATAAAAACATAGTTTCTATCCCGCTGTTTTTTTTTGTTTGTTAAAGAGAATGTATTTATGTAGGTATATATGGATTATTAAATTGTTTTTGAAGTAAGTGTGGTGAACATGTCTATAAAATATATTTTTTGCGATTGGTTTCTTGGCAAATTTAATTATTGGTACTAATTCATAGTTCACAGCTCATTGCGAACGCACATGATATAACATTCTCGAAAACGATATTAGAGCATTTAGTGTAACTATAAATATATTTTTATTAATCAAAACATGTAGCAGCATTACAATGGGTCGTAAATTTTCAATAAGTAAATGTAAGAATTTTAAATAATATTGATATAACTAAAATTATAATTGTTATAAATAATATTTCGAACAATAGATGTCGATAAGAGAGGTAATTTAAATTTACGTTTAATTTTAGTGTATATAATTAATAATTAATTTATGGATGGTGTACATGTCAGTAATATTTAAAACAATAATTGCAAACACTGATTAGAGCAATAAATATACATGAACGTGCTTAAAATTAGAACTTTAATATTAAATTTCGAGTACAGTGTTTATATTCTCTTAACAAAGGTAATAATTACTAATGGAATATAATGCCATTACTACAAGTATTAACTTGATTTACTTTTTTCACTCTGGAATTTTATCCAATTTCGTCCTCATACACATGCCTTTTGTTTATTGAATCATAAATATCAGAATATTATTTTTCGAAAACTCATTAAACGTTAATTTTTACATGATATATTAATTATCAAAACAACTCTTACATCCACCTATTTTTTATCGAAGAAAATAACATATCAATGAAATATTATATTTAAATTATTATTAACACATTTGTCTCCATAATATCAATGCATAGATACAAAAAAAGAGAAAAATACATCACGACTTGTATATATATACTCTTGCATTACAAAGTCAGGAGATTGTCTCAATGGCTAAACCAATTCCTCTAATCCTATTTTCTTGAGAAATTTAAGGTTATGAGGTGGCTCCAAATTAGGTAAGTCTCCTTCTAAAAAGTCTTTCTGTTATTCCTAGTGCTCTTGGGCTTTGTAATTCGGAAAGTATTTCTGAAGGTTTAATCCTCCTATTCACAGGACCGGGTTTCCTAAGATAACCATTCAATTGACAATACTTGGTTAGAACAGGAATTTATTTCCTACTCGAATATGAAATCTAGCTCCTCCGTAATACGGTTGTAAAATATTCGTCTTATCTTGAATAGAGATGTTTACCGTGTGATGTTTTCAAAAAAGACTAAAGGTAACCCAAAGTATTAACCAGTAAATCACTTTAAATTGGTTTAAGCTTGACTGAACTTTATAGGTCTCTCCAAATGAATGATCTGGTTGTTAATTTCTAGAAGTATATTAGTGCAATTATTCCCACACAAAAATGTTGGTGCCTCAGAAGTATTTGATTTTATCTACTATTTCTTTACCCATGTCAAAACCTACGAAATAGTAACAGCATTATTTTTGGCTAGTTCTTTTCTCAGCCAATTGTGTTTTTCTCGGAGTGCTGTTCCCAAACTATTTTTGAGTTGATTGCACTAAAATCCAATGATTTGATGCTAGTTTGACTAATAAACTTAACTATTTCATTATTGTGTTTTTTTCCTTGTTAAAGTACTTCCCAATAGAGTAAATTTCCATCTGGAATATTCTTGAAGATTTGTGTTTTGGTCTTTGTTCCAATTTCGATGTTTTGAACCATCGGTGTACCCTCCTTGTTTAAAAAATTTCTCAGTTTTATTATTGTAGAAAGGATCTAAAATACTCACCTAAACCAGGGTTAATTTAGACTTGGTTGATATATTTTTTCTAGATGGGGTGTAATGAGACAAAATAAGCAAAACAACTAAAACTTCAAAAACGTTGGAGTATATTAAAAAACTCTTCAATCGCCTTTCTTTCAAAAAATTGATCTAATTCTGAAAAATCAGAAACGTATAGTTAATATCCAATCAATTCTAAAAAAGTATGTAAAAAACCTGTTTTTAGAAATCCAGTATTAATTTGGTGCTTTTCAAAATAATTGATATTTTTCTGGTTCTACGAAAAATTAGAACAGGAATCTGATTTATTTAATTTCATGTAAATATGTATTATTAGTATGTAATTAAAATGTTTTAATTAAGAAATCAAAAATCATTAACCATGTAAATAATGGGAGTTTTACACTTCTCGAAAATATTATCACATTCATTTTTGTAATTGATTATCACATGGCAAATTTAACTTTGGTACCAACGAAGGTAGCTTCTATTAATTTCATCTCCATCTGATTTTTACATTTTAAAAGAAAATTTTCTTAATTATATTGAAATGAACCTACCTTAATTTGAATCATATTCCACTAAGTATTTGTTTTAACATCCTGCTACCAGTTTTGTACTTGTTTTGTTCTTTAAATTTTTGCTACCATGTCATTTCATATTTTCTTTGATCTCTCTCTAGCTCTTTTTTGGACCGTCTTTGCCTGTCAAATCTTTTTTGTTTGCTTGCTCTCACCCATCCTCACCAGGTGTCTAAACCACTTCAATTATTGTCTTTCTATATTGTTGAGTATTCAGTCTTTTTTTGTTATTTCTTTGATATTTTTGAGATATTTCATTTTTACAGCTTGTATCTTACTATTCTGTTATTGAGTTAATGTCCAACTTTCGCTGCCGTTAAAAGTATTCGTTTGAGTATTGGTTTAAAAACCGTTAATTTTATTTTCTTCCTTATTTTTCTTTTCCTTTAAAATGTATGATTCAATGAACAATAATTTTCTTACATATTTCGTTCGATTATTTATTTCTGCCTTATATTTTTAATTGTTTTGCATATTGGTTCCTAAATATTTAAAGTTAATGGCCTCACTTACTTTTTTGCTGCTTATAGTTATTGTTTCTTGTTCCACATTTCTAGGTTTTTCTGGAATTTTTTTCTACATATCAATTCAAGTAAATATCTATTAATAATTAAATAAATAAAATTATTTTAGTTATCAAATCGAAAGTAATTAACTAAGTAAATAACGAGCGTTTTACAGATTTCAAAAGGATCATCACTTTAATTTATGTAATTGATCATTAAAAGGGCAAGTTTAGCTTTATGTACTAACGAACGTAACTCCTAAATATAAATGATCTCTAAATTTTAAGAGGAAATTTTCCGAATTATATTGAATTGATACATTTCTAGGGATAGTCGTATAAATTCCCTAGTATTCCCTATCTGTACTTCAGTTCAATGTATTAATATTAATTGGGCTACGTAATTTATTAAACTATAGTGAACGTATTGACGGTAACTTGCGTCGAAACTTGTCAAAGCCTCTTTTTGTAAATCTAAAGGATTAATTTCATAAACAATATGTTATGTTTTAACGTACGTTAATTTTCCCGTTATTTTTCAGTTAATCTATGTATTAGTATGTTCAAAAAAATATATTGCTTACGGAAGTAGCACTTAAATGTACAAAAATTTCTTTTTGATAGGATTTTATTTGCGTTTTTGAAACGTTTTTCTATGAAAATTAATTAACCAAACTCATCTATATACAAATGGTTTTAAAATCACGTACATTCTTATAAATCATATTTTTTATATTATACTGAACCTTATATCCTTATAAATGCCAATCAATACCCAAAATGTTATGTTTTTTTGACAAAATAATAACCATAATAATTTTAACGAAAATTTTAGCTAAAGTTACAATTATTTATTATTAATAAGCCAAATATAGAATGTTTCTTTAAAATTATTGCGGAGATAGCCGGAAGTAATTTTACTGTATTGTATGTATTATCTACTAATAGAAACAAATTAATATAATTTTTTAAATATTTCTTCTCTATTGAAGAGGCACTAAAAGTATAGCCATCTGGCATGCTTGTGCCTCACTAATCAAACTTTATCTATAGGCAACTTAAAATAAGTTCGTGGTTGCACACCAGATGTCACACGAAGAGGAACGTCGCGACGCCATTTTTTGACCATACCACATCCATGCCACATCGTTACCAAAATTTGTAGTTTCAATTTTGTAAAGATTGATTTAAAATATTTTGATATAAATATGACAAATAGTATAAAACTAGAAACTACTTAAAAAATCAATACATTATAGCAAAACAGTAATATGATCCAAAAAATCATTATAAGTGTAGTATAGTATTATTTGGTAGCCAAAAAACAATATATAATATGAATTTTTTTTCCATTAAGTAAGGTTTCTATTTACCCAGGGTAATTCAAAGTTAAATATATGTAGGTTACCTTGGCGCTCACAATTGACACAATTGGTCTTATCAGTATCCACTCTTCACTCTGATACAGGATGTTTTCTAAATTTTGGTCTAATTTTCACCACTCATATATCTTGACCTACAAATCGCTTTAAAAGATACAGCTAGTGAAAATTTGACTAACATTTATAAATCTACAACGAATAATGGGTGATTTGAGTTTGTCTTCCTATGGCTAATCCCTAGCGTGGTTTATATACAGAGTGTTTCCAAATTCGCGCCCCACATAACTAATTTAAGAAGTTTCACGGGTAAATTATAACAGTTATGCAAATAAAGTAAATTATTTTTAAAATCTTTTGTAATGGGTACTTTTATAAAAGGTTATTCAAATTATTATTATTATATTATTCAAATATATACATATATATATATATAAATTTATCTTTGAATAACATCATATAAAAGTAAGTACATATTACAAAAGTTTAAAAATAATTTACTTGCATATCTGTTATAATTTAGTTATATATTTTTGTTTCCTGAAAAAATGCTCCTATTTTTTTAAATAAATAGTTTGAATAAAATATGCCGGGAAATAGAATATTAAAAAATCGTTCCAAGGTCATCATTTAAATATTTAATTAATTTAATTAATATTTAAATCGCATTTAATATTTAAAACTTGATACAACATACCACTACATAAAAGACCTAAGAATTGAATTACACAAATAAAGAAAGCATTTACGAGATATCACCATTTCTAAATCTTAGCAATACACCCACTATAATAAATTAAATTATGAATGATTGTTTTCCTTCTTGCTCGGTTTATATAACTTTAGTTAAACATTTTGCTAGAATATACTCTTATTTTTTTTTAACCCTATTTTAACATCCATCACTAATATTCCAATTTTGGTTTTCTTTTTTCCAGCAGACAGTTACCAATACCAGTTGCAATCGATGTGGCAAAAATGCTGGAATACAAATCAAAGTCTTGTACACAATTTGCGCTTCCGTGAACGAGGACCACTGAAATCTTGGAGACCTGAAACTATGGCAGAAGCGATATTTTCCGTATTGAAAGAAGGACTCTCGCTTTCCCAGGCTGCCAGAAAATATGATATTCCCTATCCCACATTTGTCCTCTATGCCAACAGAGTCCATAATATGCTCGGACCTTCCGCAGATGGTGGCTCAGGTAAGTTTCAATTTCTAATCTATTTATCTATTATTAGATAGGTCATTTATTCTTTAAAGTTTTCAACAAATGAAGTGGTTTTTAATTGCATAATTTATACCTATAATTCAAAGAACTAGGATAGATGGTACAAATAAAAAGATCGAAACACATGCAATTTACATAATGCATAACATAACGCAGAAGAAATATCAGAGGTTATGTAAATTGTATTTTGTATTTCCCTAGTTTACATTTTTGCGGGTTTATGATGTGACACTAACAAAAAAACATTTTTCTAGCACAAAGTGCTTTGCTTTACTTTTTAGGTTATGCGCTATATAGTGTCCATTATGTAAGGTGAACGTGTCACGGCCTTTCCAATCAAATATAACAAGTATAATTTTCTCCTATAAAATATAAATGAAAGCAAAATTATCGGTTGCCATGAATTACGATATTTTGTTTGGAAACATTTTAGCGAAGCTAACTGACAGTAGAAGCCGAGAAGGTGGTTCAATATACCAGTTGGGAAATAAAATATCTTGAGTATATGCAGAAATGTAAAGATGTAAAAGAATACGAATAATTATATGACCAGATAACGAATATAGAAGTCAATAATGTGTAATAGTAATGTTTATCTAAAATCCAATTCTAATTTACTATTATCATTAGATTCGAAGTATTCTGTAATTAATTACTTTTTCCAGTTCTCAGTACTAATATTGTTATATTCATCTTTGATTAAATTAAAATAAAGTTTAAAATTCTTAATCGTAAAAAGGCCGTCGGGCAAGATCTTTCAGCCCTACAAACTTCACTATATTAAGCTTTATTAAATATTTCACTAACGTTATTTTATATTATTTTTAACTTAAACTAGTTATACATATTCTATTATACATCTGTTAAATCCAGCCCTGAATTGTTTAGTTACGGCTAAAAAAAATCATAATTTTTTGTTTGTTTTTGTTTCATTTCAAATATCATACCGAGTATGACACAAATATTGTTATTTTAATATAAATGTGAATGATTGAAAATTTTAAGAGAGGGAGATTATTTCTACATAGACAACAGCTTCACTACGTGAACGTAGAATATTTAAATTATTATGTTTTCCCCGAATTTCTTTGTAGGGAAAGATTAGCATATATATCCTATATCTATTTTAATCCATTACGTAACTTAATTAATGGAAATTAAAGAGGCTGAGCGAAAAACAATAACAAAAATATTAGGGCGACTCACACTTTTAAATAACTATTACATTTAATCGCAGGGGTAGGCACTATCAACTTCTCGATCATCCGAGAACCCAAACTTGAATTCTTATTTTCTTTTACTTTTCAAACCAACAAAACCCCAACGCTGAGTTTAATAAAAATGTTTATTAGTTATCCGATCGCGATCTTGTCCTAAAACTTTCGCTCACATAATATTAAATAAACAGTAAATGTTATAATTTAGAAAATATTTAACTAAATTCTTCTACCTACTATCATAACAATATGTACTCATAATGTTGAATAGATATTTTCTTAGGACTTACAATTTTGTTCTTTTATTTCTACTATATTTAGAACTTAAATTGTTACTGCATTTAAACATAATATTGCCTCTTGGATTACTTAATAAGAAAAATTATTTATTTTGTTGTAGATTTGCGACCAAAAGGACGAGGACGACCCCAAAGAATACTACTTGGAGTATGGCCAGATGAACACATACGAGGTGTTATTAGAGCAGTTGTTTTTAGAGATTCGCATCAAATTAAAGAAGAACCGCACATGAATACATATCCTAGACTACATGTAAGTGTCAGTGATTTATTTTTTTAATCATAATTATAATATTTTTTAAGAATATACACATGTCAAAATTCTATATTAATTAAAACTATATTTTTTAGGCTGTACCCACTCCAAATCGTGACCATGAATCGCCACTAAATGATAGATTCCATAAACTAATGGTAAGTTTTTTAGTTTAATAATTGATGTTTGCTCTTTTACTAAACAGACGACGTTTAGAATACTGCTTCTTATGTATTTTATAACATAATTATTGGAATAAAAATCTAAGGCTAATTTATAGATATATCGACTGTTAATAAATAAATAGAGAGTAACAACCAAAGAAGTAATGAGACACTTGCAGATTGAATTAGAATCCATAATGTCTATATTGATCTATAGCAAATTTTAAATATCTTTTTTATTTTTTAGGACGGGGTCTCCGTTTCCAGCTACCAAAACCAAAATTCGTGCAGCAACGGTTCCGATCCTACAGTATCGCCCGGAGCAGCTGCAGCTGCGGCTGTAGCAGCAGTAGCCCAAGGTCTGAGACAACAAATGTGCAGTATGGTGGCTGCAGCACACAACCAAAGCACAGCACATGACACAAACCCAGTGGCAAGCTTAGTTAACTCTTTAGCACTGGCTGGTCACTGCGGTAACATGTCGATACCCCCAAGCAATGGAGCCCCTCCGATGGTAATATTATTTTATTAAAAGAAACAGTAATTTGCATTAGACTAATGTATAAATATTCAAACGTAATGAATATTAGGAATTATATCTATAAAATAATGATGGGAGCTCCTTTTTTATTTGTTAATGGGAAATCTTTTACAAAACTCCCTCGAATAATTATCCTTCACATTCTATAAATTCTAGGAATATTTTTCTGTTACCTTAAAGCATTAGGTTTGTTTGCCCAGAAAATTTTATATGTCTAAACTTTTTGAGTTCAGAGACCTATTGATTTTAATACATTGAATGACAAAAAAAAACAAAGATCTTCGCAAACAATTTTGTTTTTGATATACTGCTTATACAAAATAAAATGAGATCAAATTCAAAAGAAAATCCTAATGCATATTGATTTTTCAGAGTTTGAGCCACATTGTATCAATGCGTAACATGAGCAGTCCGGCAGGAAGCATCCAGGATTTAAGGATAAGCCCTGCGGAATCGGCTATGGAGAGTCCGATTTCATCACCTCTTGGATTGACTGTGTCTGGTTCAATGGAGCCTTCAATCAACATGCATATAGGAAATAATATGGATCTTGGAATAGGTAGTAACTAGAAACATCTAGATTTTGACAGGATTTAATAATTATTTGTTGTTGTAGGTGTATCGGGGATGACATACAAGCCAGCAAGGGCGTTCACGTCGCCAAGACCAGAGAATCTCTTCCAAGAAGATATCGATGACTTGGTCAAGCCAATGCATACTTCCACACCGCACTCAAAAGACACAATGGCGACTATAAAAATGGAACCCTTAGCAGAATGTCGTGGCGAATGAACCAAGACGATATTACAATTGTAATGTGATAAATTATTATTAGTTCTGAAAGGGCTTAAAGAACCCAATACTTTATTTATATTGTTGAAAAAAATGGAAATTTTAGTGTGTAGTATATTTTGGACAATTTTATATAATTTATCTAGAAGCCAAAGTTTCGGCCAGTTTCTATAAAAAGACTGTTGTGTATATGTATACTATTATTCTAAATTCAAAATTAGAATAAATTTATTCTAACACGTTGGAGTCACACTCGTTGGGAAAAATATTTTGTTGACATTCCCCCATTCGCTAAACGACAATCTGTTTTGGGATTTATACGCGCGATATTAATATTCTTCATATCCTTTTAAAAGAGATATATCTGTATTCATCTGTGCTTCGAGATGTCTATTCTATCGACGTTGCTGTATTTCAAGATTAACAAAATAGAACATTGATCGAAACAAAACAATTAGTGCAATTATTTTCATTAAGAACATAACCTTCACAGATTGGAAAGATTCCAAATAAACTTTAGTTTGGCTTATCTTACAATATTTATTGACAAAAACCCAGCAATTCTAAATTAAAAATATTGTCTAGTCATGTAAAACTTTTTTTATAAAGTGTACTTTTCTTCTAAAAATTTTTAACTGTTTTATTTTATCACTGTAGATATAATTTTTTGATTGTCACTGATTCTGAAATAACATTTTGTTTGGATTTCAATCAATCATGTTTTTTTGCATATAGTTGTTAATGATTTATTACATTTATTTGGAACATTGTGGCGATTCTGAAATATTTGCTTAATTGTCTGAATTATCTATAATCAAAATAATTAAACTGATCATTTCATTGAACAGACTTACATTGTTTATGGTTTACAACAAAGTCGTTAGATAGCAATTATTATAATACATGTACAAAACTAAATAATTTATAGTTTATATAAAGAATTTTATCTGTGTATTAAGTACATAATTTAAATAGTGAGTATAATGGTTTTATATTCACTTAGACATAAACCTCCCTCAAACCGCAGCGCAGTCACTGTATTCTCTCAGTGCAATAAAAACTATTTTATTTTTTGGTATTAGTTATGTCATTCTTATTTTGTTAATTAGTGAATCAATAAAAGGTCAGTGATTATCAGTATTTATATAATTCAGCTGGTCTCGTAAATTATTTTTTATTTATTTAGTAAATATTGTAATTACATCAACTGTATAGGTATTTAAGCCATATAAAGATAAGTATGTACCTAATGCTTTGTTAATTTAATGCCATTTTAGCTTCTTCGTTTGGAGAATGACCCAGTACCGTTTGTACTAACTTTTCATCCTTTCATGTCCTTACAACTCATTCATGTTGATTTATTTTGTAACAGTATGTATACTAAACAATTTATAATTTTGTTTCTTGTAATTCAGGCAATTCGTTCTTAGTATATTAATAAATAGTTTCTCGATTATTTTTTTTGAACAACTTTATTCTACATTTTTGAACTAGTACCTAAATGCTAATATTTTCATATAACACTTTTTTTGATACATTTTTTTCATGAATTAATCTTTTATGCTGGTAGAATGAAGAGTTAGATATAGAAATATATTTACAAACTTGTAAAAAAGGAAAATCAAAAATTTTATAGAAACGGCATAAAAATTCTACACATATTTTATTATTATGAATGTACTGAGTCATTTAAATATTGTGTAAAAACGAGGAATAATTGTAAAATGAACGTTTTTCCAAAATTATCATGTACTCTCGAATCATTTAAATGATTACATTAGTTAATATTTATCTTTGACACAATTTTTATTTTATATTTCAAAAGATATTTAAAAATATTTATTCATTAACGAATTAATTTATTCATATATTTTTTGTTTTTACAACGGCTCATGCTAACTTTACTTTCTCTGAATAAAGTAATTAAGTACCAGTAATTTTTTAAAGATCTCAATTTAGGTCAGTTTAAAACCGTAGACATTCCAATAAAGTAATTTTTATTGCGTAGATTCCAGTTTTTACCCAATATTGAGTTTGTATAGTGTGAGGAGCTATATTTTGATGAACTGTAGTAATGCCAAATGTATCATATATGTTATGATGTAGTAACAATTAAATAGTGAAAATATAGGTGTTGTGTATGTACAAAGTGTAGTGCAACTTGAACTTGACTTGAAGTTGACTCTAAAATAAGTGCTGCATCACAAAAGTTGCAACTCAGTTCACTTTATAAGTAGCACATACATTATAGATAAAAAGAAATTCACAGACTTTTATTCTTTCATATTAGTTCTTAGAAAAGTCACGAGCCAACAAAAAATATTTTTGTGATTTGTTTAGAATTAGGATATAGAATAATGTACAAAATTTATATAAATCTATATATTATGTAAAAAATATTACAATTTAAATGAAAATTATAATGCCTTCCTGCCATTTAAGGGGTCTACCAAGCTTATTTGACTTTATGCATCTTGCGACGTGATAATGTTTTCAAAAGTGGCCTTTGACATATATTTATTCTTTGGATGTTGCGAAAGTCTTTTGGATCTATAGGTGAAATTTTTTCTTTTTAAATTTACTTTTAGACTCCCAAAGATTCAACGAAGGTAATTTATCAGCAGAAAGAATAAAAAATAATACAAATTAGAATAAACTATAAAAAATATCTTACACCATGTTTTCGGCAGTTCTTCCAAAAAAGAAATAAAATTAACCACTAATTTAATAAATTCTTAATTATTAAAAAATAATATTTCTGATAAATTATTTTTGTTATTTTTGGGTTGTCATTCGTTAGTAGTTGTTTATGTTTGATAACTAGGCTTAATGTGTTCAAAAAGAAGTAGAAAGTGCCTTCCAAATCTATGACCACTTATGTCATCCGAGATACTAAATTTTTGACAAAATTATGCATTTTAATGTGTTTTGGTATGGTATAACCCTGAATGGCATGTTCTTTTTTCATATCTCTGTAAAAATTACATTTATATGAACTTTTATTATGATAAGCAGAAATGATGTGAGATTGGCATTTTTAGACATGTATTCACCCAAAATTCAGGTACAAGCTTTATTTTAATGTATACTATAATATAGTTCGATGTTAGTTCAGAATATAACATAGCATAACAAACCTAAAGTTATGAAGAATAGCCTCTTTAGTCAGTATCGCAATAATTATTCAATGAAGTTGTGCTACTAGTAGAACAGTCTGAGATTACATGCAAATGGTTCAGTTGTACACTGTTAAGTTTTTTATTAAGACAATATCCATGTGCAGTTTTACTTTGTAATTATTATTTTTATACGACTTAATTTATTCATTGTCTAATTTCTCATTATTTCCAACATTATTGCACATCATTATTTCATGTCTGTATGGTGAATTAAAATAAAATTTTAAATTAAACTATAACATTTTTTATTTTTCCATATATCTACCTTCTTCAAACCTAGAATTCGATCTACGTAATGAAAATATTACTCATTGTTGTCAAATAAATGTGTACATATACAGAATTGGCTTGAATATGTGAAGTCATACACGAATCCATGTGAGAGATAAAGAGAGAGAACATCGAGTTGTCCTTTTAGATACTTTCTAAACCTGTATGTGTAATTGACCGTGGATACTTAAAAGTAGAGTAAAGTAAAGAATAAAATAGAATCAATTTGTGATCCTTGCGAAACTCCAAATTTCTTGTAAAATAAAATATACACTCCACTCTATACTCACATATATATTAAATTTCATTAATATGATCTAAAATATAATAAAAATTAAAATTTATCGAAAGCTATGGAAAAAATGACCTATAAGTATTTTTAAATTATAAATTGTTTAATTTATGTATCATTCAAAATTACTTTGTTTTTGATGATAAATTTTATATCTAAAATGAAGGATTGCCAATCATATAAATATTTTGATTCAAATATCTCCAAGAATGTATTGTTGTAATATAGATATATTGATGATATTTTGGCAGGTTTTATCGGTAGTAATATACAATAGGATAAATATCAAAAGCGTTAACTGTAATCTTTAATATTCAATTTATCGTAAACAATCTCATATTAATATGACTATCCCTTATAACTCAAATCATTCTAAGTAACATAAATTAGAAGCTTATAATTGTATAATGCGTAGGCATGATTTTAAAAGGGAAATTACTGTAATGAAATAAACCGCTATCTCTAATTATTGTCGATTACATATAATAAATAGGTTGATTTATAAAATGGAAGAATAGGTTGCCACTAACCTTATATTTCCGAAGCAACCTAAAGATGACAGATCATACAAAACTATCACATATTTTGGAGATATTTCAAACAAAATATCAAAAATTATATTTCAAGCAACATCTTTTACAATATTTTTTTAAGTAAGAAATAATGTACGTTCATTTTTGTTAAATGTGAAACCTAAAATTAATCAATGAAAAAAGCAGGTATGTATTTACAAACTAAATTGTCCGGATTGTTACGCAAAATATATTGGCGAGACCCTTAGAGATTTTGAGATCAGGTACAGTAAACACTTACGATCTTATAGATTAAAACAACCAGATAAGTCACATTACGCAAAACACCTCATTGACAGTAAACACGACCCTATACTTAACACACAATTGAATAACCAATGGAGGTATTTCATATAAGTGAAAAAAAAATTATTTGATTTTTTAGAGTAATTTGAAATCAAGAAATATCTAAAATGTTCTCAGTATATAGTACTTAATGTACAATTAAACCAGGGAGTTTCAATTATTTTAGATTACCTTTGGGACTAAATATATAATATTTACCAAATTTTTTAGGAATATAAGATTATTATATTTTAAAATTTTACCGCAAATGTTTATGATGAGTTACCTACGCTTATAAGAAATCAGTCATTCTTATGTCACTCTTTGAAAATTTGATTTAGGGAAACCTGATTAGGGAACGATATTAAAAAAAATTGCTTTGAAATTGAGTCATATAATATATTTAGTACGAACAAAACATGCATGTTACTATATTATATAACGTGTGACTTTTTCTTTTCAATACTCATTTTTACATTTAATTTTTTGATAGAAAAGTGGGTGCATAAAAATTGTATTATATCTAGATTTTATTTATACAAACTTAGTTTTACATTAAAATAAATATAAAAGATAAAGTGTACTTCGCTTCCACAGTAATTGAAAGCTATTTTTAAATACTGTGGAAATTCAAGATATGTATAATATATTTTCTATATTTATTATGAATAAGTTTTACAAAATTAAGATTGAAACAATTAATTTTTAGCTTTACATTATTTTAGCGTACTTACTATAGGTATTGTTACGTTTTGGGTGGTTTTACTCAATAAATATATGAAAAAATCTTAAGGGGGTTTTAACCTACTACGTAACTTGTTTAAAGGAAATTAAAGAGGCTGAGTAAAAACAATAACAATTTATTTATCTATGAACAAAAACAAGTCTTACAAAATATTAAGGCAACTTGCGTCTTTAAATAACTAATACATTTAATCGCAAGGGTAGGCACTCTCAACTTCTCGATCATCCAAGAGCCCAATCTTTCGCTCACGTAATATTAGTTAAATAGTGAATGTTAAAATTTAAAAAATATTAAATAAAAAATAAATTCTATATACAGGGCGATATTAACTAAATCCCTGTTCATACTATCGTAATAGTATAAAACTATGCAATTCTTTTTTCATTAAATTATTGATTGGCCCTAATAAGTTAGGCAACGCATTTTACACAATCAAATCTTCAATTCTCTTTCATCAGACTTTAAGGTCTGAAAGTATGCAATTCTTATTTCATTCTATTATCGATTACCGCCTAACATGTTAGATAACCAGTATTACCCAACCACACGCTCAATTCTTGTTCAGAGTTCCATGTTTTTGTCAGACATTGAGGATTGAGGTTGTCAATGTCAATACCTACTGCAAACGCCATATTCATCAAATATTTTTCTGGTTCAAATGAATAAAATAAAATAGTTGGTGATTCTGTATCAACTTTGGTAATCAATTTCCAAGTTATGATACAAATACAATTAACAATTTCGACTGGTAAGTTTCTGCTACTGCAATTGCACGTTGCAATTCTATTTTTATAATTTAATTGATCACAAACAGGATATAGGATTTCAGTCTATGCTGAGTAAACGTTTTTGAATTATTAAATAAATGTTTATATTTAATACATATCATATAGTATAATTTCGGTTTGGCTGAGCTGTGTTTTCGTGTGATTGAAGACCGATTGATGCGACAGAGTGCAGTAACCTTAGTGCATGCCATAATTAGATTTTAAAAAGTATACATAGAAATACTAAACATAATTGGAAATAAGTATTTAATACATTTTCCAGTTCCAGAGTGACTGCTGAGGTGATGGCCAATGGTACCAAGGAAAAATGGGATCCAGGTGAGATAGCTGATGTTGTAATATTTTGGTTTCAACTGGTTAAGAATTTTTATTATCTTCGTAAAATATATTAGGTTTATTACTTAAATTACTAAACAGTTATTTATATATTTTTTAAGTAAGTATTTTATTATTTTGTTTGCTAGCTGGTTTTTTAGCATTTTTGTGTTAATAATTTTAAAATGCATGCTTCTTATTTGCTTAGTAAAAAAGAAGACCATTATTTATATTTTTAAGGGAGAAATTTATTAAAGTTCTTATTTTATAATTTGTTGAGTTTGTGTGTATATTTAACTACTTGTTTTTATTTTATTAATAAATTTTTAGTTGATAATTTGTATTTTATTTTATTTTATTGTGTTTTCAATAGCTTACTAACATAGCAAAATATTTGTTGCCTTTTTCCTCTACGGTTTTTATCAATTTTGGTCTGTATTAGGAAATACAAAATTGATAAAAAAACATGAAACATAACCTCAAAAATAATAATCGCACATTTATTTCAAGAGAAATTCGAAAAGTAACAATATTTACATAGAGGCCATCTAAAGTAAACAGGTCTAAAAACCATGTTCACAGATTTAACCATCAAACTCATTTTTTTTAGGTATACCTATTATGAAACATCAGTTGTATTAATCCAAATCTTTAAAAAAAAACTTCAGTATTTTTTGATATATATATATATGCAATAAACCGTGAAAAAGTTAGCTAGTGATTAGTTACAGAATGTTTTTTTATTGTAATTAAAAGTTCTTATTATTAATAGAAATAATTTAACATCATCTAATCAAATCGGGGTGGCCCACCCTTTTGTAATGTTGCTTGAATTTTTATATATATTTTTTGTAAACTGTACGAAAATGAAGAAATTAACTAAAATGGCTGTAAGACAAAAGTATAAGGTATACCGGAATGTGTTTCGGTAAATTTTGGAACTCAAGTAAAAAACCTTTTTGAAATCAATACCCTGAAGGTGATTTCCACGACAGCATTCACTGTTGGTTCCAAATTAACAGTGCCAAAGTGGCATCGGGAAACAGTAACAAAGTCCGCGTATTACCTACATGTTTATAATAAGAATTCTCAAATAAAATTTAGAAGATTGGCGATTGGCTTACTTAGTTCCTGTAATTAAAAATTAAAAAAAAACAGTATAATATATATCCTTTCAAGTGAGGTTTGATTTATAAACATTGAAGGTATTGATTGTTATTTGACGGGACATCATGTAATATTCAAAATTTTCATGCCACAGCTGCTACGGCATAGCAGGTAATAATAAGATTTTATCAATCGGCATGTTACGGCGTTTTGTTTAATTTCCTAACATAAACTAGTTATACGGAGGGGAAATACTTTTCTATCTTTGCCCTCGACATAATACAAAAAATATTTCCAAATGTATACGTATCGTTTATACGGAAAAAATTGAATTGAGTTGAATTAAGTTAAAAAAACACCCTGAAGGTGATTCCCATTCGAGCATTCATTGCTGGTTCCTACAGTAGCACCGGGAAACAGTAACAAATCCTACAAAGAACAAATTTATACTAAAAACAGTCAAAACTGGCGACTTTCTTAGTTCCTGCAGTAAAACAAAAAATATTGAAAAATAATAAGTATCTATCTAAAAATAACAATCCATTTCTTTATCTACCGAAATAAAAATTAGGGTCTGTAATATATCATAAATGAAACACTTTTACGAAAAAAATATTTTTGTAAGGACAATAAGGGACAAAAGAAATTAAATTTAAAATATACTTTAAATAACAATTAAACTCTGTTATGTGTGCCAATGTCAAATCACCAGGATCGTTCAGTTTCTCTATTAATTTATCAAACACAAAGTTATTAGGTAACCTTGAACGGGAAACAAACCATTGTAGAGAAGTGCACTTTAAATCGATTGGAAGATTAAAGGCGTTCAGACCACGAAAAATAAATTTAAAATGAAAGCTGTCATTGTTATTAAATGGATTTTATATATTCTTTTAGTAATATTCCGTTGGATGAATTATTTACCATTTTTTGAAACTAATAAAGCCTAATAATTGTAATAATTTCATAATATTTGATCAGTCACAATATATCCAATATACAATATCTACAAAGGTCCGAAAAAATGTAGAATGTTTTATTAAGTATGTATATATAATACAGTTTGGTAAATGAGTAAATGAATCTATTTCTGATGTTGTATGATATTTTATTTTTAATTAATGGCATTTTTTTCGAATGTTACCAAATCAAAAGAATCGTACATATACTCGTATGTACATGTTCCATTGCTTTATTTCTCTCGTGTTTCATTATTTATTGAATAAACAAAATATAATGTGATTGATTTCACAATTACTACATTTCCTTTTAAAACCTTCCCGAACTTATGAACTCAAAAAATTGCAAACAGTCATAGGATTTAAATAAACTTATTGAATATGACAACTTACATATAAAAGAAAAAAATTGAAAAAAAAATGGTCCATAGTAATCCCAACCACATTTTCTATTGCTAAAAGGTGGTAGTTAGTGGAAACTCACGACTAGATTTCACTTCATCATCAGTACTCTTCTTTGAAAGACATTCAGATCGGAAAAAGCAATTATTTTTAATATAAATTTGACCCCTATAAATAAGCAATTTCATAAAAATGTCAATTCTTCTACTTTTTAATGCTAAAATGATAGTTAATAAAAAATGTTTTATACGTAATGTGTAAATATTGGTTTAGAATCTATAGATCTAGTTCTTAAATTTAAACTTTTTTCTTATTAAAGTTCAGGTAAAGTCATTTTATTTAAAGTAAATGGTAATGATAATGGGCGAGAGGTCGAAACCGGGCCGGTAGGCCTTTTCAGGCCCTTTATGCCATTCCCCAGTCTTCCCCTTCTAATGCTCGATACTAAAGAAAAGAACCAATTTCTTTTAGCACTGACTCGTCTACTTTCATCACTTCAACAAGCTTCCAATTTGCCTTCAACAGAAGAAGAATTAGGTTTTCTCAGTACTTTGTTACAATCGAAGGAGCTACACGCCTTAGTAAACGTTCATAATAAAATTATCAGCAATGGTGCCAGTGATACATTTTTCCCGATGCTCTCAACCTCCATGGATATCCTCGCAGATGTTCTTGAGGAGCTCGTTCAAAGACCTCATAAGTCCGAAGACTGCAAAGAGTTGTTTTATTTATTGCAGAAACCTCATATTCAGGTACCTAGAAAAAGTTTATTTTAATTTATTAGCAATTATTTTTGGGCTCTTATGTGGACGATAACGGCTTTTATTACTCTAAATTTGTTCGTTGTCAGATAATTCTTTTACGATAAAGTAACATTAAAATGAAATACAGGGTATTAATTGCTCTCTTGAAAGCTATAAAAATTTTTGGTGGTTTTTGGAGTACCTAAATTTTGGAATTCGAAAGTTAAATTAAAAAATTCGTTTTAGGGTTTATTATATTCTCACGATTCAGTGGCTCAAAAGGACTACTACCCCCATTTACCAGAAATACCTAGAGACACTGAGGAAGATGAAGAAACAATCAAAATCGTTCAACTGGTTAAAAGCAATGAACCACTGGTAAGTTTAAAAACTAAGAACATAGCGTCATCTGGAGTATCAATAAATATGTAATATTAAAACGATAGTGATTTCACAATATTCTGAGATGAGACTGTCAAAAGATGTAAATAATTTATTTTATACTTGTAAATATAAAGTTAGATCTAATTTTATTCATAGTAGCTCATAAAAAATAGGTAGTCGTTCAGAGCGCATAAAATTTCGACAAATTTCCTCGGCATCTCGTAAGGTATTCTTGAAATAGTGCGTTCGAATCAGCGTTTATTTGGGTTCTCTATTTTGTTTTAATTTAACAAAAATCTTTGACAGGAAAATTATTAAACAGTAATTAATGTCGGACTAGTGATTCTAGAAAATTTTTAATAATGTATGAAGAGCTAATCCACATTTAAAAAGAGCAATCAACCTAAACATTTGCTGTTTTTGTTTTAGATTTTTGTAATGATACCAGTTATAAAGTACTGTTTCTTTAGAATTCGGTAGTTAATAATAGTATTTTGAACGAAAAAATTACATTTGTTAAGTACTATAATATGAAAAATGTATTGAACGTCGCCTAATTAAGAGTCATACAATTATATTATACAAAATACAAAAAGGTTATTTACAAACATTTATTAATTTTATGTATGTAAGAGAACCCAGTTAGTTAATATTCTTATGTCTCACATGTAATAAAAAAATCATATAGTAAGCAGAAAATCTTTTTCCATATATTGAAGCCGTAATCTCTAAAGTTTAAAAATAGTTTAAGAGTAAGTAATATTGTTACGGATTTATTAAAAAATGTAAAACTTCTAAAAATTCTATGAAAATTTTTAAAACTAAACTTTTTGGATTAAAATTTTTAAATGGAATTTTTGAACATCAAAATTTTATCTTTCTTTTGTGCAAGGCCGGGGCACAAAGTGCTGAACCGATAGTTGTAAGTATCATAAGTAACATAATATTTTACCCTTTTCCCCTATTATGCACAAATTTTCCTGCACTATATCTTTTATTCCCTCTTTTAGATTATCATCTTCTTTTAAAGTTGAGAGTTTTCTGCTAGTGTTAACAAATATATTTTTGTATGTTAAACTAAATAAAAATGCACAAATGAGAACACAAAATTGTTCAAATACAAATATTCGTTATCGTCATAATTACGGCATTTCCTGTTTGTATACAGTAAAACATAACTTTAAATATTCTTCTGAATGATTATGTAAATGTATTGTACTGTATCTTAGTAAAATTTATGATTGAACAAAAAAGTATTTATTAAAAAAAATCTCTTCCTCTTAGGAAAATGAAATTTCACTCATTTTTGCACTTTTGTTTTTGAGTTATAAATATTAAATCTTTGGTATTTATGAAATAATTCATTTAGTTAATCATTTAGGGAGCTACGATAAAAACGGACGAATCAACAGGCAAAATTGTGATAGCACGTGTGATGCATGGAGGGGCTGCTGATCGATCTGGTTTGATTCACCCAGGAGATGAAGTAGTAGAAGTTAATAATATTAATGTAGAAGGAAAGACTCCAAATGATGTTTTACAAATTTTGGTAATATATTTTTTTGGTATATTAACTTAAAAAACTTTCAGTGAATCGTCACATTACCACAGTGACTTTACAAAAAAATTAGTTCTACAATATTGTTATTTATCTTAGAACTTGAAAACTAAATAGTTATTTTAATACTATATTTTTCAGCAAAATTCAGAAGGGACAATCACTTTTAAATTGGTACCAGCTGATGGAAAAGGGGGTGTTAGAGAAAGTAAGGTCAGAGTTAGAGCTCATTTCGATTACGATTCTTCAGTGGACCCCTACATTCCTTGTAAAGAAGCAGGATTAGATTTTAGGAAAAGAGACGTTCTGCATATCGTTTCTCAGGATGATGCCTACTGGTAAGAACATTTTCACAATTTGCAAAATATGTCAAAGAAAGTGTCTTGGGGGTCAAGTGTTACTAATTTGGTTTCCATTGAAGTGGGAATTTCTTGCAATGATTTAATTCCCAAATGCCAATCATTGGAATAGTTGAATCCTAACATTGTCTCTCTGACCATCTTTTGTTCCACATTTTCTGTCCATTTACTTTTCTAATATTTTCTTTTTCCAAATATTTATGCAATTTAATGAATCATTAAGTAACTAAATGACTTTTAAAATATAAGTTCATCTCAATGCCTTTGATATAAAATTGTGACATAATTTTTTCTTTTTCATCGCCAGTATTATTCAAACGTAAATCTCTCTCAAAATTTTGCTGCAGTTTCTTCAAGAATTCCTCAATAATATAATTTCTCTCATTTTTAAAAATAAACATTCAATCAACACTTTCCAATTATGATAAATTATTACATTTAATGTCTTTAACATGAATATTGAAATATAGGTGGCAGTCTAGAAAAGAAGGAGATAGAAATATGCGGGCTGGTTTGATTCCAAGTAGAGCTCTTCAAGAAAGAAGAATCATTCACGATAGGACACAAATGAATAAAAACACTGAAGATGGTAAGTAGAGAGCTTATAGGTAAAGCTAGTAAATTAATTTTTGAATGGCTTATTTGCTTGGCTTCAATGCTTAACAGTGTATAGTTGAGTATTATTTATCATACCACCTCTAACAATTCATTCAAATAAATCTGAAACACACTTTTAATTTATATATGTATATTAAAACGTTTTAATCATCTACTGACGATGCTAATATAGATAGCGAAAAGCGTTTCCAGTAAAGTATTTTGATTTGATGTGTAAGTGGTTCAAGGTTCAAGCAGTTACGATAAACTAAATGTTTCAGTCGTTAACATAGTTGAAGCAATATATCTTGAAACTATTTTTAAAGCACTGGGAAACCGATTTATTTGTGGTGGTAACAATACCGCCAAACATCACTAGTGTGGTTATTGTAAACTATCACTTAGGAATAGTAACCACGCAATAATAACTAATAAAATCACCCTAATTTTTCTCAGAAAATTAGCTAAAGTTCAAAATTATTTATAAGGAAAATCCTTCTATGAAGGGTTTCGGACCATTCCCCTTTAATTGTAATTACACCAAATAGCATGGTATTTAATACCAGAAAGTACAATCGTAACCAAATTCTCTCATATAGCAATATAGAAAAATCTGGAAACAGTGGTAAATAATAAGAATACCAAGTTATAAACAATCCTAAACAGAGAAGTAAAGGAATTGAACATATTTTACATATTTAAAGCAAGTGAATTTTAGTAAACTATCTGAGTATTCAGCTGTTCATCGAGATGCTCAAATGCATTTGTCAAAGAAAAAGACAGTATCATGGACGATATTTTTATTGTAAAACAGCACAATTTCAGTCCTTAAAGGATTTGAGGAATTAGAAAACACTAATTATTTAAATGACCTAGAATTTGTTATCACTGGGTAGCTTCATGCAAGTTTTTTACAAAAAATATATTTCGCTATTTGATAATAATAATTCCAAAATCAAAGTCTTGGTTTTTAATAAACAGTCTGTATGAATATTGAATTTAGTTAATGTAATGTTAGCAGGAAGAAATAGTAAGAAACAATTCAAAAATGCAGCATTCACTTTTCGCATTCACTCATACTAACAACGTGCATGCTAATCAATCATTTCCTTACTAACCATCCTATTTGTGGCCGTAGGGCTTTGCTCTGTTTCAGCTTTGCCTGCTATAACTTGTCGACCGAAATCCCCTCATTGTGCATCCAAACCTAAAACTAAAAAGATTATCTATGATATAGTTGAAAACGACGATTTTGACCGGGAAGAAATCGCAACTTACGAAGAAGTAGCCAAGCTGTATCCCCGACCTGGTATCTACAGACCACTCGTTCTAATTGGATCACCCGGTATTGGAAGAAATGAACTCAAAAGGAGATTGATTGATACTAATCCTAATAAATATAAAACACCTACTCCTTGTAAGTTCACAGAATGAAAATCATTCTTAAATGTCATTATAATAATTTTGTTTTATTATTTGGCAGTTACAACAAGGTCGATGAAACCAGGTGAAGAGAATGGAAAGGAATATTTTTTTGTACCGAGGGAAGAAATGGAAAAGGAAATAGAAGAAGGCAAATTTATCGAATATGGGGAATATAAAGGCAACCTCTATGGCACGTCGGCTGAGAGTGTCAAAGCCATTGTTAATGCAGGAAAAGTCTGTATACTAAACCCACATTACCAAGCTTTAAAAATGTTGAGATCACCTCAGTTGAAACCTTATATTATTTATATTAAACCTCCTAGCCTAGAAGTCCTGAAAGAGACCAGAAATGCCTACCACGCTAGATCTACTTTTGACATAAATAATTCAAGAGGCTTTACGGTAAGTCCTGCTTAAAGTAAATAATTCATTTTTAAATTATTTAACACAAATTAAGTCCTACGATTTTCTCATACCTGATACTGATAACATATGGCAATCGAAAGTTATTAATTTCCAAATTGAACTTAGCTTTGCAGACTTGCCTACATGCTTCCTTTTCAAAAATTATATTTTTATGCAATCTTACTAATATTTAGTTGTATTAAGTTCTAATAAACCGGAGTTATTCAAGATCACTCTTTGATGTAAAATTTGTTAAAAATAAGTTTTTGTTTGGAATAAAGGTTTGTTTTTTTGGTCTGAATAGAGGGAGAATGTAAGATCGTGCTCGCCATTTTAATGATTTAGTATTAATAGAAAAAACTAAATTCTAATAAATCCTTACTATTTCCAAAATACTCGATTTCTTTTCGTTAGGTTGAAGAGTTCTAATATTCATTTTGTCCTTTTTCTTCAGAGCTTTCTTGCATTAAAAGTATGGAAATTCACAGAGTAATTGTAGAATTTTATGCATAGCATAATTGATTTTTACACAACACTAGACTGTTTATTGATTATTGATAATTATCTACTCATAAATCATATGTGTTTATCTTCCCAAATAAAACAATTCCATCCAATAAAATAACTGATAAACTGATTAATTTTTTTTAACAACTTTAATGAAGGTAACTAAGTTCAAAACTTATGCTAATCAAAAACTTTGATGAGAGTTCTTTGAGTATTTTACATATTATTTGGTACTGATTCACTGATTTCCTTATCACAACTTAAAAAATAAACTCAATTTTACATATATGATCTGAAGAGTCATTAAGTATTTAAACTTAAACTATTTGGTGACAATTTATACTTTAAATTATGTAAAGGGCGATGAACAACTTTAAAAGAATCTATTTTTGGGTGTGTGTATTGTTCAATAACTTTTTAGTGACTCTTTCGTTCTGGAACTGGAGTGACGGTGATCTTGGGGGTAATTACCGCTCATTGGTAATTATGTGCTCAGAGGGCAGTTTTTATTGATCAATTTTTCTAGCGTACATTAGCGAAATGTCGATTGGTTCAAGTAAAAATTGCAGACGTGACAAATGCATGCATTATTTTGGAGAATGTACAGGGTGTTCAAACGTGACTTGAATATTATTTTAACTTGTTCAAAATAAGTGAATTTTAAATCGATTCTTTTGTGGTTCAAAAAGGTTAGCACAATTACATTTTTATAAAAGCCTATTCAAATTAAGTTATTTTCTACTTTTGTATTTAACGACAATCTTCCTGTAGCAATATTTATAAACTTTACTTTTTATTTATTTATTTTTCTTTCATTATTATGTTGAAGCTTCTTTGATAAAAATGTTCTGTTCCTTGTCGCTATTGTCGTTTTTTTTAAAGCTTTTTGAAATTAACTAATTTCATCTCTAAAACACTTTTGTTTATCTGGCATGTTCTTCGGACAGTTTTATGCTTACATATGAACTAAATCTTATTTTAACGTCAACCAATCAAAATTTAATTAGCTTGATCACGCCATATAAAGTATCCAATCTAATTTAGTAGTTATTTTTTAGTAAAAGTTTAGAAATAATAAATATTCATTGATGTAGGTTTGGGAACATAAATCTTGTCGGGGATGCTGCACCGTCACAATTAATTTTGGAGCAATGTCTAAGGTTCTATTTTATATTTTTTAAAAATTATCGAGGCACGAATATGTTGTTATATTAATATTTGTCTGCTAGAAAATACGCGTTAATCAATAGGTCTAGAGCTTTTAGCAGCTAAATTTTTTCTATTATTTATTTTCATCCAAAAAATTTACTTTGAAATGTTTGGTCGAAAGGTAATAGAACTAGTAGAACTAGTAGCTTACGCTCACTTTATAATAAAATATATACGAGTACAAAATACAATTTCTGAAAAGAAACAGAATTATTGTGAAACATATGTCAAATATCAAACACAATGACTTTGAGATACTAGATTGGCGTCTAGGAGCTTCATTTTTATTTGTAACAGTATCAGTAACAAGTATATTCTGCTATTTTAAAACTAATGCCACCGTAATAAAGATTATTAAAAAAGACTTATTACACGATTCATTATTATATCTTGGTCAGGATAAAAAGGTGCATTTACAAAATATATATTTAAAAATAATCTTCTTTTTCAGGAAGATGAGTTCAATGACATAATGAAATCAGCTGCCAGGATCGAATTTTTGTATGATCACTTTTTCGACGAGACCATTGTTAACGCTGATCTTGCCCTCGCGTTCAGTCAGCTCCTCACTGCTGCCAACCGGTTAGAAACTGAACCTCTATGGGTACCTGCCTCATGGGTTCAATAATTTTTTAACCGAAAATGTTGTTGTGTTAATGCTCTGGTTTCATTCAAATGGATGTAATATTCGACTATGATCATTTAAAAACGATTTATCCAGAATATTTAAAGAAATTATAATATTGTGTAAAATCGATTTTCGTGAAGACACTATTTTATCAAATTACCAATTGGAACGTTTTTCAAATCTCTCTCCAAGTAGCGACAAATATAAATTTAGTGGTTAAATCTGATCATCACGAAGATCAAGATTTAAAAGGGTTTTCACATCTATTGAAAAGCAACATCTTTATCAAATGACTATTACTGTTTTTCTCTATTTTCCTGGAGATTTTTGTAATTGATTAAAATGTGACTAGTTGAAATTAATAAATATTCTGGATATTTCACATCCGATTATTCAAATGTAAAATATTTGCAGTGAATTTTTAAATGAACTTAGTGTAGGTAAAGTGTAGACGTATAAAAAAGCATGTTCTATTTTTAAATTCTTCTGGCAACGGAAAGGAATGGCATTAAGCGTACTGTTATTGCTATATTTGAAAAATGTCTCTTTTTTAGTTTGTGTCCTTCGATTAAACCGAGCTTAAACTAAAAAAAATTACAGTTTTCACAGAACTTCGGTGTTTACAATAAAATCAAATGATTGTAATCTTAGCTTTTTTAGTATGCACAATATGTTACAAGAGACAACTACTCTATTATCCCCATTGAGTACCATATTCAAAAACGGTTGAATTGTTGCAACAAGTGTAACTTTTCATAAAATAATTTTACATGATATGAAAAAAAAAAACAACCAAAAGAGGTTAAGTATACGTATGTAACAAATATGGGAGGGTGCTAATTATAATGTATGTACGACATTTCAAGTGATAATGTAATAGTTTTCACCGAGCAGAAGTAAAACCGTGGTTCTGGCAATAAAACAGGTTGGATCAAGTAGTCGATAGCCATACCATAGTAATAAGCAAAATTGACACTTACCAGATTCTTAGGTCTTTAATTCTGGCTCCGATTCTGGGAGACGCCCAGTAAGTATATTTATAGGTCACTCAAATCACAAAGAAACTAGCTGAACTTATTTATTGTGCGAAAAGTGGTGTAAATTAGAAATAAAAATTAAATGAAGAACAACGAGTGACTTTACAATACAGAAATTAAATTAATGATTTGGATAATTATTAAGCCTTGTCGAGTTCTTTAATAAACCGTTGACTCTATTAACTAATTCAGAAAAGTACCGGAAAATTATAAACACTTCATCACGATGGTACTTTTATTACTTTGATTAAATGGTTTTCGGTCTTTACAAAACTAACCATAATACTCAGTTTGGAGAATTATTAAGACGGCTTGTTTTTTGACTATTGAATTTGTATATTTGAAAATAACTCAAAGTGCTTTTATTGAAATATTCCTAGAAAAATAAAAATTACTAGCTTTCTTGATTTGATTTTGCATTACAGAGACGGCTCTGTTACACCGACCTGAAAATCATTCTAGAGAAAGCGTGAAAATGCAAAATCATATATTTAATAAACAAATTTTATAATTAATTTTCGGCAATTTTGTAACTCGTTATTTTTTTTATTAGTTATTTTCACAGTGATATGCCTTTTACTCATAGAGTTTCATAATTCTACATGGACTTGGTACAACTCACTTGACTTATGAGTTTATTAGATTTATTAAAAGATCCTCATCTAATAAAGAGGAGATACTTTTCAAATGCAGCATGTAACACACTCAGAACAATTTTTCTTTGAGTCTGCAGCAAAACCGTCCATTCATACTGAGGGTTCATTAGCTATCTGAGTAACACTGAGATTGTGAACGTTATTTGTTACACGACATCTATAGTTACTGACCCGTTAGTCCTTTAAAGAATAATATATTAATTTGAATAGAAACTGAAAGCGTGACTTACTGTTAACTAATTTTGAAAATTTTTATTTTTAGATCGTAAATTTAATAAAATGTTATAGACTGTATTAAAAATCCGTTAAATACCTTTAGTAACAATATAATGAAAATAGCCGACACTCGAACAAATACATTTTTGATATTAATACAAATTAAGTATGTTCATTACGTTCGTTCTAAAATTATAATAGTAAATTGGATAATTGCATTTTTTATAATTACTTATATACTTATTTCAATTCCAGTTAATTAAAATTTGTTAATTGTTGAAAAAAAATTAGTTCACTAAGAAGCTGAAGAAGATCATAAACCTAATAAATTTAAACATGAGGACCAACTTGTAGTTGTAGAAAAAATAAACTGTAAACATACTCTAAACTAAACTCGGTGTATTTTTTAGGCACTTAGTGTAAATATTCCACTAACAATTTAAATAAAAAATTCTATCTGTTAGTTATTAGAAAAAATATAAATGTTTCCAGAAAAGTACCTACAATTTTTAAGCAAATAACAAGAAAATAAAATTTTTAAAAAGTTTATAAAATTAAATTGGTTTTAAAATATTGCACAGCGCGGAATTCAAATGCGGATCTTCTACATCTTCCTTTCTTATATATCTTTTAATATTTAATGTAATTACATGTAATATTTAAGTAAAATGAAAAGTAATTTTAATTAATCAGAGATTTCTTCAATGGCGGTACTAAAAATATGATTTATTAGTTTATGATAATAAAATAATAATATAGTTCCTCCAGAATTTCTGTATTTTTGAGGATTTTCAATCATACTTCAAACCGCCACTATTTTTTCTTAAATATAAAGATGAGCTTACTGTAAGAAATATGTTAGTTTCCTGCCTTAAATTAGCTCTTTTAGGAAAAAAATATCAATTTCGTGTTCATCAACTAAATGAACTATATTTCATGTTAAAATTCTGAAGTTTTTAAAAACAGTATGATAGAAATAAAACCAATTAACTAGTGTGATATTCCTCACGTTAGTTAAAAATTATGTAAAAAATCAGAGAGCGGTTTAAAAAATTGATTTTTTAGAAGACTGAAAGTAAAGGATAATATAAAAATATTCGCCTCAACCTTTCAATAAAAAAAATGGTTCAATATCTTCATTAATATCGAAGATAACGCCAAACTATTTTTTGGTCGTAGGCAATAGCTATTTGCACTATTCTCTTATACTTAAACTTTTTTTAAATTATCATTTAAGGAGTAGGCTAAATTTCTATTTTCGTTTTTTTAGGGAATTTAACAAAAATTGTTTACAACGAAAGGAATTATAGGAAATGCCATTTTCTGATTGAACATTTAGTATTGCTTAATATTTCTATTGTCATTGTTTGTGAAATGAAAATTAGGTATAAGTAGAAAATTTATTAGTTTTAGCAAGATTCCATAAAATCATAGAAACTCTCGAAAAATAGAAATCAATTTTTTGTGCTCTTATTTATACTTAAGGAAAAAAGTAAAAGGTTATTCTAGAAGAACTTTACTTTTCACTCCATGTAGAATAGAATAATAGAATTTCAAAGGTTTGGCGAGAATTTAATAGGTAATACATAGGTGAAACCTTAAAAAGTAAAAGAATACGAAAAATAATATATGGTCAGACATTTGACATTGTCTTAAAATAAATAGTAGTTTTTAAAAGGATTTGCGAGTACATTTTACGATCTTTTAAAATTTTAAAATGTGAAACAGCCTATATACAAAAATAATTGATAAACGGTTGTGAATAATTTCTTGTGATAATTAACAAATAGAGTGCAAACCTAGCTCAATAGTGACAAAATTGCTCAATGATTTAATTCTGATATTCGTTTTTTATGAAACAGTATATTTAATTTCTATTATACAGTTTTTAATTACAAAATTTTTAGTTGGTGAACTATGGCAAATTTTAAAATTGTTAACTGAATTTCCATTTACTTGTAAATATAGAATATAAATAAGAAAATTTGGTTGTCACCAATAAGTAAATATTGAAACATTTTTAAGTTTTTCTGAAATAATATGTAAAAAATTAATTAGAAAACATTTGCCTAAACTTATGTAAAACAGAAATAACGGCAAAACATAGTCCCCTCATTGACACCATTAAATAGAACATAAAACACTGCCAATTCGAAATAACCACTTTTTGATGTTTCGTTATTTCAATAATGGTAGTTATTTCATTGTATTACATAAATGTACATCTGTTAAGAATAAACATTATTTAAGTGTTTAAATTAAATTTTGGATAGCAGTTGACTAATTCTTTGAAAGTTAACTTAAGTAGCGAAATAAATAAACGCAAAACAAAAACAATATTTTACATAAATCGAAGCACCTATTTGTGACTCTTTCTTTCTCTCAGTATAAATATCATATTGATAATATAATGTGTTAGTCAATGGTTATGCATAATTGCATTTATATTTTGAACATAGATTAGTTCAAACTTTTATACGCTAATTTTTAAACTAGTTATTTATTTGTATGTTTCTAGAATCTTAAATATCAATATACAGATTTGTTAATTGGCTACACTGTTAGCTTTCGAAAAGAATTATATAGTAAATCAGAATTTGCATAATTTTGCACAATAGTACAATAATTATATGTAATAATGACAATGACTCTGTATATAAAAGTAATTTATTTCCTATATTTCTCTTTATTTGTTTTGTTGTGCCGAAAAATAAAAATTAAATAAAAATTATTTTTGTTTTCATTAAGTAACCTTAGCTGTTATCAGCATTTTTACATGTGAGTAGAAAACATTTATGAAAAATATATATATAGAATGATACATTCGATATATGTTTTAGGTAATACTGTTTTCTATCTTATGTAAAAGATGGAAATAACAGAATTCAGTTAGTAATAAAAGTGATACATATACTACGAGTAATATTATTAATATGTCATAGGGAGTCAATAGTTTTTAATTAATTTTAGGCTCGAAAATGAACATTCGCCACTCTACCCTGTAACAATTATAGTTAATATAATTTTTAAAACTATCATTAAATTAGGAAAAGTGCTGATTAAATAATTTCTATTTAATTACATCACAACCTATGTTATCTCGTTTGCAATTTGCAACCATTATTATTAGATAACTTTAACTCTATGGTGATGTAATATTTTTTAAATTTTCTTTTGGATTTGTTTTCATGATTTTAAAATATATACCCTTGGAAAACTTGGAAAATAAATAAATATAAAATGTATGAAACGCAAAGACTTTTTAATGTTATTTTATGTGAAAAATGTTGTGATAAGAAAAATAAATTTATTGCTAAATATTACGTACTTGTAAATAATTACTAAGCTTACTACTAATCTATAAATACGAAAATTTATTTAAAGTAAAACATCGGTTATTATTTCACAAATATGCAGAAAAATTCCATTAAAAAATTTCAGTTGAATTATGGCAATTATTTATATTTGCGTGGGTTATAGCAATCTATAATGACTGTAATGAGTTGGTATTGTACTTTTAATGGTTTTTTGGCAAAAATAACATTTGAAGTGAAAAGTATTGTTAAATCTATTTTGAATTACCATTTTACTTCCTGTAAAACCATTTTTAGGGAAAAACACTTAAATTAAGATACAATTTTATTTAAAATTCTTCCGGCTAATTCAGTAACTATCTATAAGACAAATTTAATAATATGGGGATAATTGAATGGGTAGTGAATCTTTTTCATTTTTATGCAGAAAAAAATATCCTTACAGTAAGCTTCCGATTAGCAAAATACTGTATTTTCTTGCATACATTAAGGACAAACAGTTGAAATACTACTAAAAGAAGTACCTATTTATATAAAAAGTTAATTCCTTTCTTGCACTTTCTTAACATGTAATTTTTAATATATTATAATAATTACTAATAGAAATAAATTCTAAATTACAAGGAGAAAAGAAAATTCAAATAGTATGTACAATTAAATGAATGAAATACAAGCCAAAAGCACAACTAGAAAATCAGAATACTCCGAAATTTTAAAAATTAAATAGTTGTGCAAGTTTAAGTGCGATTATATCTTCACAAAGCTCTATAAATACACCAATGAGAATGTAAAATTAGCATCTGTTAATCAAAACATTGAAATATAGGATCACATTGAAATATTTCTATAATTTTTTATGCTTAGCAAGTCCATAAAATTGAAAAAAGTGAAATAGTTGATAGTTTTACTTCAAATACCTTAAAAAAATAACGGAAACAAAAAATTTGTTGATTTTAAAATTTGATTAAACCGAAAATAGTATCACATCCTCTTGATGCCAAAAAGTTAAGAAAACAAGTAGCACTTAAAAGTTTATGGTTTAATGCAGACAGAATATCTAATTTGTTCGGAAAAACATAAAAAAATGGAACTGGGAATCCACTTCGTTAAAATTTCCAGAATTTTTAAAAGTAGCTGTTTTTATACAATATACGAGACATTGTTTCTAACTTTCCTTGAACATTATTGTCAGTCTTGCAGGGACAAGTTTTACATCAGCAAATAAACAGAATGGAAATCGTTTTGCTTACATCGACGATGCAGTCACCAACTTCCAAAAATTCTTTCTTCGCAATGAAAAAAATGAATAAACATTTCTATATCATTACTATCTCAAAAACTTAAGAAAACTGTATTTTGCTCTTGTTTTTTTTTTGAAATGTTGACCTGGAGAAGACCGTTAATACCAGTGCCGTAAACAAATGACACTTGTTAACAAGCGCACTTTTAATATTGTTTGTAGAAAAAAAATTAAGACAGTTTTTGGGAAACTTGACCTGTAATATTTATCCTATTAACCCAGTTGTCGTGGACCAATTATGTGTACTTTTGTATTGAAGAACTGACACCCCTTGTCGAACTAAAACCCATCAATAATTTATCATATTGGAACGTTTACTACAACAATACGACATTCTTAGCTTAATTTCCTAAAGTGGGGTTGACTCTGACACAGAGGTTTTACATTTTCTTATTGACGAACGAATAATTTGAAAGTCAATAATGGAAATATCGGGAAAATTATACCTTTAAGCAGATTTGTGAAAAAAATGTTTAACATTTTAATCAAAAGTTTGGATGTTTAATAATATTCTTGTTGGGATATATGAAGTATTTATATTACACTGTGGTAAGCATTTTTGAAAAATTTTAATTAATTTGATAAAATGGACATCTATTATTATTATTAATGAATGGACACGTAAGATAAAAGTATTTTAGTTATAAGAGATTGATTAAAACAGGTATGAAAAGGTTAAATGCACAAACATGTTTCACTGGTGCCTCAACGGAGACATCAATTTGGACCTAATATTGTTTGTTTTGTTATATTTTTAGAAACAGGTTAATATAAAAATGTAAGATCTATTGTCATATTCATTTTTTGGTTGTTTTTTTTTTGAAGAATATCAGAGGAGTAAAAAGTTTTGTATGATAACTTTTTATATTGACAAATCTGTTTTACATTATTTAAAAATAAGCAATACAAATATAAGCATTTTCATTTTCAGATTTTTTAAGCCTTAAGCCTTCTCTCTTGCCTGTGTTATTACTGCTTTTATTGTTGTTCTTTATTGTATCCTGTATATGTATTTTCGTTTAATAATAATATCTCTAACACATTTAATAAAACATGCTTTAATGATATCAGATACTACATGGAAATTTGAAACTCCAAAATATTTGGTCGTCCCTACAGATCTCTTTAGCCTTTTAATCTTTTTTAATTGAGCTTTTTCTAATAGTTTGTATACAATAAATATTTTGAATCACTCCAATTATATATTATTTTTCATTTGTAGTAGAAATTTCAGTTTACTTTTAAGTTTTATTTTATTACAACTCGTACAAATCTATATAACAAACGTGTCATAAAAGTAAGTGACATATGGGTCATAATCTCGAGTCTGTTCTGTGATTTTAGGAACTATATTCTAATTTACACTAATCAAGTAACTATTTAAAACTAATCTATGGTAAAAACTTCTAAGAGCGAAAGT
The DNA here is from genome assembly GCA_951812935.1 of Hermaeophaga mercurialis. NCBI lineage: Eukaryota > Metazoa > Arthropoda > Insecta > Coleoptera > Chrysomelidae > Hermaeophaga > Hermaeophaga mercurialis. The sequence goes on along the minus strand of OX638362.1, from coordinate 8,463,256 downwards.
TCTGGAATTTGTAGTATAAATAAAAGGGTCTATAAAAACAAATTATGGGTGCATCTCGAGGACAAAATAGCCGTGAAAGTTACAAAATTGAGGTGGTTTTTAAGAAATTGTTGAATAGAAATATTTAAATAATAATATTTTTTGTTTTTATATATTATTTCTTTGATTGAATTTATTTAAAATTACCCATATAAATATTTTTATTGATATTTTTGCTTGTTCACGCTTGTTGCTTAGTGCTTTATGCTATTTTTTTGGATTAGAAATTCAGTTATAAAATTTTACCGAAAATTCTCTTATTACAAGATGTAATAATTGTTCTTTACATCTGTTTGAGTTCGTTTAATTTCTATTAATACAGGGAGTGTTCAGAAACTCACTTCTTATAAAAAATCTTCAAAATCTAGAGCTCATTTTAAGTCGATTAGACGCAAATCACTTTATCCAAAAATACTTCCTAAGGGATTCCTGTTGAATGATATTATTTTATACATTTATTTCTTAAAATGTGCCCAATCAAATTGTCGGAAGAGGATTTTTTAATTGTAGTCATAGGCGGCTCGTTTGAGTGGGATTTTGGAAACTTTTATTCATAATTTTTTGTCTCCCAAAATGTCGCTATTTTGACATGATAATTGATAAATTTCGATATTTTTACAAAAAAATTATGTTTTACAGCGTCTATGATCATTCAAAAATTTGTTATTTAATTTGTTAATCAATGAAACGTATGCACCGAGACACGAAAAATTTAAATTTTTCTCGAAAACGGTTTATGGGAAGACGTCAGATAAGAGTATTATTTTTTTGTAAAAATGTCAAATTTGTTATATGATGATATTTTGAGAGAGAGAAAAATATAAATAAAAATATTTAATATCCTTCCAAAACGAGCTGCTTATGACTACAGTTAAAATAATCGTATTTACGTCATTTAATTGGACATAATACAAGAAATAAATGTTGTCACTTAACAAGTTATTGAAGTTATTTGAGTTAAACAGATGTTAGAGCTATAGCTTCCTTAGGAAGCATTTTTGGGGAAGGTGATTTCCATCAAATCGATAAGCAGGTTTTTTTTGTGTGAAGTGAGTTTCTGGATACCTTGTATAATATGTGGGTTAGATTATAATTGATGGTGTAATTTTCCTATTAGACCGTCAACCAGGTATATTCCTTACATCAATTGATTTTTCACGTTTTTTAATAATCCGTCCTTTGTTGTTCCATTTTAACTGAAATTTCAATAAATTTTGCTATAGTTATTTAAAAAAAAAGTATTTAGTTATTAGTTACACTATTGGTAGAATTTGAAACTATTTATTTTTCATCGGTAAGATTTCGTATTCGACAAATTAGTTATTTATTTTCATTTTTTATTTATTTTGTCTAAATTGGCAATTTTCCTCTTTCAAGTCTAATGTTCAATCCAACGTAAAAATGATAACAATCTGTTAATTGATAAAAACCAATTTCATAACTTTCTTGTACTTCCTTCTATGTCATAGCTTAATAAATAAATTTTAACATGCACCTCCGGATTCAAGGTAGATCTTAATCTCCTTGATAAAAGCCAAGAATAACATGGAAGTTGTGATACTGTACAAATTGGGATTGCGCGCCGTGGCGTGTGAAACTTGTCAAGTAATTTAGCGGACAGCATTGCCTACTTTTTAGTGCTTTGGGGCTCCCAGTAAAACTCCCTCGCACAATTCGCGAGTTGCTACATTGGGTACGAAAGGTGTCAGTTCCAAAGTTGAAAGTTTAACTGTGTTTAAGAGTCAAGGTCAGACACGTTCCAGGATGTGCTTTCTGAAATGAATATTTTTGGCAAAACTTCCTGTATATGAATTTTTTTTTTGTTAAACGGTAAGTATTTCTTTTTTTTTCTTTTTTGAGTTTTGAGATACGTTAACACCGAAGTGCTTGCAAATTGGGGATTACAGCAAAAAATAATTGAATTGACCATGGATGGAATTCACAAGAGGAGAAAAAATTTTATTTTTAGTTTTATCGAAAAATGTTTTGCTTAATGCAAAAGTTCATAGAGTTTCATAAAAAATTGAGTTTAAAATGAAGCAGATAGGATGAAATATAATTTTTTCTTCATTTCTTGAACGTTAAACTACACTGTATACTTTAGTTATTTATTAAGAGCTGAATAGTTTAAATGTAGCTACTAAAAGTTTTTCATTTAAAAACAGTTTAGACATTATGAATAATTTAAACGTTTTTTAAATTTTTGATGATTTGATTTTTAAGAAAAAAGCAAAAAAAAGGTAATAAAAAATGATTTGACATAAATCTAGGATATATTTTTACCAAACGTAATACAGATTTTAGAAATATAAATTAAAAATAATATGTAGCATGAATATTCTATAAATTATATTAGATGATTGATTAGATTAGATTATTTTAATATGAGTTATTAACTAATTTGGTAACAGTATTTTAATCTAATCCCGAAAGCTCATACATTATTCACTTACTAGGTAGATAGATCGAAACTTTCTTAGCGTTTCATGGTAAAAGCATTCTTATAAATCTTGCATTTTCATTTAAGACTGTTTTTAAATTGTTTATTTTGTTTCAGGTCATTCCATAAAATCGTATTTATAAAGAATCGCAAGCAAGTTCATAATAAACGATGGTTATTTCTAGGAATGGTTACTTAACTTATCCATGCATAAAAGAAATAACATTTATTGTATGTATTTATAGATATATAGATTAGTTATAATTTTTGCTAAATATTAAATAAGCCTTGTATAGTTATATCATTCTAATTAAAAAAATCTGGAAAAAAGGAGGTCAAAGTTACTACAAATGGGTCAACAATTTAATAATTGGATTTATTCAACTCATATTAGAAAGCTATTCGAACCTTGCTTTATCCCTTGTAGCAAGTACCTCCTCAACTAAAATTATTCGTAAGCGGTATTAGTACGTAAATAAGCTAAAACTGCGTCCGTGACTTATAATGAAGTCGTATGTGTTGCATATTTTAATGGCTAACATGTGCTTGTTTTAAGGCACAATACTTCTCTAAATTAGGTTCTGTATTTGATATCTATCAGTTGTTCTTCTTTTTGTAGTGATGCAATCGCCTAAAATTCTTACTTAACTTTACTAAATGACCTCTCAAGGTTTTTACCATCACAGCTTTGTGATTCTCTTACAACAAAAATTCTGCATGGATTCACACAATATGGGAAACATTTCAAGATAATTTTTCTTAATTTGTTATTCCATAAGTGTATTTTCTTTTTAAAAATGTAGTAACATTTGTGTGACTGGCTGAAATGAGACACATGCTCGAGAGCCAATAAAAAAAATTAAAAATGCCTGTTTTATAAGAAATCTTCATTAAAAAAAATTTGTTGTAGAATTCTACTGAATACTTGTACCCCTCCTCATGTAAAAATATCACCCTTTAGTTTTTTATTTCGTAGATACGCTTGACCATCTTACAAGGTGACAACCCTCTGGATGAGAAATAAAACAGCATAGAATCAGCAGCTTCCATATTTTCACATAGAATACAGAACAAAGATCCTTGAATTCAGTGGACTGGTTTTCAATAAAGACTATTAAAACCATATTTAGTCCAGGACTTAGCGATTTAGACGCTAAGTCTTTCCAATGAATCCAGCAATGGGTTCAGGAGAATATCTGAAGAATTCTTTTTTACCAGTGCAACAATTTTTCCAATGCAAATAACATCATTTGTAATCTTGAACAATTTAGTAACTGTAGTTTTTCCTTCAGTTAGTTTGTAAAACAATAAATCTTCACCTTGAGAGAATCTGATGTAGCAAATCAAATAGCAATCATTATTAGGATTGTTTCGCCAAGTTGTACAGCAAACAATTTTCAAATAAGCTCAGACTCAAGCTGTGGCTGAGTATCGTTAATCTGAATTTTTCTTCAAAAAAAATCAAGCAGTTTAATCACATATTCTTTGTACACTGTTTCTAGACGCCTCTTCAATTAAGTTGGTTTAATGGTATTTGCAGCCAATACTTTTAAACAAATAACGTACTTAGGTTTTGCTTCGCCATTTACTTCGAGGCTCCTAAACCCGAAATTTAAGTACGCTTCGACGTATTTTCGTGCTTTAGACTTTGGATGATCCTCACTTGAAACTGTCGATCTAGAATATTCTTTCTCAAGTTTTCGTTTCAAAAAATTATCCATACTTATATCACACCAGACCTAAAAGTTCCTAGTATAATAGAAATGCTCACATTGAAATAATTAGCAACAACCGCAAAGGTTCTTCTCTATTTATAGCCGTGTCGCGGGTTTCAATTCGATAAGCTTCGATACCTGACTCAAATATTCGGCAGCATCTCCGGCGCATTATACATTGATGCTTAGTGCCTAGTCACTAGTACATTTTGAATTCCTACTAGTTGGCTCTTAACTCACTGAATGTGGGCGCGAAGTTGTTTAAAACAGGGAGACGCCAAGGACAAAAATTGAGAAAAAAGAAAATCGAGTATCTACTAGAAGAAAATAGAATAAAATAGAGCATATTAAATAAGTAGAGAATAGAGAATACCATGAGGTCAAAAAAGAAATTAACAAACAAGTAAGAGGAACATATACGAGAGAACTAAGACAGTAAAACAAAAATAGAAATGTAGGAAAAATTATAATAAAAAAATATATCTACTATTTACAGTTCATAGGTCTCCTCGTATAGAATATGATTAATTTCGTAGCGTATATTAATTAGCATTCCGATAATTTAGTAGAAAGTATTACGTTAATTCTTAAGGGAAATGAGATGAATATTAAAATAGGCGTTGCCCTCACGCACCTACAGGCAAACAAGGGTCGTCCTGGAGCCTTGTTGGTGCTGATGAGTGACAACTTTTTTTTTATTTTGATTAATGTACATGCTGAACTAAGACATTTTTAGCGCGAAGTGACCTAAAGGATAATTTAAGAGTCGTTCTAAGAATAGGGTGAGTAAAAGAAACTGTTTCATTATTTTAATTAACTTAGATTGAACATGTAAGATTCTATTAATAATACATAAAATAGTGACTAATTTAAAGTGTTGCGAATTTTTACTTATCTAGGGGAAGCTTACGTATCATGTGCTCTATCATCATCTATATTCTGTGTAAAAAAATTTTGTACATCAGAGACTAAGGGTATCTGAAAATTGAAGATATGGATAAGTATTGTTTTTTCTATCTTCTGTGATTTTTCTGCAAAGCACTAACTGTTCATGTTAGACTCCAAATTTGATATATTGTTGAATTCAGCTCAACGAGACGAATAAAGAAGTTTGAAATATACATACATAGAAATTAGCATGAACAATATAACATTTAAATAAAATAGATAACTGCGATTTTTTTTAACAAATTAACTTATTTGGTTGTTCAAACGAAACGAGGCAATCGAGTTAAACTTTATTTATTTTAATTGTAATTCTTCTATTTCTGTAACCAGCCCTGACATGGCGATTTCTCATGCCTTGAAAGATAAATAAAAAGTTGATCAATATATATATTTAATTAATTAAGAAAAATTTATACATAGAATAATATTTTGGTTAAAAATATTGTTAATTCATGATAAATAAATAATGTCAACCAAACCATTAACAAGAAGTGGCTCCTTTGTAGTTATATTTATGGTTTACAAAGACGTGTCTTAAAACACTACCTTTTATATTTTATTTATACATAGTGTTTCAGATAACATTTCCACTGGAAACATAAAATACACAATAATGTAAGTAGTTTCAATGATACGAGTAGACTGTAGATGTGCAGTTCCATTAGGCACTAAAAAAGGGAATAAAGTTTACAAATATGGAAATTAATATTAAGTCGGCCTTTCGAATTTTGGGCTATTTACAGAGGAAAATAAAACATTTTGTTGCCACAACAGTCTTGAAATGCCGTGAATTGTCAGAAGCATTATGGAATACTATTCTATAGTCTTAGGAGAAAATGTTCAAATTTATTTATAACTTAATAGTATATATATATAGTATAATACGAAATGTTTTCCTCAAATCGCATCTTTTAAAAAATGGCGTACGCGCAATTGATTTGCAGTGAAATAATAAAATTGCACATATCTTTTAAACCGTTAATTTTATCGAGTTTTCACGACAAGACTTTTTTCTTTTAAAAATCTTTGATCATGGGTGACCATAATTTGTCTCATTAACCATTGAACATAGTCCGTACCTGAGTTCACAAGGGTAGTGCAGATTTGTTTATAACGCCAGCAAGTGTGCATTTATCGTGTCTATAAATGGTTAATTTTTTATTAATTTCAAATAAGCAGTTCAATAATTATAGATCGTTATCAACGGGCGTAAGGAACACATTTTATATAAAGTACTATCATTATTTTTAGCCACTCTACCATCTCCCAAGTTTTGGGTACGAACTCCTGGAACACCCTGTATATATAGAAGTATTTCGTTATCTCAAAATCCTATTAAACCTAATGTACAGACCTATCAATCAAATTATTCTATTCTAGACTTCAGGAATAATCCCAATGATGAAGCAACATTTCACGCTAGTTGAATATATCAACAAACATAATTGCAAAAATACGAAATTTCGAAAAACCTGATAATTGTAAATAAATTTGTACGAGATTTGTCTAAGCAAAAAAAAATATGGGCCTTTTCTCTTTATAGAAGACTGCAATATGAAAATTATAGCTCACTTCCTTCATTATTACCATTTATTTATTATATGCGTTAAATTCTTTTAATGTTTATTACTTAATACATAGTTTAATAGTCTTAATTATATTTAGAGTGAATTATGGTCTTTAAAACTGCAGCGTTCCATTAATAATAAAAAGTATTAAACTACACATTTTTGGAAAGAGGATGAATCACACTTTGTAATATCATAAAGGACATTTAAAATAATACATAATAGTAAAACACCCAGTATGGTTGAACAAAAATCCGATCTATTTCTTTAAGTAATAAACTGTATATTTGCCATGAAAATCTATTACTCTTATTTGGAGCACCTCTAACTTTATTACTTGTTTTCGCAATTTCATTGTGTTATTCTTTTAGTTTAATATTTTTATTTGAAGATCTATTTGCTTACAAGAGCATATATGAAGTACGTAACTATTGTCAGATCAAAATAAATGAAGTTTTATCCGGGAAAGTTTTATTTTTAAATATTCGTACTATCACTGACAAAAGTAAAAAAAGTTATATTTTCCGACTAATTCTCAAAAAAGACTTTTGGATACAATTAAAATAATCTGCTATTTATAAAGTCCTCATTATTACCCTTGACATGTTATTTGCCGATTTCATTGTGTTAAAATTTCTGAAACTTAAAATATAGGTATAATTTTCAAGAAATTTTCATTTTCATTTTCATTAACACGAGTAATGATTTAACAAATATTATGTTTGTCATTGGGAGAACGGAAGTCATAGAAAAATAAATTTATGTAACTAGTTCAAATTTTACTTAATAAATGTCCTCTTCGAAAGTTCGATTCATAAATCAACCTATTATTCAATACGGAAAGACTGCATGTATTATGACTTCCTATAACAGAAATGGCTAATTTGCTAAATAAGCCAAGTTTTAATTCAGTAGTCAAAAATCCTTGTAACTATTTAAATTAAATTTAAATAGTTTATGAAAAAAATTTTAAGAAGATTCTGGAAAGAGCTATTTTAAAATTATTTTGAATTTTATAATGTGTTTTAAAAAAATAGCAGATCAAAACTATGTTTTTTTATATGGGTCACCAGAAATTTGATTACAAGTGTAAGAAGACATTTTTGAAACCAGTTCAAAGAGCAAAAATTGAAAATTACAATAATTCATAAGGTTCCCTAATTTAAACGAACTTTATAATTTAACTGAAGCGAGCATGCTCTTTAATAGAGCCATGGTTTCCAAATCACTAATTACTGGACCAATAAAAAAATCGAACATACATATATAAGTTTCATCCAATGCAGCAAAAATACTGCCAGGAAGATTTTCTGTTTTATCCCATTTCCTTGGTTTGAAAATAGAACAAATTTGAAGGCAAAAAGGTTTCTCAATTGGTACTTCTTCCATCTAGGATAATTAAATATGGATGCCGAGACCGAATAAAATTGAGGATAATGAGAATTCCATTGCACGTACTAGACAAGACTATGAAGAATTCTCCATGGGGTCAAAACTAACGCTTGATTTACCTCAAAAATACGTAACTAGCTACATTTGAAAATAAGCTAGGACCAAATCAATCCAAAATGGTTGTGTGCAGCAAGCTAAGCTCCATATGATGGAGTATCATGCAGTTACAATCCAGTTACAGCTAACACAAATCAAAAACAACTTTAGAATTGTATTGTATACAACTAAATAAATAACTTAATATTATTTGATTAACAGCACAATAAGGTGCAGAGTTGTAACAGCAGTGACGAGGACTCGATCCATATTTTAGGGTGCAGCACTTGCTCCCTAAAAATAAAGTACAAACACCTAGAGTCAGCCATGTTGGAACACCAGATATTATCGCAGTTTTAGTGCGATCAGTTTTTCTCGTGGAGTTCTGAGTTCTGAGAAGCAGTAGTCAAAGGCAAACTCAAATGTTCATAAAACTTGTTAACAATTTTTAGGTCGTAGCCTGTCTGGAATAAATCAGCTCTATTTCTTTAATCTGATGTAAATCCTTTTTGATTTTGTTCTGAGATATCTCTCTTTTTGAATTCTTCTGTTTATTCCTAATTAAGTTCATGTGATGTTTTCTGATGCCGTTTTTATAAGTTGCCTCTCATGCAGTTATTTGGGAGTATCTACAAACTTAATTTGGTTTCGGGTTTCGGGTAAATATGATTAAAGAGGTATTGACCATAGTACTTGTAGCTCTTGTAGATTTTCTATTTCAATGTCTGATGTCATATTTTCTATAGTTATTTTTTGGTTTGAGTTTGTTAATTTCCTTCAATCTTTTTGGATTATATTATATGTATATTGGTTCGTGGTCTGCTATCAACGTGATATATCTATTTATTTCTTAGAATCTTTCTATGAGATACTGTAGAAGTATCTCTAACGATTCTATGGACTTGGACTTGGGTGGTAAAAAGTGATAAAATAGAGCAATAGTAGTATTAGTACAATCATGAGTATAATACTGAATACAAGGATTTATTCGTTTTATCTGCCATTTTGTTATTTAATTACGAGCGACAAGAATATCGAAAAGTCAGTATACATTTCATAATAGTTACATTGTAAGTATCAATTAATACCATGTTTATAGAAATTCGAATATTAATAATAATGATCACAGTAAGAAAAATGGAATCCTAAAGAAGAAGAAGGAAAAAGTCATATTCTAATTTTTCACAATTAGAAATTTAATTTTTAATAACTAGACGTGACTATTTACTAGACTATTTACTACTGAGTTCTAATTAATTGTGCTATTCTAAAAGTGGCACTGGGAAACATTAAGAAAGCTTATATAGAATACGAACCCATACTAATAGATCAAATTAAAAAAAGTAATAGAAATCACTTATCAATATAAAAGGTTGCATGCAGTGATTCTAAAAATAACAAAAGACAGTCAAACAATTGTAGAAAAGTATCGCTTTACCACAAGTAAGCCAATTTGGAGGCGCGAAAAGTGACTTTAAAATTGAAAACATTCAATAAATAAAACTTCATGCCGCTCAAAAGAAAATAACGATGCCTTGTCATGAACATCTTGTAATCGAGTGTTTCGACATCATTTTGACAATTTGATAAATTATAAGCTGTGGAAAATGGCGAAGTGTGCGTGAAAGCACCGCTATTCATTTATTTTCGTGTAATGGAAATAATCGTCGTCAGGATCGGCAGAAGCATATAACCAAATTAAAGCAGATTCATAGTAATATAATAATAATAATAATAATAATGGTGTGCCCTTTAACATTTTTACTTTCTTGATTTTGGTCTTATTTATTTTAACTTTGTGACTGTTCCAAAAAATATCAGTCATTTTACTTGATAAATTATATTACGAACGAAAAAGAATTTTTATTATCTTATTTTCTCACCCGCATTTTTTCCGGCGTATGTCTGTCTCATAGTAATAAAAAGTTATCAAATACATATAACAAAAAATAAAAAAAAATGTTTCAAAGTTACGTTTGATATTTGAAAAAAGCATGCTAATAGCATATGAAAAAATATTATTATCACTATTATCAGATATAAATGAAGGGTTCATAAAAGGCAAAGATCTTAAAATATCGACAAGAATTTTTTTTACTCAGAAATAGAGCCAGTTAAACTAGAGAAATTAGAAAAAAATCTGAAAAGCTGGAATTCTCTGGGTCCGCTTGGTACATTGGTCAAAAACCTAAAAAAAATGGTTAAATAAACTACATGATCAGAAACTTAAATATAAAAGAGCTAAGTGGAAATCGTGATTTTTTCCCAGCCAGTTTAGGTACCAATGTGGGCGTTCCAAATAGATGTAGAAAGAGCAGTGAGCGCTAAAGATTGTATATTGAATTGAACATTGTCTAATACCTTCAAACCAAAGATGAAAACTAGCAAATTTTCATTTATTTAAAGTTTTAAAATATTCTTAAACCGATTCTGTTGTGGTTCTGATCTTGTACCAGGCGCCGTTTAAAGCGATTTGAGCTTTTGATGATTAGTGTTTCGTTTTTTCTTTAACATACATTTCGTGTTTCACTTTGATTATATACACCTGAACTCCACGGAATAGTCGAGGGAAAGTACTTAACTTTATTAATTATGTTTTCAAATGACTCCAAGTTCTGTTTAAATATCTACTACATTTCGAATAATTGAAAGACGAGGTGGCTTCTATTGAACAATAAATTTGGTATTATGTTATAAAACTACCACGATCCTCTAGTGTCTGACCCAAATAATATGCAAATTAAATTAAGTAAATATTTTATGAGGTAGTTAAAAGTCTAGTAATGAGTAATGACGTTCACAATGAATTCGTCCAAAGAGAAAGGGCGTTAGTCGAAATCTCCTAAATAAATAAACACGTGAGATAAAAGAAAATACTAATAACCTCTCACATTAACTACTGCTAACTAATCAGAAGAGAAAAGACGATAGACCAGACCCTCAAAACATGAGCTGCGCTTTTATCTGAATTTTAAATTTTTTTGACCGATATCACCTAAATATAAAACTATTAATAAAGAATTATTATTGAAATGAGTTTTCTTACTGTGCCAATGTTCCTTGTAATTTTGTTAAAAATCTGTTATGTTGATTGCCGATTTTCGAAATTTAAACAGTACACAAGAATTTCACCACGTAATTGTAAATGCACAAAGTACTCTGAATAAATAAAATTATAATTATGATCCCCACCGGAATGCTTAACTGCAACTTCGTCTACGAAGACCAGTGTGAAATTATAAATTCCTTCAGTTAGTAGTTGTTCTGAAAAACAAAGTTTTTGGGGGAAAATCTTAGTATAACTCATTTTTCTATACAGGGTGAGTTGAAAAATTCGCAAACAGAGTGAACCTCTTGATATGATCCGTCCTAATTAATTTTTCGGATGCAGATTCTAGAATTTCTAACTTTTGAAAACGCTAATCGAATGCTATTCAATATACAAATCAAATATACCGTCTAAACTTAAATGAATTTTCCTTCTAAATTCACAGATCTCCCTGTTTATTCATAAATAACGGGAGTTGACACTTTTTAATGTATTCTAAAAGTATGTAAAGTTCGTCTTGACTCAACAATTGTAATAGTGAAATAGAAGCAACGCTTGAATTAAAGAGTGACTATAATCATGGTTTTGTATTTGATTCTTGTTGTTTCAGGCGGGAATTTCTGCCCCGTCGAAGCCAGCAGCCCCGAAAAGGGTTGCTGAACTGCCGGCTCTCGAATATAGGACAATTGATGTGAAGATGGGGGTCGCGGGAGGGCCGGACCGTCGGCTCCCCCAGAGAGCCACCGCCACACACTATCAAGCTGATACAATTCCCAGAGGAACTGCAAAGAAATCGAATGGCAATCCGCACACTTCTGATGATTGCTCCAATAAGAAGTTTCGATCGGTGAGCCTAATTTCATTTGTTCTTGTAACACAGAAAGAAAGAAATCTTGTGGAAGTCTGAGAAAAATTGGCTACTTTGGTCTGTATAGATATAAAAGAATAAAAGAGATGTGGAAGAAGCGTAAGTTAAGAAACAATTTTTTATATTTTGCTCATTTCCGAAGTTTTTATTAATACGAATTGCGTCACATCGTTTCTAACTCAGAAATGAAAGTTTAATTCCGGAATTTTCGACTTAGGGACATAGTAAGTTAAATTAGCTACTTACACTAAAAGTATTTACAGACCGTGAAGCATATTTAGCTAGTAAGATATTCAATCTTAGGCAACGAAGAAGAACAGGCTCTGGAACAAAAATCCAAACAAACTAATCAAATAAAAACATACGAACCTTCACCCATTATTGTATGGGGGTTCAAAAATATTAATACACTCATTGAACTATTGGAAGGAGGATGAATTTGGGATTCAAAGAAAAATTCTCGTAAATATATAATGTCTGTAAAAGACAACTTAGAGTTGATTTAAAAATTATGCATGTACTTCAGATGTTAATAATCTTAAGAATGAGATTGGAAATAAAAACGATACAGTTGCATAATATGTAATATCCTACAAAAATCACCAAAGAAACTTTTACGAATGTTTTACGCGAACTTGAATCGAAATAATAATAACTGAAAAATATTGAATATCTTATAAATTTATATTTGATTCCCCACCCCAAAAGCGAGGTATACTCCAATCCTCAAAGTATCAGAGATAAAGTACACTAAAAGATTTTTTAATCACCCACCAAGAAACGTGGAGTGTCCTGGTGATCGTGTAAATTCAAACATTAGTAGAAGAAGTAAGTCTGATAATGTTAAGTCTATATCCAGAGTGGACCAAAAGTCTGGAAAAGGCCAATTATCCTGTAAATTGCTAGTCCGAATTCTACAAAATTTGGAATAAGCCTCTTTTGGGATATGGAGTTTCCAGCTTTGACTGTTTGATTTGATTTGGTTTGATTGTAATGCTGCTAGATTTGCCGTTTCTCTGATATTATTAGTCACTTTGGTTTTATAAAAACATCACCCTAAATATTGAGTCATTTTTGGAATCTTCTCTTCAATACAAGTTCAACCATATGTAACACTTATCATTTTATCGAGTCTTTTTAAGATTTTATAATTGCAATTGGCTTTGGATCAAACAAGAATAATTTTACTTTGATCTGAGAGAGATTAAAGCTCGTGTACCTCAAGAAAGTCTCATATATAGAACCACTATTATACCTACACATCCGGTATTCATCATTAAGATAATAATACTTTTGCCACCTTCGCTGACGATACTGCTATCTTAGCAGTAGAAAGCAACAACTAAGAAATTGTCAATAATCTACAACAGCTGTTAATCGTATCAATGACTGAACAAAATAATCAAACTCAATGAGACAAAATCTATCCGTGTCAACTTTTCGAATAAAAGAATAGATCCTATACCTATCAGGCTAAATAATAATTTGATACCTTATTCTAATATAGCTACATACTAGGTACTACCTTGGATACCAAGCTTCGCTGGAAAGCACATGTCAAAAAGAAAAGAGAAGAACTCAAATACAGAATTCAAATACAGAAAAATTATTTGGTTTATTGGTAGAAACTCCACTCTGTCACTGAATAATAAATTTATGCTCAATAAGAAAATATTTAAGCTTGTTTGGTCCTATGGCATCCAACAAAACAATGCAATGTAAACATTAATGAGAGATTCCAGAACAAAGTGCTTAGGAATATCGTAGATGCCCCCTGGAACATCGACTTCATGATCACGTTAATGTTGAGGTCATCCAGCTCCTTGACAACACTGGATTAGAAAGAAGGCTCAAGAGGACGAAGCCTTTTAAGTTAATTTAGTGACAAGTTAAAAGCAGAGCCTATGAAGTGATCATTCCAACATTAAAAGATTAGTGTATTTAATTATAAGAACAACCTAAGGAACACTATTGAGTCTACCTTAGATTAAGTTGAAACCAAATTGATTATTGGTCAGCATTGACCAGATTGTAATTATAGCTTTTATTCAAACAAGTGTTCATTCAGTTATCGAGTAATATCATTTCTTGTTTCTGCCTAATATAAGGAGACACATATAACCAGTTTTGTGATTTTCAGCCTCGTCGGGTACGTTTCACGCTTCCTCCAAGAGATGGCGGAGCATCCACTATTTCCACAGGCGCTCATCTGGCATTTTCTTCGGCCGGTGTCAGAGAACCTCTACTACGGCGACAAACGAACAAATCTCGCGAGACTTTCAGCGGCTTCAGCGGTTTCAGTCGCCGGTCTGAGAGCAACGAGAGACGTCACGGCGGCGTATGCAACAGCGTCGTCACGAAACAGCGTCGCGGCGTCAACGTCCACGATGATTACGCGTCGTTTTTGAACAGGAGTACTACAAGTGTTCTAGTTACCGCGTCGCCCGGTGTCAGGAATCGAGTTCATCCAACTGGAAGGTAACATTTGACATTTCAGATCCGTTGTTACTTTTTGGTTGTTTTGTTTTAAGTAAGTTGGTTTAATATGCTTAAAAATATTTATTAGTAGAAACGTGTAGTCATTTGATTTACCACAAAAAAGCAAAATTTAAAAGTTGGAACAGTAATTTCGTATATATTATTAGTATAGTATCGATAATTTTCCGCGTAAAAGCCATAATTAATCCTTTAAAAAACTAAAAGTAAATATTCAATGAAATGAAAAAAATGGGTGACGAATACCTTAAAATTAAATTCCTGTTCTAATTAATTTTGTTAGGAAATTGATATTTCACATTCCGTAAGAATAGCTAGAAACTTTGAAACCCAAGTTTCTTAGTAGGCAAAGAAAGCTTTAAATTTTGTCAAATGAATGTATTTCGGTTTCAAGATTAATTCCTCTTATAATTAATGTTTGATGCATGGCAGTGTGATGAATATACTTTTCATTTTAAACTATATTAGCTTTATATTGTAATTATTTCAATTAATAATATAAAACCATAACAAATACACAATTTAAATAATGTTGCTTGGTAATTTGGTTAAATCCCAATTTTTAATAATAATAGTTATAACTTATTATATAACATTCATTTTTGTTGAATATAATGTGCTTTAAAAGTATTTTTTTATTAACTATATTTTATGAAAATCGAAAAATTATTTTAAAAAAAAGTAGAGACCAAAAAAATTAACATGCTTCAACAAACAGATAAAAATATATCGAAAAAGTATACCCAGACCCCTTATTTTAACTAAAATCTAATATAACAATTATAAGACATTACGAATTGTATCTTTTTTTTAAATGTTTTTTTAAATATTTGTCCTTATTAATTATACCTAAGCTCTACGAATTTTCAAAATTGTTTCAGCTTATAAATTTTCTATGTAATCCTATATCCGTCGCGAGAGTTTCTGGATAGTAAATTATGTATTTGTGCCGTTTTAGCGTTTTCAGAAATATCAAGTGTTATACACCTACTAAATACCATCATCACCGCCACTGCCAAAATTGTATACCTTTTTAAAGTTTATATACTTTTCGGCAAAACGTTTTTCTTATTGTTAACTGGGTATTTTCATTAAATATCGACAAATTGTAAGTTTTATCGCATTACATAAAGTGTTACGAGTATTTTAATTTAAAAAGCAAATAGAATACAGAAATATGTAACTACTTCTTTACATTAAACCTATAGATGCTTGCCAATAACTATTTATTTATAATAATAGGAATAAAAATATATTTACGTAGATTACATAAGTGTTATATTATAGAAAAAAATCTTGAGCACTTTAAAGTACATGACAGTATCCACTAAACTTGTGAATATTAAAAATAATAATAAAGAAATTTAGTTTGCTTCAAATAGTGTAAAATTTTGTTCATACGAAAAACCGCCATTCTTTCTTTGATTTTTGAAACAACAAAATTGTTCAAATTATTTGCAAAAACGCTTAACTAGGATTAAACACTGTTAAAACGGTACGGAAATGTTCAATAAAGAACTCCGTAATCCTTTTAAAAAGATATGTGATAATCTATTTTTTGAATTTTTAAAAAAAGAACAGTTTCAATATTAAAATAATTTTTAAATATTATCAGCCAACCAAAACGCACATCACAATAGTTTATAGTATCCTCCGTTGTTTGATCGAATCATAACGCGAAATTAGTTTCTCAGTCCCTAGTTACTATTGTATGAAGTTTTTGTAGTTTTTTAGAAGAAGGAACTGAGAAAAGTTCTGAAAAACTTGTAACAGGTCAATTGGTCGTCGAAGATCGAACTTGAGACCTTTCGAATTCAAAACAAATATATTGTCAGAGAGCCAGCTCGCTTGGTAAAGTATTCAGAATTTATGGTTATGTAGAACCTATACCGAAACCTAAACCCTATCATCTGAATCAACTGTTATTTTTTAATTGTCAGTAATTTCCTTTTTATTTAACATTCCAATTCATTTTCATTAGCTTCTTCTACTTGACTAATAAACTCATTGTTATTAAATAAATATGAGGTGAAAAAAAAGTAAGTGAAAGAAGGCGTAATTTTAGTTACATTACCTTTAGAAATTAAAAATGGTAATACCAAAACAAGTAATTATTATATTTAGGAAATATAATTTTAAGATATTATTATCACATCATAAAATGTAGAAATTAGAATCGATGAAAATGATGAAAAGTGGAATATTTAGGAAATAAATAAAATAATAAACCATCTATTAAATTTTTTCTCAATTGAAATCGTTGTTCAATTATCTATCGCCTGGTCTATTATCCATATTAGTTTTGTAACTGTATTTATTTACCACATCTTGTTTGATCCGCGCTTAAAAATATTGATTCACAAATATCTTTTATTTTTTAAATAATAACCTTCCTATTGTTTTCTACCAGTTAATTTCGTTTGAAAATACTATCAATGTGGTCAGCTATCTCTCTAATCTTGGGGTCCTCAATTAAATTGAACGTTTCAGAAACCCCAAGAAACTATTAAATTATACGACACCAATCTAGTTAACAGTTAGGGCGAGTTACGATTCGTAATCACCTATTTGTACTATTGGTTCAAACGCAGACTCTTGAGTAGTTCGAATATCCCAAGAGAACCCGTGACCAAGTCGACGTGCTAATAGGCCAATCCTTATGCTCGGATTTAACTCTGGAACACTTAGTAGTTATAATAGAGGATATGTAAGGAATATAATTAAATTAAACCAACCTTTCAATCACCGATCTTTTTAGAACATTTGCAAGTTTCTTGTGGAATATACTGTTTTCGATATCGTTTCGTTTCTAGTTTGATTTTTTTTGAGTTTTGCATAAGTAGAAAAGTTACCCTACACGATTAGTTTTAGTAGATTAAAAAAATTCTTGGAACACGTGCTTATCTTAAAGTGTGTAAACCACTTATAGGATCAAATTAGTTTGAATTTTAAAGATTTATGAAAAACGCTGAGCACGTAAAATTGAATAGAACACCAACATTTTTGAAAGCTTCTCGATAAGTTAACTTCAATGGTCTCGAATATTTATCGTCTAAATGAATAAGTACAATGTGAAATTTTGAAATCCTTTAGAATGTTATTACTATGCATAAGTATTTTTAATTATTTTATGTAACCCAAAATAATTTCTCTAGAAAGACTATTAAGCTGTTGGGATAAATTTCCGAAATAAATAAAACTTGTTTTCCTGAAGGAAAAGCTTCCTAGACATCGGTAAACTGCAAAGGGAATTCAGTAAATAATATTGTTATTGTGATGTTTTAAATTGAAATATATTTCCGAAACAGTGGATTGGACGAAAAGCGAATGTTGAATGGCTAGCTGGATCACCAGACTGTTGTATTTTTTCTGTGGGATTAACCCAAGAATATAGTATGTCTAACGAATGAATAATTCATCCTAAACATTAAATAAAGTAGAAGGAGTTTTATAACAGAACAGACCGATTTGTAAATGTATTTTATTGCAATACAATCAACTAAATCAAGTCTTTCATGTATTTATTATCTTAAAAGGAAATGCTAAAGAAATTTAAATTTGTCCCTGTACTTATTCATTTGACCATAAGCATTATACGGGTGTTTTATGAAAAAAACAGATCACTGCCTCTGCTGGTGTTACACGAATCACCCTGTATATTTCGCTTTTTTCCTAGAACTAATAAGTGCAGTTTGAAACTTTCTTAAATAATGACAAAAATAAATTTATTCCATAAGGTTTCTACACTATATTAAAATATAGTGAAAGTATAATATAGTCGTACCATAGCCTTTTAACAAAAAAAATATATACTTGTTAATAATCCCAGAACTTAAGGGTTTTAGAGATAATCTCATTTAAGTCATCAGCTGTATGAATCTTATTTAATTATTAATTTCGATACATTGAAATAGCTACAAAATTATTATTTGGCATATCCAAAAACCCCACTACCAAATATTTATGTATACTTATCAAAAAACGTTAAAGTTATTGTGAAAAACAAAAATAAACATTTCAAATTTAACACCCTGCATCTCTCTTATTATCAACATTTTATTAAAGCAAGTTAGATCAAATCGTAATATTTTAAAGTGAGAATTCTACTGTACTTCTATGTGCAATTACTTAAGGACCACCCTGTACCGAAAGACTTGCATGTCATCCTGGTGTTCTTATAAACAAAATCCCTACATGTTAGTTGATAGAAAAATATATAAAAAATAAATCAAATTACAGCTTTAATTCAAAACGAAAGTTTACTCAAAAAAATGTGTATTAACTGCACTTCTGTTTTGAAACGCTTATAATTATTGTTAAAATCCAATGATTATCACTGACATAAACTAGTTAACGTTCCCTCTGAACTGGCTATCCTGGCCTAAATCGAATTTCTCGTTCGGAGTCTTTGATCAAAGTTAAGGTGCCCCAGTTAAGTATATCAATGCAACTAATGCAGGGCGTTATTTGGGTCAATGGAAGTTAGAGAAGTTAAAAAGAAGTTTTTAAAAGCGTTGTTTCAGGCAGAATACAAATTGAACTTAACTTTATAATTGAAGCAGGTTTATTGGAGTTTACTACATGTAGTGCTTTTTAACAAAATGATAATGAAAGACTACAGGGTTAATATTTGTTTGTAGCAGAAAAAAATTAAAAAGTCAGTCCCGGATTAAGTATGTATATATAATACATCTTTTTCTATATTATGATAATAAAAAATGTACCCTAATTTTTTTAACAAGTATATATGACAAATTCAATAACAAATGATAAATGTCGTAATAAATTTTGATTTAAAGAAAAGGTTCTACATTCAACTTAAATGAATTAACAAGTGATATCTGCCTCAAAACGTTTCTAATGTTAGTCGTTGTCATTATTATCAACAGAAATGTCACTCTGATTGAATTAATTTTTTTGTATTATTTGGATTGCCTTATTTTGGCCAACCAGTTTAACTCCATAATATTTTTAAGTGAAGTTAGGACCTTTTGCTTCTGATTTATCATCATCATTCCTATAGTATTACTCAAAATAGCTCCGAGTTCACTTTTATTGCATCGCGACTACAAATTGAAATAAAAATCAATGTATATTAATATAACCAATATTTAAATATAGTTCCCCAAGTGCTGTTAATTTTAATGTTTTGTTTTGTCATGGTAGTCTATTCCTAAATAATGTTACGATATTATATACTGGGATTTAGTTAAATATTGCCTTGTACGCAGAAGTTATTTTTTATTTAATATTTTCTAAATTATAAGATTGTTTATTTAATATTACGTGAGCGAAAGTTTTGGGGCAAGCTAGCGATTGGATAGTAAATAAACTTTTCTTAGAATCATCAGAATTAATAAACATTTGGGTCTTCTTGGTTGGGAAAATAAAAAGACATTGAAAAAGTCAAGTTTGGGTTCTCAGATGATCGAGTGCCTACCCTTTCGATTAAATTCATTAGTTTATTAAAGGTGTAAGTTTCTCTAAAATTTTGTAAGTCTTGTTTTTATTCATAGATAAATAAATTGTTATTGTTTCACACTGCCGTTTAATTTTCAATAACCAAGTTACGTAGTGGGTTAAAGCGTCCTGAAATAAATATTTAGATTTGTTCATATATTTATGGAAAGAAAACTGCATCATAAGTAACAATACTTTTCCTCGTGTTAACTAATTAATTCATTGGCGAAATATATATTTCATTTAACTCTATCCAAGAATATTACTAATATTCTTAAAGAATAGATTAATAAACAGAATAAATGATATTGATATTTTTTCACTGGCGTTCTTCAAGTTGACAAGATATCTGTCTAGCAGAGTGTATAAATTTTGTAGAGTAATAGTCATAAAAATTAATTTTAATCCATGTATCCCATAACATCATTAATTGATTAATTTTGAACAAAAATCATTGTTAGGGAAATATTTTGTTAAAACGGGAAACGTTTGCTCGTATACTTGGTTATGCCAATAAGATAAATATTTCAGAATCATAAAGTTCCGTATTAGTGTTCATTCAAAACTGGTAAATAATTAAACCCAATTAGAAAGGTGTTTCAGTATTTAGGGATTTGCTGTAGATTTCTGAGAGAGAATCTACGTAATAATACTATTCTATCTAATTTAAAAAAATAGCACGGTGCCAGTGTGCTGTATATTTTGGTTTAATTATCATGTCTAAGAACATTAAACTGTTGTTCAGTTTATCTGTTGATCCAATTTTTATTTATATACCTTAGTTTATTCGACATATACATATATTTCCTATATTTTTTAACTTTTCTTCACAATTGCGTATAGAATTTTAATACTTATCTCAATTTTATTTAGATGCTTACGTTTTGTATGCCACACCCCTTTTCGTATACTGTAATTAGTTTTTGATCTTTTCTCGAAGTATTTTTCTCGACAGGTCTTTATTTAAAATTCCGTTAAACCTTACTAAGTGCGAAATATTTTTTATAATATTAATTCAAATATTTGTAGTGCATACACAAGTGAAATTTTTCATGAAAATCGACGTATAATCGACCCCTTTTCTCATTAAAATTTTTTAGGGACTTGTCATAATTCAGAAAGGGTAATATTATTATATCATAACTTGTAAAATTAAGAATAAAAATTGACTTGATTCAGGTTTTTCCCCAAAAGTACATAATAACGTTAAAAATTAATTTATTCCGTACATATGGACCTCACTGTATATTTTCCCAACAATAAGCTTTCAGTAGATAAAGTATTTACTACAACCTTCAACGATGTATTCAAATACGTTACGGATGGGTTTTATACGGAAAAAGCATTTTTTTAACTGATTTGTTTCATGAAGACATGGATGCTTTCTCGTTATTTCGTAGTATTTCATGAGAATATCTGAGCTTTTCGAAATAGTATTAAATATAAATAAAGCAATGAATCACGATTATTTTTATAGTTATTGACTGTAAAACTATTAATGTTAATAGTTAATAGGTTATTTCAAATGTTATTGCTAACGAAATATTCATTGATATTACATAAATATCTAATTTTCTGAAAACCAATCAATTTTAAACTATGTATTTAGTTTTTATTTAAAAGCTAGCAAAAATGTCAAATTTAGTTACTTTAATCTAGAAATCACAGTTTTCAACATTTTCCCAAGAATAAATGATATTTATACTATTGTTAGCTTTCTACAAATTAATTAAAAATAACAAAAAAAATAATTAAAGACTATACCCAGTGATAACAACACACGATAATAGAATCCTCTGTAAAAGTGTAAATAAAAAAATACTAGGATTTGTGATTACTATTCTTCAGTTGTAAGGAATAACCACGTTCACTCATCCAAATACTAGACGTATCCAGCACTGCTTAACCCTAGATTTCGAATTACCAAAGCCAAAACATTTATTTTTTAGAATAAATATAGATATTAATTATGTATAAAATAATACAGATATATAAATTAAGGTCCGTCACAATATTTTGCACGACTCATGTAAATCTTCCAGATTTTCTCCTAAATTACTTAATTTTTGAGGTAAGGAAATATTTGGTGTCCTCTAGCCGAGTGCGCTCTGGTCAATAAAAAGGCCCGATGTCCATTGTTCAATATTATTTAAAATATTAAATATGTACCATATTGTAGCTGGGAATATCTGATATTGCATTAATCCTGGCAATAAAATTCCTAAAAACGCGCATTTGCAGATCTGTGATTTGATTATAAATAAATCAATGAATAATTCTGTTCAAAATGAATTTACTACTATAAAAACTCAAGACTAAGTTAGTGCACCCCATATATTCGAACAACTTAAGATACTGATATTAAAATGTATCACAAAATTGTGCAATACTCTGCTTTTACTAAAGCACTATAACTTAATTATCTCAAAAAGATGCACTCTCGTCTTCTCGTGTTATAGTGGAGCTACATTGTATTAACTTTCCAATATTCAAATTTGGTATTCGTGATTCCTTGTAAATTTGGCAATTGCTCTGGTCCACGATATTCAGCTAAATATAAACTAACTTAACAAGGCGCGTTGACAATGTTCCTAGGATAAGGGATCATTGCATTATTTTATTGCATGTTGTGTATTTGCAGTGACTTCATGATTTTTAGATACTTCTCAGTTATCTAGAAATGAAGCTATGTGTATTAGTTCCAAGATAGGTCCTAGAACATATCCCTGTGAGAATTCCAAGAAATATATAATTCCAATAGTTCTAAATATTGGTGTGGAAATAGTATATTTAGTTTAAATTTTTAATCTATATCAAAGCCATGAGCATAGAAAAGAAGATGGCTATTCAGATTTCTTTGTTTTCTATGAAGTTTTTATTTATAGTTATTATTAATATTTTTCTGTCTATGTAATAGGATCAGCCTTTTCAGCAGTAATCTTTCAAAAAGTTTAGCTGACACAGGAAATAAATACTCATGAACATATCTTAAACTAACGGTGGAATTTATAAGATGTGATAATTAGATTTCTGCTTTCTTCGGAAATTGTTACTTCTCCAGATAATGCCTAGAACTTCCTTATGGTCATATTTTTTTCTTATTTAATTTCAAATTTCCTTTGGATATTGTCGGGCACGACCCTTGGTTATGCGGTAATAAAAAGGGTTAATAAACATTATTAAATAATTCAGCAAACAGCAGCCTACAACGTGTCGAATGATTAGGCGGGCCCGCTCCCGATTTTCCTGGGTGTGTAAGAGTGAAGTAAGAGACGAGAAGTGCTGCAACAAAAAGTGCTCAACAAACCTTAGCAAACATATAAAAAATGGTATAAAAAATAATTCTTACCAAGGGATGCTCTTGAGGGGACCTATGACGCTTATGGCACTGAGGCGCTGGGTAAACTTTCCTGTGGTGTCTAGTCAACGACACAAGAACTGTTGAATCTTACTACCCCACAGTCGGCGACTGCCTGGATTCCCAGACCACTTAACGATTTCCTAATGTAATCGTCTAGTTTTTATATTAAATAATGTTTATGTTCTTGAAAAGTAAACTCAGTAGAGTATAACGCTCATTCAATAATGTAAAACTATGTTTACTATACGAAACAATTACTAAATATAAATAAGTTCGCGTACTATTGAATAGGTTAACTTGAAAAAAAAATGTATAATGCCCTTTTCGTATGTGACAATATGTTGTTCTTATATTTCTATTTTCCCTATCGAGGAATTCCCAGTTCGGTAGTTCTTCAAATTCCTTCAAATTTTTATCTTTATTACCGACTAAATAGTTCTGTACTATTGTCCTTTTTAATCTCGTTGTAACTTTATAGGCTATGTGGTTGGTGTTTTTCGCATTTTATTTATTTTATTTTAATTCTTTCTAGCTCTATTTTTAATTACCGCGAGACATTTTCTTCTTATTTTCCATTTGCCCACTGGATAATAGATATAGTATAATCCCATGCTGCTTATTGTACATAGGTTGAAAACAAATAGTTCTACTTCCCCAACCAGCTGTTGTGCTGTTCATAACGAAACCAAATAGATTGATTGAGTTTCTAAAGTCCAAACTGAAGCTTAGCCAATCTGTTTGCCTGTTAATATCGAAGTGTTTGAATAATTGTGTCGCTGAAGTTGAGAAAAATAAAAGAGTTGAATAACATCCCATGCTTCATTCACTTAAATTTTCCTTCTACAAAGAAGTCTGTTAAATTTGGTATTTTCTTTCTATCTGTGGACCAAAAAGTTGGTTTGCAAACTCATTTTATTCAGGTCATCACTTCTTTTAGGTTTTTACCTTTAGTTGCTGTTAGCCCAGAGTCTCAATGGAAATGCTTTGTATTGAAGTCGACTCCACTGATGAATCTAGTTCCTTATTTAAGAAGTCTAGATAACTATTTACTTTTTAAACGATGTGTCCTAAGGGACAATATACAGAAACGGCGTATAAAGTTACATTTTTCTCAATTTTGTAAGAACACTTCATTTATTTGTATTTTTTGTCATTCTTTCGTAATTAATTTTCCCGACTATATTTTTCTTGCGACCGGCTAGCTAAGAGTAGCTCCTTGAAAATGAAGTGACTTGAAAATTGCTCTTTCCAGATACCTAAGAGGCACGCTGTCTCCAACGGCAAGCGCTTTGCCCCACGCGGCTGTCTCTCCAGGGAGTCAGGCCCTTTTAAGGGCAGCACGCGATGGGGACGACCACCTGTTAAGGGATCTTCTCCGGACCGCTGTTATCGGAGGCATAACCGAAGGAGATTTGAATGCAATTGATTCCAGTGGCAGGGTAAGTCTTTCATTAACATTCTATAATAATAATCTAAAAATTTTCAAAATGTGTGGAAATTTTATAGTGCTTAACAACGCGATTTCTCTAATTTGTTGAGGTATATTTTCTACAAAATTTTTATTGTTTTCGGTATATTTTAATTGCATTCTAAGAATACAATTGTTAGTTGGCGTTATTCACATTCTCATAATGTTATACATAGAACACTAGTGAACAATGTTTGAGTGGACCAGACTTAACACTGAATAGGAGGAAAATTATTAGTTTACCAGAGATAAATCAAAAAGACAAATTTTTATTTTCAAAACATAGCTTAGCTCCAGATGTGCCTACATACATCCATTATTTTGAAGTATGTTGGGAAATTCTAAATATTGTACTATTTACATGTATCTAAACTTAATATCTGAGTAATTTTATTAATATTAACAAATAGGAATCGCTAGAATGGTTATGGAATAAACTTTTATTTTTTGCCTATTACTTTACTTTTCATGGTTTTCTGAGATATAAGTATTTTATATAAAAAGGAACAAAACAAGATTTTATTATTCTTAGGTTATAGTGATATGAGAAGTATATTGTAATAATTATTTCTCATTTGATATGAAAAGTTAAAAATGTAATAGCCATAAAAAAGAAGAAGAAAGCAGGCATATATTGTCACATTATTAAATAGAATATTAAAATTTCATACAATTATAATTAAATAACTTTCGCAACGTTTAATCCAAAACTAAAATCAAAGGTTTAATATGCCCAAATATTACAGTAAATATTATAAATGATCATAATCATATTTTTTAATAATTATAGAAAACCTGTAAAATCTAAATGCACATTAAAATTGGAAGTAAAACATTCAATGGTAGTAAATATAATTAATATTATAAATCTAATAAAAAAGATACGATCAAATCTAGACATGTCAAATATATGATAGGGGTAACCAAAATTATGAATAATATATATATTATAATTAAATGAGTTTGTCATAGATAAGAATTAAAATTGGGAAAACAAAAAATATCACGCAATTTGTTTCCAAAATATTTACTGGAACATATTAAACAGAATTTTGGAAGTTTTATTGTTTAAAAAACATTAGAAGCTACTTAAGAAATGCATAGTTTGATACAAAATAAAATCTTTTCTAGGTCGGCTATTTAAAAGCTCAACTTTAAAAATGGTTATTTGCTAATAAAATCTCGACTATCAAATAAAATTCATTCAAATTTGATGCGTATATAGAGCACATGGATCTGGTTCATACGTTTTAAAATTTTTTGTAGGAAAGCAGTGTTGGACTAGCATTTAGTGATACGTCTGCCCCAAATTTTTTACATAAATAGTTCCTTTTTTATTTATGCAAATCATTTTGAATTTCCGTTAAATTAATAGGAATAATATGCTCTTGACCAATTTTTAAAGGATAATCTACTTAAAAAATGATTATTTGGTAATGAAATAAATCGTTTTCTGCATTTTGTTCAAGTACAGACCACGATACAATGAACACAGTAATATGTTTTTTTTAATTTTAAACAAACTTTGATTCAACTAATAATTAAACTTTCAATTAAAAAAAATGCTAAAAATTAAATGTAATGTTGCCTTCAAAAATATTTGAAGTAACTACGGAAGGACTGGAGTCGACCCTTAACTTAAAAAAAATGTTTATAATATTATGAGTAACTTTGCATCCCGTTAGTAACCCCAATATTTCTAACACATTGTATACTAAATTTTTCTTTTTAGGCAATCGAATAATGATACTTATTTAATCATTATTATTACCCATTCTATAAATAATTACTATCAGAATCTATTTGTTACTCCTGGACCGTTGTGTAAAAAAATCTCGAGAATATCCAAAAATAACAGTTAGATTTATTTTTATAAAAAGAGAACTAACAATTGGCTTGTTTTTTGTAAAACTAAACTAAAATTTCTAAAAATTAGATTCTATCCCAAAATAAATAGATATATGGATAAAAAACATTCTTTGTGTTTTACATTAAACTTACACAACTAATATTTATTTAAGCTTTTATTTAAAAATTCTGAAATGTATAACTACGCTAAAACAAATTTAAAAATTTGACTTACATTCTATTGTTATTATAATAGTGAATTAAGAATAATTAAGTACTTGTCTGTACTGGGTATTAATAACTAATTACAATATAATAAAAATTTTAACAAATACGAAACAATTCCAATTTAGTTTTCGTTATTTATGGAAATTGAACCAAAATAATAATAAACATATGAGGTACAAAGAGGAGTTTGTAATTAAAATGTAGCGTGGGCATTAAAAATCGGTAAATTATCTGTTGATGTTCTATTTACACACTTTAATACGCGTACTTTATTAAAAACGAAATGTACATGATAGAGGACTTACTAACTTACATGGATAAAATATAGTGATGAGCTTTCAAGAAAAAGAGCTTCTGCAAAAAAATTAAAATATATATGAATTTATAGTTTATAATAATTTTTTAATAAACTATAACTATTTAACTACAAACACGAAAAAGTTAATCATGAAACTATTAACGTTAATTCTATTAGTTAGATATTTTTTTAAACACATAAGCCTAATAATTATCTTCAATATAAAATCGCAATCGCTTTACTAACAGAGTGGCTATTGGATTTAGGATTTTACCAAAAAATGTTATTTTTGTCGACGTATCATTGGTCCACGGATTATTTTATGTGTTAGCGATTTTATTCGAACGAGCAGAGATATCAAAACAATATAAAGCTAATAATTGGTAAATTACGTCATAACGTCCTTTTTTTCAGGGACGGTATCAGCTAGGAAACTAAAATACATGACCCTGAGAAACAACTAGTATTGGTCTATAAAATTTAATGTATATTTTGTACTGTCACCATGATATCATGATAATGGAATTCGACACTATAGGTCAAATAAAACTATATGTAAAATTGCTTAAAATGCCGCAAAATCAAAGGAATCTATGTCTGAAGATTGAGGAAGTCAGCCTGTAGGATCATTTATCCCAGTTCTCTTCTGAGGGAAATTCTTGAACAATATAAGGATTTTCAACACTCCATATATAAATGTAGTTCACATTAAATATTCCATCTCATCAAGTCTTTCATATCAGTGAATTTTTGTAATATCCAATAACTCGATTCTTTTCTATTCTTTCTTTGGATATAATGCCTGTACTTTCGAATTGAAATAAGATTGTTCTTTATAGTTAACCAAACAAATTGAGATATTCTAATTTTAGTGTTTTTAATTTTGCTTAATGTACATTTTCAATCATTTTCAGTATTAATTTATCGACATCAAATATTCTAGCTTTATTAGATTTAAAAAATGTGCGTTTTAATTAGTAATTCCATACACCAAAACTATATCAGTAAATTCAATATTAGAAAACATTTTAGCAAACAATAAAATCGAACTTTAAAAGCACTTTACAAACAATAAGCTACCAACACCACTTAAATTTCAAGTGACCTGCACATCAAAATATTTTCATACAGTCTTAAAACTAATAGCGAAGCTTACTTCATTTAATACAAATTCATAGTTCAGTTAGTAAGACGAATTAATCATAATAATTTTCATAAGATTGTTAGAACTTCCAGTTTACACAATTGTAATATTTTTACATATTTCAATTACAATCTGTATAGTGTTGGATTTAATTAATCTGTTTAGGTTTTTACTGAGCAATTCTACGCTCATTTTAACATAAATTAATTCAATCTAATACGCCTATGTTACCTTCTTAATTTTATGTACAAACTATTATTATCAATAAAATTATTGTTAATACAATTTGTTCCGTTATTGAATTTTGTAATTTTCATTACATTAGGATTGGTAATTTAATTGATTCAATTAAAATAATTAATGAAGAGTGAAATACTCCTTGTGAAGCTAAATTTGTAGTCTAACAAAATTTAGTTCATGATTCAAGTCGCAAATTAAGTTTTTTGGAAAACTAGGAATGTTTAAATGCCGAGAAATAGTCGCGTTATCCAATTGACAGTTATATTAAATTGTTTTTCTTTCAATTAAATTTAAAATAATCTTCAATATCATGGATTATTTAATAAAAATAATTGTAATTTTTTCGAAAATATTTCGGAAAAGGTGAATTTAGACCATCGATATGTTTTATAATTTTTTTTATGAAACATGAAGTTAGCATCTTTTTTCGGTATACCCGGAATTTGTAAGTATTTTCATCGAATTGTGTATAATAACAAACCCCTCTAAATGAAATTTTTGATTTTAGCAATGCTTTTTTAAAATGACCAATGGGTCTCGATGTGACACACCCTATATAAATCAACATACACATGCATTCATTTTTCTTAAGTAAATATATGAAAATATATAGTGCTTTTAAGCTTTTACTTCATACAACACACAGTGTTAATTCCAAATATTAAATTATATCAATATAATATTTATTAAATTTTATTTTTACTAATATTTTTTTTTAAATTATAGGATCTGTTTATGTTAGCTACCAACAAATCATAAAATTATTAAAGTGTAGTGACCTAATTATAAACTTCGTACTTGCGTTAACAAATTTTTTCTTTCATTTGGGCTATTACATCGCCCTACATCAAAGTGGTGAAAACTTTAAACTATGTATAACCCAAATCGTGAAGTTAACTTTACTCGTCGACATTTCATGCATTAATTATTATCCGGCTAGTATACTAGTAAACTTTAATTAAAATCAGAAATTTCAACCAAAACGAGAGTGCAAATTTTTAGGAAAAATCAAAAACAAACATTATTATTTGTCATGTTTTTAACTTTCAGAAAAGAGTTATATAAATGAATTTATAAGTGAATAGTTATATTTAACAATTAGCAATTCATTTTGATGAAAATTATGTATATATAGGAATTTCAATTTAATAATAAGTAATTTCTGAAGGTCCGTAATAGCAAAAAAAAAATTTAAAAGTAATTAGAAACATGTTGGAATGCTATAGATAAGAGAAATATTGTATACGACCTCCGTTTTAAATAAACGCGAAACAAACTTCTATTATTGCTATTGGTTACTGTTGCTAATAAAATAAATTAAGGCTATATAGTAATTAACTATAGCAACTTATGAATACTCCATCTTTATGATAACATCCGAACTTTTTTTATTAAAGTAATTACTACATTTAAAAAATAATTTTCCCCTTCATGTTTTCATTTCCATTTATTACGACATTTTATGCACATTGTAATATTATAGACTAGAAACATTTAAAATATATTGTAGAAAGGTTGAGATCTTTGACTATAATAATATAATTATCAATAAATAAAATGATTTACTCCAGATGGTGATCTTCGAATTGTTTTTAAGTTGATCCTGTTGTTTGATAAAACCTCAGTTAATTAAATTTTTATGGAACTTGCATAACCTTAAAAAAGGAGAAGCAATTTTGAAGTGCATAAAGTGTTATAGAAACAAAGTTACAAATAATAGTGTCATAAAATTTGTTAAAATACTTAACTGTGACAAAATTGGATTTTCTTGAGTGATAAGAAAATAATATTTTCAAGAGTTTTCAAGTCCTCACGCTGATGCTGGTCCGTATAACCATCATTTTATTGGGAAGGATTTTAAGATGAATAATTTTCTCGCCTGTAGTTGACGTATTTCAAAAGTAAAACTATTTTTAGCGGTACCGAATTTTATGTTTCTTGTGATGATTTT
Source organism: Hermaeophaga mercurialis (assembly GCA_951812935.1). Lineage (NCBI taxonomy): Eukaryota > Metazoa > Arthropoda > Insecta > Coleoptera > Chrysomelidae > Hermaeophaga > Hermaeophaga mercurialis. The sequence continues at coordinate 8,432,647 of OX638362.1, read as the reverse complement.
TTTATAAGTTTAATGTTTATTATTTAATTAGTTGTAAGAAATATTAAGAGTAAAACACTTGTGAAAACTTATGTACAAGAAATATATTGGATTGTTAATATCATCATTACACTTAAATAAAATCTGAACACTTTTTGAGATAATTTTTGAACCTATATGAATCTAATAGAAATTATACTAAGTGCGCTCAACAAAATTTACAAATTGTCTTTTATTCTTGATAATTGGTATTAAATGTGAAAAACAACATTTATAAAAATGATATTTTTTATTTCATAATAAAATCTAATATTAAAATATATATAAATAAATTGATAAGTGTTAACTTATCACAGCTCACCGTTCGCAAGAGCCCATTGTTTAATAAAGAAATATTTTGATACTATGGCTACATGGAGTCGTGTGAATCTAATTAAAAGTTTTGGGAAATATTGCCGGAATCTAACACATATACACAAATATTCAAATAAATATTCTCGGTGTGTGTTATAAAGAATAATCCTTTTATTGAACGTAAATCGTGTTGAATGTACTTTGTTGGCTGTAAACTTTAAATCCAAGCAATTTCAGTTCGCCAACCTTCTCAAAGCGAAACTCCATCTCGTCGTTAATAATGAAAAAGAACGGGAAATGGAAACTACCGGCTTAAGCTGAAAGATGACCTATGTAATTATAAACGCTCTCTAAAAGAATAAAAAAACAGAACGTCTGTTTTTAAAAAAAAAGGACTGCCGCTTCGAAATCTTAGTTTATTGCATATTTTTTACGAACGGAATTTTCATTGCAGGGATGTTAAATTACCACCGATTTCGTTCTCTTCAATCAGAATTCATGTTTCAGTGATAATAAAGACTATGAGATAAAGTTGAAAAATTATTGTTGAAGGGATTACTGTTTTTTGAGTAAAAAGATATGCGTAAAAATAAACAGAATACTGAAAGAAGTGGACAAAATTGATGTTAGTGAAACACAAATATTCCTTTATAGTACGAAAATAGTTTTTAAATTATAAAAGTTTTAAACATAAAAAAAATATAATGGAATCAACTAGACATACTGAAAGAAAATTTTTTAAATAAAATAAAATAAAATTTTAAAAACATGGATAACAGAAATAATTTCACATTTTTACCATGTGTTCTCCCCCTCCGAGTTTTGCGAACGCAGCAAATTAAACAAATTGCCATATTTAAATATAGACGGCAATTTAGCATTCAAAATAAAATAATTAAAGTTCTGATTATATTCGTCTCCATCAATATTAATTTATTTGATCGTATCCGAAGGCTAAAAAATATATTCCATTTACGACTTCTTTGTCAGATTGTTCGCCATGAATCCGTGAATCCTTTAAACCATAAAACATTTTAATAATTTTGGTGGAAATTCGCTTTAAGAATCATATCTTTTTTATTATGTCTGAACTATCGATAAAGTTTTGGCGAACTTTTTTTATAATACGATCTATGCAAGACATAACTTTATAGTTTGATAGGTTCTTTCATGGATGAGAAATAAGCGTACCTACTTCTTGAGAATGAGAATAAATAGTTTATATCGCCAACGAAAATATAAAATATTATATCTATTATCGATTTTTTCAAGAAAGGCAGATGGGTTTTAAAGAAATTTATGTTTAAGAAATTGAATCACATCATTCTTTTCGTTATAACAATTATAACTAGAATTAAACAATGTTTATAGGAATCTAATTTTCTTATAAAAATATAAAACAAATGTCTATTAGGTTAGGATTTTAAAATTTGTTTATTTTTTTTAATATACAGCTAAAACTGTTTTACGTGGAGTTAAAGTATTGTGCACTTCCTACTTCATTCAATGAAAAAAGTAAATAATTAAAATATTACATAGTATATTATTAATACATAGTTCTTACAATTAATGTTTTTGCTATCGATTTTTACTATTGAATTCTACTTTTTTCCTTATGCTTCACTCTCCGTCTCTGGTTGTGTGTTGATTTTTCTGAGCCATTTTTTCTACCGAGAAAAGGGGATTTTTATCGTTTTCTCTCTCCTTTATTTCTGTTTATCTTCGACTCTTGGTGGTAATGAAAAATTGTTTGTTTTGCATGAACATTTAGTAAGTACTTGTACAGAATATTCTACAATTAAAAAATATTATATTATATGGTAGCTTTTTTATTATCACTTGTTTTTTTAAATAAGTGAGTCGCAACTTTTTTTCTGTTCCTTAGTCGCAAAGATTAACTTATAGTTTTTTTGTTCTTCTTTTGACTTAATTTATTATTGTAATCTAAATTTTATTTTCAAATTTTTGAGACTTTTTATTTAGTTTTCCTATTTTCTATTCAAAACTTTCCTTTCCACTTTCTATTTCTTTATTGATTTCTTGTATTTCTCTTTCAAAATTGCAATTTATTTTTCTCGTTGATAAATATCTTCTATAGTAACTTTATTCGATTTGAAAATATCAATTATGTAACATTAACATTGACCTATATAATTATTGCAATCTTTTATATTCCACATTTAAAATCATTTACCCAGCTACACCAAAAACGTTTTAATTTACAAAGCATTTCAGTAAAATTCAATTAAAATAACTTACATTATTGTGAAATTGAATTTAAATGTTCTGCACCCATATTTTCTGTACAGTACAATATTTTTTAAACGTCACTCCAATTTCTCTTAAGTATTTTTTTACTGAACTCGTATACAGGGTCCGGCAAACCTATGTCGTTATTCTAGAACTCCTACTATGCGTAACTTGAGGATTTATTTGAAGGATATCTGGCAATGGGGGTGAAAACTAAATATTCTAAAATTATTAATGAATGAATGATCCAACTTTATTTACATTTTTAGATACTTTTTAGTCAGTAGTACATACCTACAAAATATTATTTTTAATATCCAACCCCTAAAAAAAATTTTAAACACAAACACATTGGTTTGCCGGACCCTGTATATTTTGATTGAGATATTGATCTCTTAAATGAAAGAGAGAATAATATTTTTTTTATATAAATTTAGGAACTCAAAGACTACTAAAAATCCGTAATTTATCATTTGACTTTTCTTAAAACATGTTTCCACCATAAAAATTTATATTAGATAAATTTCTAAAATTTATTCTTTAATCCGAAATGCATAATTTCCATTTATATTTTCAATTTAATTTTATGGAGACATATTCTATAACTTTTATTTTAATTTTCGCTATTTTCTATAAAATTTGCTATTCATTACAAACAAATTAGCATTATGAATATATAAATAGGTTAATTTACTCTTTTTTAATATCAAATTCGCTTCCAAAATATTATTTACAATAAATATTAACATACAATTAAACACTAATTACTACAACTTAACTATATTCCAAAATGTTAGATGTTATATGAATTTACTAATTAGGATATATAACAAATTGTTTTTAATTTCATATATCTGGAATTGTGAACTTAAAGTTCCTTTGGAAATACTCAACATTTGAAAAATATTCAAAATTTGTTCTAAACTTAATTCTTATTTTGGTAACACTCAATTGTAATAATCATTTATTTTTTAATTCACAATCTTTATCATATTAATTTATTTAATTCTGAGAAATATTTAATATTTTCTACAATTTTCATCAGACATGATAAAAATTCCGTTAAAATGTATCTAATTTTTTCAAGTATAATAATCATTAAATTAAAATCTTAATTTAATAGTATGTAATTAACATTTTGGGTTTGAACACTTAGGAATTTAAGGCGGTTTATAAAAATAGATTTCATTATAAGTTGTATTGAAAATAAATCGACTAGCACTGGACATGATACAGGTTGCCCGATTTGTAACACACTTATAAACAATCCAAAAATAATTCTACATGCATTGATTACATTATGTTTCTTTTAAACTCTCCAGGGCGAAAGTACCATTATAAAGTCAAATTTATTGCAAATAAAAAGTGGTTTATTTCCATTTCTATAATTGTGGCTTAGCCAAATTTTTAAATTGGAAAAGCACGTTTTTATTTTTTTTTGTGAACTCATCTAAATAGTTATCTTTGTGCCTAAAAAATCAAAGATAATCCTTAAAAAAAAAAAATTGCAATACACTGAATGTTAAAACTTTTTTGTAAATTTTTGAAATGTAAGTCAGTAGATGCCGTAATTATATCAATTAGCTAAAAAAGTTGAAAATATATGATCATTTAAAAATTGGCAAAATAATATATCATCTCATAATTTTCACTAATTTCGTTATACATAAAATATAATAATATTTAGACATAAAACATAAACCTAGTTAATAAATGTAGAATTGCTAAATATTTTTTAAAAAACATTATTGGAAAAATTAAATACAATTTTGAAAAATGTATTCAAACAATCTTAACACATCGAGAGCTGAATAAAATATATTTTTTAAAAACGTAAAAGTACTGAGAATATAAAAGCAAAATAAGCAAAATGCAAAATTTAATTCATATCATTTTAAAAGGCGATATTATAGAGGGTTATATAACTACCTCTAATCATCTTACAGAGTTACATATTTAGGTAGATAATTAAATAATTAAATAAAATATTGTTTAGAATAAAATAAAGGTTCTTTATATTTTCAGTTTTTTTTTATTACTAACCAGTCATAAACAGAAAACTAATATTATACTGACGTTTTTACATCTGTGATAGCTATAAATTAAATTTAAAAATAAAATACTACTAATTTCAATTACTTTAGTTTATCTTAAAAGTGAGGCTTAGTTACATTAACATAAATATTGTTAATTATATTACACCGTTATATCAACCCAAACAAATTTATTTATTCACAAAATCTAGAGGTATGAAATTGGTAAAACCTTTTTGAATAACATTTTTTCATATTTTGGCAGAAAGTTACCGGGGTAGGTAAACAAATAATACCCTAGTAATACGAAAAGAATTCTGGAAGTAGAATACATGGTGTAAGAATTACAATCTAACCAAACCTGAGCCATTTAGATAATTTGTTTATTTTGATTATTAGAATTTTATTTTTGATTATATAATTAAATTTGTTAATTTTGAATTTATCTTCTTTCATCAAAAACCAAAAATATTCAGATGGTATCTGAAATGTGCCTTATCTTAATTTTATGCCGACTGTAAATGCCAGCAATTATTACAAAAAAAGGTTTATTACATTTTTGGATATACATTTTTTTTATGTATATACTAACTACTATTTACTCACATATTATTTACTAGTAACTGTGTTTAAAATTCTATTGGCACAGTTTGTTTTCTTGGTGCATATTTTCAATTTTGTCATTTACAGTGTTTATACAATTATTTGGGATGCACGACCTTTTTGATGTGCTGATTTGGGAATTTCTGAATTTATTACACTTGTATTTCTACAGAAATCATCCTTGAAACGATTTTTTTTAACACTTGAATTAAGTTTCAATAAAGTGTTGGTTAGCCAAGTTTAACGCATTTTGAAAGTAAATGCCACGCTATACAAATATAGAAGTTAGAAGCATGCTGTCGTCGCCAAGAGAATGTATAATAATTATTTTTTTCCATTTCATTTTAAATTGTTTACAACTGGTAAAGGATCTTCAAAAAAATAGTTATTTTTCTATTTTTCATTTTTGTCTTTATTTTCAAAATTAACAATCATAGATATCTATGTGTTTTTTTAAATGTAAGACATATCATAAATAGCAGTTTTTGCGTTTAACACAATACCCCTACGGTCAACATTTAAGGATTTTAAATTACAAAATCGAATAAATATTTTTTATTTCATTTTAATAAGAAAAACGGTTAACTCATCATGTAACAGTCATTTTGCATAAAATATTCATAAACAAAAAGGTTTAGTTTTATACATTAGATTTGACGTAGATTCAGTTGTGACGGAAAAATGAACGCGCTAGAAAAATATTTACATGAATCTCTCAAAATATACGTATTTTTGGATGTTTGATAATACACTATCAAGTTTATTTACATTTTCAGCGAGAATTAATATTTTTCCTACAAATATATAAATAGAGTTTGTTTTGTACGCTAAAAATGAGTTTATCAGACTTATCCATTTATTTGATTGATTGAAATTAAAATTTACCATATCCTGTTGCAAGAGAGCTCTTATAGGTCTCAAATCCTATCTAATCTCGGACGTTGACCAGATACAATAAGATCAATAGCTACCTACATGTTTCTTCATTAACTTCTCATGCACGAACCGATATAAAAAAGAAATAAATCTTTTTCAGGTCGAATTAGGTCACTCGAGAGCTAAAGTTCTACCCTCGCCAGCTGGCCAGATGTGTCTATAATCATTTTCCAAAAATAAATCATTAACCTCTCGTACCTCCCAAAATATTTTATTGTCTATTGGAATCATTTATTGTTAAAATCCGGCATTCGAACTCTCAATCTGTTGATTAAAATATATTATTAAAAAATGGGCATGTACGGGATTAATAACAAAGCCAGGGCGGGCTTTACTTCTTCTGATATGTGTATTATTCCATAATATCTGTTCATTTCTACACAAATTGGTATTTTGATAATAATAATTATACTTTGTTCGAAGTGTAGGTATACACCTATTCACTTGTTGAAATAAACCTTAGATTCTAAAAACCTCAAAAAAAATGGTTAAATTGCATGAACTGGGTGCCCAATTGTGATCACCCACTAGAAATTGGACGACCAGAAAATGCAGCAATTGAATGGTTTTTTGGGCTCTATGGCTTGTCTCACCGACTTTTTGAAACCATACGTCGTTTACATCTATAACTTGCAATTTAGGCACAAAAAATTGGATTATCGTAGATATAGGGGTAGCAAGCACAATTAGTTCTTATTGATTCACCAGTTCCATTGTCGAAGAAGAATAGTTCCATATGATGCCTACAACCCAAAATCCCCACCAAACAGTGAAATGTAGTGGATGCATTTGGTTCTCAAAATTCACGCGTTAATTTCCTGAATCCCAAAGGCGTCAGTTTTTTATTTTAAGTAAGCCGTCAAGATAAAAATGAGCCTCATTACTGAATACTAAGTCACTATTCACTTGTTATTCCATAATCCATGCGTGGTTAGTAGGCTTTAATTCTTCAGTAAATTGGACATTGTAAGCATAAAGATGTAAATTTTTCTTGAGAATACACTGTAAAGAACTTCTCGAAATATTCTAAAATTATGAATGAATGAATGACCCAACTTTTTTGACATTTTTAGGTACTTTATAGTGAGTAGTACATGCCTACAAAATCTTATTTTTAATATCCAATCCCTAAAAACATTTTACCCAAAAATATTGCATTATCATACTCCTTTTTAAAAATACTTTACTAATTCAGATTTAACGTTGGAATTTAATAATTTTAAAAACTATCAATTTAAAAAGCCAAAAGACCAAGCATATTTTAGATAAAGTTTTTATTTTTTATTTTTTACAGGGTGGTCAAAAATAAATTTCATTTTTCAAAAATTTCCAGAAAAGTTTTCTGAAATTTTTCAAATGGAACATCCTGTATTACTATTCGTCAACGGATGGCAAATTTTATACTCTTCGACTTTCCTATATACTTTTATATATCTATCTGTCGTCGTTAAAAAGTAATTTCAAAAACGGCATTTATGTGTAATTTTTTTTCTAGTTCAGTGATAGATTATCTTTATGGCAAGTGACACCTCGTTTGAAAGCTGCTGAAAATACCTATTCAATCATACTAATTTTGTTTGGGTTTAAGCTGATTTTGATGGATAAATTGAATAAATACTAAAATTATAGTTTCGCATTATAATTTTAGTACAATTTTTGACCACCCTGTAAAAAATAAAAAATAAAAACTTGGTTTAAAAAATCTTTAGTCTATTGGCTTCCTAAATTCATAGTTTTTTAAATTCCAACGTTAAATCTGAAAGAGTAAAGTATATTTAAAAAGGATAATGCAATATTTTTGGGCAAATTTTTTTTACGTACCAAAGGAATATAATTAGAATTTCATGAGACGAAATAATTTATAAACGGAAATTAGTATTTAGTATTCTTCAGTTTCATTTAAAATATTTATTAAAAATAATAACTAACAAATTTAGCTTCAGAAAACAAGGGAAGCAATATTTGAAAATCCATCTCTGCCTCAATCTAATAAAGTGATAAATACAATGTTACTTTAATATTTATTTTGTTTGAATTTTATCTACCAACAACATACTTATTGCTCGCTTATTTGTATATTTTGGGAGCAAAATTTTTAGATTACTTAAAATTCGTAATTGAAATAGAATTTACAATGTATTACACTGTAATTTTTACAGTAGCGACAAATTGTTTTATATTTAGAATATACTAGAAAAGGATATATAATTAAAAAATATTTCTTTGTGACATATTTTGTACGCAATATAGAACTAATTCCACAGACTTTCGTATACGTGACTTATAGGAAAATGGGAAGAATAATTTCCAGCCTAAGAGAAAAAATAACAAAATCCTTTCATTTCGCTCAATACACTTTGCCCAACAAAATTCAAGTCCCTTTTTGTCGCTCTTGTAGGCCGATTTGTCCAGCTTAAAATATATAGGCGTATTGTCCTGATGGAACAAAAAATATTGTCCATTTATCGTTTCATTCTTTTTAAGGTAAATAATAAGAATAATTCCTTTTGCATCCCAAAATACTGACGATAATCTTTCCGGTCGCCTTTTTTAAAAATAGTTCCCCTTTCGCTGTCTATTGTCTTTACTGCTGTTTGATCTCCAATATGTAATTGTGAACCCATAGTTATCAATCCGCGCAAATAAAATACATACATGTCAAAATACATGATAATGAGTGGAAAATGAGGAATAGCGAATAAAAGTCGAGACAGGAAGAGAAAAGTTTAAATACCTAAGGTAACTTTGACGGACAAAAGATATAAAGCCACAAAGATTATCCAAGCGAAATAAATAAATTGGTACGCTACAAAAATTTCTAAAATCAAAAATCATATCAAGAAAAACCAAGATACGTTTATATTCTACAGCAATCAAATCTACTATATTTGTTCCTTTGAAATTCCTGACAGTAGTCTCCCTTATTCAAAAAGTTTATAATTTTATTAGTATATCGGGCTATCAAATACAAACCACTGTACCATAAATAGATGTTTAATTGATAAATAAAACACAGAATTATCTGCTCAGTATAATACTCTCGTTGGTTAGAATATTTGTATTCTTCAATGCTTTGGGTACACCTCGAAGTCTTAGTTAACGCCTTTTGTGCATAATAATACTGGATATACTAAATGAGGAAAATGTGGACAAGAGCGCAGCATGGAAGACGACTAAAGGAAAAAAGATGCGAGGACGGTCAATTAGGAAATGGAGAGAAGCGGTCGAAGAAGATTGGAAAGAGAGAAACAGCAACTGTACACAAATAGCACAAAACCGAATAGCGTGGAAAAAATTAACAAAGTTAATATTTCATGCATGAGGCAAATGCACAGCAATAATATATTATCCCTTTATTCCGAGAGGTTTAAGACTTATTTGCAAGTACAAATAAATTAGATTATGCGTTAGTTTGCGAAGTATATCTACATACAAGATTGAGCTAGAGCAGCTTCGTACTTTCTGCCTTATGCAATAATAAATAATCTAACGCCTGTCTGACAGCATTAGCTATAAAAGTGTAATTATCTAGCACGTAATATTAGTCACTTTAATTTCTTACGTTCATTACACAGTAACGGACTTGATTTCAAAAACCTACATCGTAGATTATAACAATAGAACGAAAAAGAAAGAAATAGTTCTTAATAATTTTTCCTATTATTCTGTTATTGCCATTACTTTACAGAAACATTATTATGTTCAAAATTATAATAACCACAAATGTTAGTACATATCAACATACAAAAAGATTTATTAAGGGAGGAGTTCGACTATATACCGAGCAACGATTACCTCATTGATAATTATACTTAATAAAATCGACTAAACCTAATTTATTAAAAATATTTATGTTAACCAATTTTTACAATTGTAAGTTTCGTTAAAAAAATCTTAAAAGAACATTTCCAAAATAATCAACAATAGTATATCGTTCAAACACCAGACTTATTTTAAAGAATTTTAGATTGGCTCATTTTCTCATAAGATTTTTTCCATTCAACTTATCCACCCTTAACGCATAACCCTGTACAGGAAACATATGAAACTATGGCTTCTGCATGTTAAATGTATTCATTTAGGGTTACGTAAACATGTAAATGAAGTTAAAAGCTTGTAATTCCTTTATTCCGACCGCAATCGGTAAACCCGTACAATATAAATAACATTTAACGTTCGTTTTTACCTTTTTGTAGTCAATGAAAAAGGAAACTACTGCTAAGTGAAGCTTTAATACTAGGAGAACTAGGAGAGCGTAATATTTTGAAAACTTATGAAGACAAATTTAATTTTATATAGCTATATTTAAGCTTAAAATAGGTGTTTTAGGGTGATATCTTTGTTAATTTTTTCAACACTATTTGTTTCCAGTTGATGTTTCTCCCTTTTAACCGCTTCTCTCCAGTTTCTACCTAACTGTCCTCTTTCCTTTTTTCCTTCAATCTTCTTTTATGCTATTTAATTTTCTTTTTATTAGTGTTGCCACCATTTTATACGTAGTTTCTAACGTACCTATTCCTCGGTTATTCTCGTAGTATACTATGTTTGTTTTCTTTTTTCTGTATACTGCTTTGTTCCATTTATTTGGTATTTCTTGCTCTTCCCATGTTTGTTAAATAGCGCTGTTTTTAAATGTTCTCCTCCATATTTTAAATTTTCAGGCACTATTTCATTCTTTTACCGGTTTGTTATTTTCATTAAGTTGAGTGCTTCTACAAATGCATCACTTGTGCTTTCTATTTAATCCTCTTCAGTTACTGCTTGTTCTTCTTGACTATAAAATTATAGTTATTTAAATTGCTTCCATAGGAATTTCTAGGAGTATTTCAATGAAGATTAATGTACAGTTTATTGACACTTTCTGTGTTCACTTCCAGGGTATTTATCAAGATATTTTTGTTGTTTTATTACTATTATTATTATTATTTGTTTGTTTTTCAATGTCTACGTATGCTTGTTAAAGCTTTTTTTTGTAAGATAAAAAGAATGAATATGGGTTTTTTAAAATATTTTTCTTATAAAAATGTTTTTTAAATGTTCTTTGGGCTTTGCCTTAATAAAACGACATATAGTAAAAGGAAATGCTTTTCTCTAAACGTTCATAGCGGCTGTTTGTGGTAACCCTAAGGTGCTCTAACGAAAACAATTTTATACATAAGATTCTTTATAGATACTATTAATAGAAAAACATGTCTTCACTGGGATCATCTGCAAAAAAAACGAATATCCGTGGAAACAAGAAAAAGAAACAGACAGGAAAAAATGTGTCGTAAAAGACATTTGCCCAATAAAATATATCTGATAAGATGGAATATCTTGATATTACGGCACAAATAGTTTTTATTTAAGCATGAATTGACATTAACTGATCTTAACTGAAATATATTTTATAAATTTGCCATTGAAACAAAACGTTTTGATATCCTAAAAGGCGATTTTAGCATATTGTTTTTAAGATACACGTTATTTATATTTTATTTCGTTTCGCTGAAATAGAGTTACCCCGTCCGAATTAAAATTATAGAACTTTTTTAGTTAAATATAGCTTTCCTAGCTATCCTTATTTCTAAGTATTTCTTATAATGACAGTGAAATGTTAACTTCTTCTCTTTACTTTTTTACTCTGCAAAAGAAACTATTCTTAAAAATTCAAATCCCACTTTTTTAAAGGGTGGATTTCATTGTGAAAGTATTTCAGTCCGCCACTGCATATTCGTTCTATATCGATCGTATCGTATCATATCAAAAGCAGCAAGTATTGGGAATAGTAAAAATGAAGAGTAGCATAGATACTAACTATTATTCAACAGGTGACCTAAACCTGTCTGTTGCTAAGATCGTGCCCTAGTTTTCCGACTCTGAAACCTACGCTCTTGAAAGTAAAACTCGATTATAAAATATGCAAACGGCGAATGATATTATTCCGATACGTGAAGATACAGCCTTATTTGATGTTGTTTGAAATGTAATACCAATTTCAATCTCAATCTGAGAACTCGGAAATAACAAGGAGCGTATTCGCATCACGCCCAAAATCTTATCTATCATCATAATTAAAATTATAACATTTTCATGATGATTTCATACAGGGTATAATGGTATAAAAAAATGTTAGTACTCCTAACACTCGTAAAAAACTCCACAATTTTAAGCTAATTATCCTGTAAATAACACATAAAAAATAAATAGTTTAACTTTTATGTTTTTCAAATACGGTTTCAGCAAACTGTATGCCTTCAATTTTCTTAAAAATCGTTGCTCTAAGCGACTTGCAACAAGAATACCTTTTTCACGGGAAAAATGGTAATTTTTAAATATTGAACAAACTTGTAAAAAAGAAAACCAAAAGAGTACCTACCACCGTAGCAAGAACTATCCTTAACGATTAAACAAATAATTTTTCTTTATCACTCTTTGATTTAGGGACAAATTTTATGCAAGCCTGATTTTTTATTTTTTTATTTAATTTGTTCAGCTTATAATTTCGAAGAAACCAATTTTTAAATTCACCCTTTTAATGCCTCTAAATCCCCGAATTTTTTTACGCCATTTCAATGAGGCCCTCTATAGAATTACTCTATATGTATATGTACAGATGAAAGAGTTTTTAATCTGTGGTTTTCCTAATACTTGAAAACGCTCTTCCCCTTTTATAATAAATAAAATTTTGAATCCTACAAGCAACTAATATTCAAAAATGGAAATCAAAATATAACTCCCTTATATTAGTTTGTAATTTCAAATTTTACGCTGCACAAACATTGAACAGTATATTTAAAAGACATATTCATTAATATTAAATAAAGACTAAAAGATTAAAGCATGATTTTAGCAAATCTTACTGGCACAACTGTATAATACTCTTTATTAAGTTTCGATTATATGTTTTAATTTTTGAGTACTTGGGAATTCTACCTCTGCTTTTTTACTAATATATAAAGCGTTGTGAACATTTAATATATTAATCTAAAATTTAAATATGATTTTCATCAATTTTTTTCACATATCAAATTTCAAATGAAGTGGCTAAATCCTCTTATTAATGTAAACAAAACAAAAGATCGAATCGCTCAAACTAAATTATTTTTAAAAATTGTCAGATAATTTTCTGCACGCCTTTGAATCAATTTATTCGTTTATGCAAATAAGTCTTCAAGCCTGAGGATTTATTGGTATGTTCGCACACGATCAATTACAGACAGTTTGTTTAACCTCATTAACATTACATGCACAATAAGTCTAATGTTTCGCTAAAAATTATTGATTTATTAATTCGCCTTTTACGGACTAAATCCCGTTTTGTAGGTTAATCTCAGTTAAATTAATGAATGTTTTAGTGTTTACTTGATAAATGGTTTGTTTATAAAAATTGAGTATTGGCGAAATAACCACTCCTTGTAGGATTTCTTGTAGTTATTAACACACATTTTGTTACTAATTTGTTTAGGCTCAATACTGTATGAATATGCATTATTCCGGACGTTTCCAGCAATTTGCATTGGCGCCTTAAACTAATATTTAAGTATACGATTTTTTTTTATAGGGATAAATTATCTCAGTCTAATCTAAGATTATATATAAGCTTAGTTTAGGAAGTCGGTGCAAATGCCCATTAATAAATTGTATGTATGTCAACTAATCAATATAGTACAAATGAACGCTGACCCACATACCGTTCATCAATCCTATAATACTCCAATAGTTAACAAGAAATGTGGAACAACGTGGACAGTATAATACAAGGAATGTTTGACAAATCGGTGGTAAATAAAGTTTAATTTTCTTGAATCATTCCGAAATTTTCTGTTTCGATGTGGCTTTGTGTTTAGATAAAATTCATAGTACTAATATTCAACTATCCTGTTGTTATGGTATCATATTATATAAAACCTATTTAAAACTGATAAGCTATGCTCTATTTATGTTGATATGAAAATGTAATTGTATGAATGATCCATTATCCTCAGCTTTGAAATATTTCTTTTCATAAAATGATCAATAAATAGATATTAATAATATAATTATATACCGAAAATACAGAGGGTGCTAAATAAGTGTCGAGATATGGCAACACAAATTCCAACTTGTCAAATCTGATATCAACGTCAGATAGTTTAATGTTTTTAATGGTACACATACTCATAACTATTTGTCATTCGAGTATTATTCGTGTTTCTTATGGTAAATGGAGCTAAATCCTGAAATTTTTTGTGATTTATTACGGTTTTCGTCGTGGTTTATCCCAACAACACTACGCCAATCAATTCGCTTCAACTTTTTATGATACAGCACCATCTTTGGCTACCGTGTCTCGCTGGTTTTCCGATTTCAATCGTGGTCGTCGTTTGCTCTAGGGCGAATTTCGTGAAGGACCAAAATGCAATTCATAATTTGAAATCTCTGAGGTGAATTTACTATTTGATGCTTACATCTTTAAGATCTAAGTATCATATTGTATTATAAACGCCTGGAACTCCCATATTATTATTTGTAAACAACTACTCTTTTAATTTAGGTGTAACTAATAAAAATAAAATAAAAAGTTTTGCTTTGTTGCAAAGTTTTCTCTCCTAAGTTGTTCGAACTTGGTCGAACTCTAAGTTGAATAGTCCTTAAGGAACATATCTTTTGTAGATATTTTGTAATGACCTCAAATTGTTGGAATTCTCACCACTTTTACACTAATCTTTTATTATAACCTAGATGAAAATATTGGCATAATATATTTTATCGAAAATTATTTGAATGAAACCTTATGGAATACATGAATTTATTTGATTAAATATGGTGGGTTTCAATTAAATCATTTTTTCCGCTTGCGTTTTGATCTTTAATAATCTCCTAATAAGCTTCAATGTATTTTTATCGTTAGCCGAGTAGTAAATTGGATGGGGAAAAAAGTTCACAATAAATGAACATGAATGAAATAATGAACCTGATTTGTCTATGCTCATAAAGTTTTTTGGATTTCTATAAAAACTAAAGCAAAATAGTCTAAATCTGTTAGTTTTTAATTGATTCAAAAGCTTTTTTATTTACAACTAAATTTGACTTATAAATTAAGCCACACGAATATTATAAACATCTAAATGGCACCCAACCTATAGGAATTCAAGCTTTAATAGTATTATATTATTTTAGCGAGGTAGTTCTGTGGTAACGCATCCGTATCGCCTTCAGAATGTCCGGAGTTTGTTCTTCGATTAACTGTTCTCAAATTGTAGAATCTTCTGGAACAAGTCACTTTCATCGAATAAAATCCATGCTACAATAATTCATTTTTTAACAACTTTAATGAAAATAACGAAGTTCAACATTTACACCTTAACAATAACATTGATAAAGTTGTTTGAGTAGTTTTTAGAATAGTTGGCACACATTTTCACTAATTACTAATTAATTTTAGATATTTTGTCTGGAATCATTAAACTTTTAAACTTCAACTTTGGGGAACGATTTATATTTTAAATTATGTGAGACGATGAATTACTTGGGAGAATCGCTTTTTGAGCGGAGAGTGAGTGTGTGCATTGCTCAGTGACTTAGCGACTCTTTCTTTTTGGAAGTGGACTGGGGGGTGATTATGACTGATTGTGTTATTCTGAGCTCAGGGCAGTTTTCATTAGTCAATTTTTGTAGCGTATTTAGTGAAATGGTGATTGGTTGAAGTAAGAATTATGTTTCTTTGTTCGCTGTTATGACTTGTACATAAAGTCGTTTTGGAGAATGTACAGGATGTACTACATAAATTATGGCACAATAAACACATTAAAAGCTCTACTTCAGCCATGCTTGATATGTGTAAGTGGCTCTAGCTGTAAAACTAGAACCAGGGCTGTAAACAGAATGAGAGCCCTAAAATTGAAAAAACAACGCGTTGGGAATCAACCATAAAAAATATAATTAATCAACATAACTTTGGCTTAATTTTTGTTCCAATAAAATTTTCATATTTGGTACATTTAAAGCCCGCGCTCACTAAACCTGTTTTTAATATTTTAATTTAAGAAGAGCTTAGGTATAAATCTTCTCTCCATTTTACCTTTAAAATTTAACTAAAATTATTATGTTATATAAACGTCATAAGAATCTCGAGAAAATTTCATTTTACTCGACACATTGCATAAAACCCTAATAGAAAGAAAAGCCGTTGAACTAAATTCAGAAAATGTAACTTCAAGTATAATCTTGTATCTTACACAAATAAAGTATACACTATCTGAGCGAATGAATCCAGCCGAATGAAATAAGACAAGGAGTTTTATTTCGAGAAACTTAATTTAGCAACGCGTCTTGATGCTGAAAAGAAGTGCATCGAGGTTTGCACGAAGGTTACTGACCAGAAATTCAAGTGTCACATCGCACCGAGAATGTAATAATATAAAATTTAGTTTACTACTCTTCATAAAACTTTCATCAGTTTTCTTAAGCGACTTTGATGATAAAGTATTTTGTTTTCTTAAGCTTGGTTAGTATTACTTGAGTCGACAATAACGTGGTTTATTCATTTTGTTTACGGTATTTTCCAATTAATATGAACAAAGCATTAACTATACCAAAAGTTCGTCCTCATTCCTTTTAAATGGTTAAAACATCTTCCCACATAATTTAGGTTTGTTTATATTAGAGATTATTTATTATTTTTTGACTTTATGAAAATGGGAGTCGAATACCACAACTTTTAATTGTATTTTCATTTGAAAGTATTTAAACGCAATTAATATTTTCAATAATTTTGTACTGTTAACGTCAAAGTGACAGAGTTAAAAATCTGAAATTTTTACTGTATGTCAACAAATTCTGAAAATTACATCGTCAAGATTCCGTCACGTGTCAGCAGAAACCAAAGGTCATTCTCTCATGTGTTATTTTTCCTTGAGATTTGCAACTACGTAAAAAATTATTATTTTAGAAGTAAAATGCCTCATGCAGTGGTATTGAATATGATAATTAAGTAGATACAGGGATTACATATATAATTATTAGTCCTACTGGAAATTCTTATTGCACTGTTTCATGTGTATGCGTATCCCTAGGAACGCACGTGTTAAAACAAATTTCATATAAAAAAATAATATGAATTCTTAAACATTTTACATGAGAATTAAACGACTCATTTAGACCTTAGGATCTTTTAAATTAACCGACATTGATACTTAATTTATTGAAATCTAATTTCTCCTGAGACTTCGGTGGCGCAGTGTGGCGGAAATTCCGAGAAGTATGCCCAAACTTTTAGTACTTACATTTGTAGCACATTTACTGTCCAATAATAATAAAGATAAAAATAACATATGATTTAGACCACTAATTTAGGTTTATAGTTAGACAAACATCAGAAAAAGTCACAATTGTCAGAATATAACATGTGTACTAAAACTAATATTATTAATGAAAAATAGCAAACAACAATAACGATAACATGATTAGCAATAATTATTTAATTATTTATTTCTTTATTTCAAAATATTACAGGGCTTTTAATCTCACTAATGAAAGTACTACAAAAATAAAAAAAGAACTATCTATTAACAAATGAAAGCTAAAAGTGAAGACATTTAAACAAAGCACAGACTAAAGAGAAAAAAATGGGTGTTCCTGATTTTAAATTTGTAGGAGTACAATATGATAGCATCCAAGCAAATTTTAATAGCATTCATGCCAAAACTAAAAAAGTAAAAATCGTAAATACAGGAAAAACAACTCAATACTTTTTCATTCAAACGAATGCATCCTTGCTTCTTTATAACGCGTTCTCTTTTGCTCGTATATATTTTCTAAATTGAGTGTATTCACATCAGCAACATATTTTCTAGTCGTAAATATTATTTATAGCTGTATCTGAATAAATTGAACTATAAAATGCTTAGACAATAGAAGAAGTAGGCCACATCTTGAATACTCTTCCTCCCCGAAGAGAATGAACAGCCTTTATATATCGTGTGGACAGAGACGGTCTTAGCATGTTAGGATGACTTTAAAAATATTATTCACATCAGCTTATAATAGTACCTAATCATACGTATCAACTAACTCTTAAATCTATTTAACTGTATTTTGGGAGAACTAGATATTTAAATGTAAATATCAGTAGCTTCACTAAAAGGAGACAATTAGATTACTTAAACCAAGAAAGACAACCAGCCTGCGCTTATATATGCTTTTTACATCTCTTCATTTTTTTATACTAACAAATATTGAGGTTGAGATTGTTTTTGAATGGATGGGGAATATTTAATATAAAAGAGGTATATGAGTTAATCAGCTGGTAGTTAAGGAGTTATCGATTAAATAGTTATCAGTTAAGGAATTGTAGTTTAAAGAGTTGAAGAGTTTTTAGGAAATTATTTGAAGAAATTTTTGAAAATTAAATGCTACCTGCAGATAGTATAGATTTTGGTTTGTTATTTATTTTATATATGTATGTATGTTTATTTTTGGAATTGTTTGAATATAAGGTATACTAGTTGTTCTAATTAATTAATTTTGGTAACACAGTATATTTGATTTTTTCAATAATATCAACAATCTGAATGTGTGTAAAGTGGGAAAATGAGATGTTTCGAATTACCTATCTCTATTACATGCAATTTAACAAAAGGGATTCTAACGCTTTAAATATTTTTGTCTAATTTTCCAATTTTCTTTTATTTATTCTTCCCAATTTTATCACTATAGCAATGAAATACCACCCCTGCTTTATGTACCTATATCCTTACTTCTTCAATAATTCCTAGGCATTTATACCTCCTAATTTATATAAAGTAACGTGAGACTAAACTTGAGGGGTAGATTATTCAAAGAGAACACTCGAAAAATATTCAGTATAAGTATATAAGTATAAGGGCACGACGAGGATATTGGAGGTCTACATAAAATAGTGCTATAACTAAAGAAGTCAAAAATCGAAACAAACCGCACGAAGGCTTCTCAAACGACTGCAAAAACGTTTGCAGGATAGTTAGATATCTAATTCAATAGAAGATTAAAAATGAATATGACAGAACAAAATCCTAAAAAAGGAGAAGGAGAAGACCTATTCCAAATCCTGGTGGAATAAGTATGGAATCATGATAGAAATAGAATAAATAACAATCAACACTATGTAATCAACAATTTTTTTTTCATTATACATTGCAGTGCTGAATCTATAGAGAACATAAGTAAAACAACGCATGAATATTTGCGTTCCCAGAACTTCAGGTCAGGTCAGATAAATTGTACATAATAGTAATAGTAGAACATAAATATTTTGTTCTAAATTGTATGACAATTGTATTTTCCTAGTTTTTAATTGTATTGTTATACATATTATATTATGCTCTTCTTAAATTTCCTCCAATGATTCGCTTTTGGCAGAGTGCCTTTAAATGAATCATTTGAGTTTTTTTAATTATGTCAAGTTTGCTTAACTGATGAATATATTAGTAAAATAAATGAGTTATTTATTTGAGCAATATTGAATAAATTCTAAACCCTGAATTTTTAATAACTAGAAAAACTTAAAAGGTTTGCCTACTAAAACCTTGAACCGCTGCTGTTCTTATTATGTAGATATCTATATAAAGCGACATTTACAACTGGGATAAATTTATTGTTTCTGAAATTTCCTGCGAAAATGGGTAGGTAGCGGGACAGATTGTCCTGGGTGCTTCGTTATCAAACAATATTCCCGTGGGTTTGTATCATTCGAAGATTCTCCTGTATGTGAATAGCAACACGTATAAGGTAGGTTGTTAAATTGTAAGTTTATTTTAATCCTGACTGCTGCTGCGCCATGTTCCTTTATCCATTGAGATATAATTACTATAACACTATACTATAACAATTTTATTTTAATTTCCATTTAACAGAACCATAGAAAAAGTTAATTTAATCATACAATTGTCAAAGTATAATCAATTAAAACATACAATTTCTAAACCAAATACATATAAAGGGTGTCCCAGGAGTTCGAACCCAAAACTTAGGAGATGATAGAGAGGCTAAAAATAATTATATAAATTATATAAAATTGGTCCCTTACCCCCTTCGTTAACGGACTATAGGGTTTTAAAGTTAGAAATTAAAAATGTTTTTTTATTTATAATTATTAAACTACTTAAGTGAAATTAATAAAAAATATAGAATCCTGTAGTTTGCTTAAAAGTATTTTTTTGGAAAAACTAGAAAATGTCAAATTTGGATCTTACATCGCAATTCATTAGATATATTTGAGGGAAAAGGTTATTTTTGCAATCTTACTTGCTCGCCAAAGTGTCTTATTAAATTTATTTTATTATAAAAACTAAAATGTTATCCAACATTTTTTTAGAGAACAGAATTTATTCCGGCTATCCACATAAATAAAACACTATTTAATTTAAATTATAAATCAAGCTATTTTTAATTCAATTTTATGTTTAAAATAAACATAATAGTCTCTGTATATTTCGTTGTTAAATGTCTGAGTTATCACATCTGAAATCCATACGCTTTTGATTTGTATAGTATCAGGTAACAAATAACGCCAAAAAGGACTATCAAAACATATCATATTGCCTTAGAGGGTCCTGCTTTCACGTTTACTGATAACATATGGGACAGGCAAATATTAATTGTATATACATTCGGGTTTAGTCAAGAGTAACTGTTGTAATTTTGTACTATAAGACTCGTAAATACGTAAACATAGAATCATCCATTAGAGTCCACACGTAATAATAATGTTATCTCCAGCCTTCTTATTACCGGTTGGGATTATTGGTTCCAGGTGAGTTTTGAAGTCTATGATTACTCCTGGATCCGTTTATCATCAACAATATATGTTTACATTTAAACCTACGTCGATGTCTATGCTGTAATTATGTTAACGGCTCTTTGTATGCGATATCTAACTTAGTAATCTTATTAGATTGTCCATTGCAATATTCCACAATAGAGAGGATAATACTCGTCTCTTAGAGCCTCTTGCAAGCCAAGTTGACCCAGTAACTAAGCAGTCTGGATACAAACCCTGACATGTTGAGTTCATGTCAGTTTCAGCTAGAACCTATTTTTTTATTATGAATAAGCTTTTAAATGGTACGAGCTCATTTTGTTTCAGTTGCAGTTATGTAACAGAGCCGTCTCTATAAAGCGAAATCAAATCTAGAAAGCTAGAAAAATATACAAAGAATTTAAAAATCAACTAACACGTGTAAAATTTCAATTTAAAAGGCATAATACTCAAAATACAAGCTAACGCTTCAAATGATACCATAGATGAGTTTTACGATTGTAATTGAGGAATAATGGGCATAGTTGGAGAAGCCTCAATTTACTTAAAGGGCTTTTACTGGATTTTTTCCTTTCGTAAAGAAAGTGGTATTTCAGAATTGCAATCCCTTCAATAATTCTCCAAACTGAGGATTATGGTTAGTTTTGTAAAGACCGAAAACTCTTTAATAAATCGAAAGCCATAAAAAATATGTGATAGTAAAAATTAGCGCTAAAATTTCAGTTTAAAAAACTGAATGGATTCGGAGATCAGTGGTAGTTTAACATCTGCCTTGAACAATACCCTTGTGATAAAGTCACTTTTTTTCTTAAATCTTGTAAGTACTTTTCTGAATTAATTAATGGAGTCAAACATTTTATCAAAGAACTCGGTGTGGTTTAACTCAAACTCAAAGCATTAACTTAATTTGTTGTATTGTAAATTCACTCGTTCCTGTTCATTTAATTTTTATTTGTAATTTCCACCATTTCTTCGCCCAATAAATAAGTTAGTCTCTTTGAGATTGAGTGATCTATAAGTATACCTACGTACTGGGCGTCCTCCAGAATCAGAGCCCCAGGACTGAAGTCCTAAGAACCTGGTAAATTCCAATTTTCCCTATTACTACAGTATGGTTATCGAAAAATTAACCCAACCTGTTTCATTAACAAATCTATTGTAAGAACCACGTTTATACTTCGCTCGGCATCCTTTAAAATATCACGTGTGGTGATGTACGTACATTATAAGTAGCACCCACCCACATCAATTACAGTTATTATAGTACTACAGTATTTGTCACAACTATAGATGGAAAAAAATGAGGTATTTACATTTAAAGGCTTATTCTCAGTAAAAAAACAGGTTCTATCTTAAAATTACATGAAATCGACAAGTTTTTGGTTTATAAAGATGCTCCTCACATGTTGCATGTAGAATAATTTTTTATAGATTACATATTTGAACATTGTTTACTCACCTTACCTTACTTTAGTTTAAGGAAACTGTGTCGGTATAGTAAAATTTAAACGTATAATTCGAAAATAAGGTGAACGTTCTCGTTTATAAATAGCTTGGCAGCGTTATAACTCCTTATTACATAAACACAACATTTGTTTTCGCATATAAGAATATTAATAATATGCAAAAACCTGTTCCTAGTTTCTTAAAGAAACATTTGTAAGCAAATAATTAATTTAAATTACGATTTGATTTTTAATTTAAAACCAAAATTTTTTAACAGGTCTTAACAATCCCTGTGATTAAAATAAAAATAAAATTATCTAGTTTCCAAAAACAGAGAACAAGTGTTATGTCTAAACAAGAATCCGAATATCATCCGCTATGAAAACAAATAACAAATTTACAAAGTATTATGCTTGTTATGCCAATCTAAATCTTTCGAGTAATTTTTGACATTCGAAATAAATGATTTGGCGAAATTCCAATTGATTTGAGATCTGGAAAATAAACTTACATTAGACCAAAAATTGCACGTGATTTTTCATCGTCATATTTCTATTTCACTAATATGCTTTGATAGATACAATTTAATTTTATCGATTATATGTAAATGTATTTAATGAGAAATTCCATTTCTCTTTGAGATAATTATAAGATTTTTTTTTATTTAAATCCTTTGTGGTCGGTAATGTATTATTAAAAAAATAAGTTTTCAGTAGAATATTCAATTTAAAAGTTGATTTTATTTGAATATGTATTGTTAGAAACATTTTTCTACTTCTATTTTGTAAAAAAATAAGTTTTTAGTAGAATATTCAATTTTTTTAATGTTCATAGATATGAAGTTTTTGCGAACTGGCTATTGATCTCAAATATTTAGAACAACCATTCACTTTGACACCAAATAAACAAATATTATTTCGTAAAGTTGATTTTTCCGCTTTGAAATGTAGGAGGATTTTTTTTCCATTTTCTATTCATAAATTTTGTTAACGCATACACATACACAGTATTTTTTGAAATTTGTTGATTTGTTAAGGCACTGACAATAAGCCAAAAAAACTACTTCAACACAACTTCATAGCAGTTTCATTAATTTTAAATGAAACGGTCAAAACAAGACATATTTTGTTAACTGAACTGAAAAACTTTTTTTATATTACTTCAATGTAATTCGAACTTATCATCTGCATCGATATTTATCACAACTTCTCATTTTTCCTGGCTCTTCCGTGCCCTCCGTTATCTTTCTTTTTCATTTACTTCACCCGTTTCTCACTTTTCTTATTACTGTTTTTCTTTTTATTTATCAAAGCATAATCAATTTTATGAAGAATTCCGAATCGTACATCAACTTGGGACGATGTTGTTTTTGGCGTTTCTTTTTTGTATAATTATTCCTGCTGAGCTGGAAGATAAAATAACTCTTTTATCTCCATTTGATTTCTCCTATTTTAATCATAGAATACTTTGAGATACTTCATATTCTTTTTCTTTATTCTAAAGTAGATATGTTTTTGTTAAACATTATAATCAAATAATATACCTCTTTTAAATTAGAATTTATTTTGTCCATATTTTCGAAAATGGAAATTTTTTTATATAACTAAAAATATGTACTTTCTGAATTTTCACTGTATATGAGGTCCCTATGTATGGATTACATTCATTTTTAACGTTATTATGAACTTTTAGGGAAAAACTGAAACAAGTCGAATTTTATTTTTAATTTTACAATTTATGGTATAAAAATATTACCCCCTCTGAATTATAACAACCCCCCTGAAATTTTTTTATGAGAACAGGGGTCGTGTGATACCTCTTTTGAAAGGGATTTTATTTCTCTGTTCATAAATGCTTTTAAATTTGGTGCATTCATAATATATATATTATCTAGTTTCATTAATTTTATCTCATTAGTTAATTTGTCTCAGTTTATATGGTGTACATAATTTGATTCTATTGGGGGAGTTTTTTTATTTAAGTATTTCATTTATTAATAATTTATGCGGTATTTTAAGTTTTATTATCAGGATTTCATAAATTGAGATTCTAAAGAATCCTCTACGGAAATATACATACCTATACAAAATAATTCCTATTTTCGCAAAATTAGCTCATTGTTTTCCCGAATCCTATAAAAAAAGTAAAAAGCAAAGAAACGCTTCCATTAATGGAGCAGTAAGCATCCTAATGAAAATTTATGATTGCTATATCTTGCTTTCTTATTCCATTAAACACGAATTCATTGTCGACATTCGCATTTCCTCCCAGCTCATACCTTATTTTTGCTTTTATTCTCAAGTTTTTCCAAAGATTAGAGTAATCTGAAACTAATAAAGGTTTTCGGAGAATGGAATTACATCTAAGGTTTTAGATTAGATTAGGGATTTAGCTCACTCCATGTAAAAAGAATGTATGAAAAATAACAATAGTGATATTGCATACATTTTTAGATATACTCTATCTAAATTGACTGTTGATAAAATACAAAGGGGCTAAAAAACAGACACAGCATAAATGGAAATGAAAACATACATACTTCCTCATCTATTTAAAGCGCGCTTCTTCCAAGCAATGCCTGGTTGCTTTCGTCAGAATAATTGATTAAATTACTTTTCTTCCCGAAATTCGAATATAATTTTATTGATGTTTCATCCGTTGATATTATTACATCATTTTAAATATTGTTGTTGTTCGTCGTTATTAAATATCCAAAAAAATTGGTTTTCGGCCATTATAGCCTTACGACAAACAATTAAGGAAACTATTAGTAATTAGGCAATTGTTGTTTTTTTTCATTAAATATCCAAAAAATATCACTTTCAGCCGTTATAGGCTTACGACAAATAAATAAGTAAAAATAAAATATCTAAATATAAAATGTTTTAGTCACCAGAATTTAATTACTTTAAATTTTTTAATTTAAAAACGCACATTTTACAAATATAGGGATCTAAAGCACTGAACTCTCATTTCAATCTCGTAAGAGACCTCTTCGTAGTATAATTAGTTAATTGAAAGACGATACTAAACGATGGGGATTACATGTTTCATTCAGCCTTAATGAATTGACTAAATTATATACACTTAGTCATTAATTTTCAGTTAGGATCAATAAATGAAAAGTTTAGTTCAGAAATGAATCAAGTATTGACATAGTTTTTAGAAAGAACCAAGAATTCAAGATGTAAATGTATGTATGTATGTGTACAAAAAATATTTGTAGCCTATTGCATGTGGAATATGCTATTAATACGTGTAGTAAAATGTCCTTTTGAAAGAAGACATACATATTTTCAAACCATAAAGGGTGTAACATAAGAGATGAAAAGTGGCATACATCCCGAAAATTAAATTATAGCACCCTTTTTATAATGTAGATTTTCTAGAAATTTGGGGCATATATTTGATAAAAAGATATAAGAGTTTCTATTATATAAATCTCGAATAAAAATAATAAATGAGAATTATTAATTATATTACTCGTGCTGAACAAATCTTAAGATTTATTGCAGAACTAACCACAATAAGAAAAAAATTATAATTTTTCTAATTCTAATTAACACTCTCAAAAAAAGATATATAAAATATCGGCTGAATATTAAAAAGATCCGATTCTCTCTCGCAGGCACATCTTATGTGTTTATCACCAGCGTTGAAAAATACTGAATTAGCGTTCTTTGTTAGAAATTTAAGATATAAACATATGGACACTTACTGCCTTAGTTATAACTTGTGAATATACGTGAATATATTTTAGAAATTTTGTTGTTGAACAAAGAGATTAATATAAAAAGTGAGAGAATAATTCTTTCGGAAGTCAATCAATATTTTAGAGATTTTAGTCTCAAAACTATTATATAGTTGTGGGAGTTTGAATTTATTCACCGATTGGAAATTATTGAATTTTCACCAACCAGATTTTTATTTCTTTATTTAAACTTTTTTCTTTTTAGTCTTTTTTTGTAAAATAATTATCTAAGAATAGTAAACACTTTTTCTTCAAACGAAAATGTAAATTGCTCACCCATTCTAATAAAAAAACACCCACTAGTTTTCCAAAAAAAATATGGAATGAAGTAAATGTAATAAATTACAACTCAGATGTTGACTTTGAAAATATTAAATATAAAGTTTACGTTTTGACTATTTTCTATCCATTTTATGCTTTTGAGATAGTCCTCTGGAGGTAATTCTTGAACACAAGTTAGAAGTAAGTAGTTATTTATTGACTATTCTTCCAATATTTATATAGAGATATTCCTGATATCGCATCTAACTATTTTTTTCTCGTCTATCCTCTCCTGTTATTTTAAAGTAGCAATTTCTCTTAAATCACGATCAGTTGCAAGGAACATTCGGCTATCAATTGCATTTCTATCAGAATATTTTTCTTCGTTACACCTCATTTCCCTATTGTTTCTATAATATTCATCTGATCACCGAAAAAGAAATATTTGGGAAAAGTGTGGTCATTATAATAATCAAAGATTATTGAAGTTAGGAGAGAACCTTCTCTGTACTAATATAATAAAAGATATAAAATTGGATTTAAACCGTAAATACATTTTATTAACAAAAAATAAATATATAAATTATCCAAACAGTTGCGTTGAAATATGAAACGGTGTGGGTTCAAATGAAATCGAGCTCAGAATCAGAATACGAAAAAAAATATTCGGAGAACGTGGATACAAAGTTAAATTAATCAAGCTGTATAAAAAATTTTTGCAAACTAGTAAAAAAGTTAACGATTTGGAGAAGTAGTAAGAGCGAAAATAATTAAAAAAAAATCGTTTTGTCTGAGGGTTTAATTTAAAAAAAAGCGCCTTGTCTCATTTTATTTTGTTTTACATTTACTTTGTTTGACTATTAGAGGTATTTCATTTGTTCGTTGTTTTATACACTTTTCTTCATTAAATTCAATATACCTACCTGTTTTCCAAAAGCCTTGTTTAGCCTTAATACTTAAAATCCCCGACACCCTTCCAGTGTATCGCGCTTTTTATTGTGAACAGCGTTGTAGAATACAATACCTAAATACCATTATCAGGATTAAAAAATTATTAAAATAATTTGTTTATTACATTATTCATTTTTAAAACAAAGGTTTTCTGGAGTGTTGCATTAACGACTTTTAATGGGTCAATAAAATGTATTTTATTATAAACCCTGCTTTCTGTAGAAACCCAATTTATGATATAGTAACCGTTATCATTGATTTATAAGGTAGTATTGGAAATAAATACTGTCACTTTTTAATTTCAATCAGACTAAAAGAAATTTCTGCATAATGTATGAAATTTCTGGATTATTTCAGCAAAGAAAATTTTGCGCTAACTTACTAAATGCAGCAAAAAGTTTCTTCTGATTTATCAATAAATTAATGACACATGGAGTAAAATTTCTAAGGATACTTTATGGTACAAAAATAGATACTTTTTGATACAAAAATAGATACTTTTAAATGCCATTAATATAATACTGATTTATAATTTTTCAACATCATATTCGCCTTACTTCTTATTTTTTCAACGCATATTTTTCCGAGCCGTTTCAATTATCACAACAAACCAACTTTTCAAACCAAACACATGAATAAATTAAAAATGAGTTTTCTATTAAATATTCAACCGGGCAGTACGAAGAGGACTCGAATCAATCATGCAAATACAATTTTTATTCTCTACCACAAATGGATCAATAAATTTGTTTTTCTGGCTTCACAAAAATATAATTCGACATTGCTTTACAATAAAAAATAGATAGAAATGTAGGTAGTTGTAATATCATCGAAAAAAATTTTATTTAATAGCTGTATATCGAAGATTGAATCAACGATTAAATTATATTTTCATGAACTAATTATTTGTAATATTCTGTACTATTCGACTCGGTAAAGTCACTTTGGATGTGTAGTTTTTAAAATGTTTTAATATAGTTACACTGTACATAAAACATGAACAGATTTCCATTTTGAATTTTAGAAAATACGTCGCTTCTATAGTATGTATGTATAGATATAACCTAAACTGTTGATTTTTTTTTAATCAGTTGATATGAAACTAAAATTGTCTTCATTTATATCATTGAATTAATTGGTTTCAACAAAATTATGGTATATATGGCTTTTGTATCTATTTTTCAATTTTGTAGTACGGTCACTAGACTATAAAAATGTCTGAGCAATATGTTCTTTAAAATCTTTTGCAAACTTTACCATTTTGCCTCAACCTATCACTAGTGTCAAAAGTATGTTTTTGAAACGGGATGTTTTAGTTATTTAGAATACAATATATCATATAGAGTACTACAGGGTGTTTCCAAATTCGCCTCTCACAGAGCACATTCTTATTGTTTATGAAAAATTATGGCGACTTTCTATTTACCACTTTTTAATCTAAGCCCAGATAAGTAAAATACAGGATGTTAAGAATTCTTCAAAAAGAAGGTTTTTACTCAATAACTTTTAAATTGATTAACATTTTTAATCAAATTTCTGATAAAGAGAAATGGAGCTTTTTTAGAGAAATAAAGAGCAGTCATTTTTATGAAAATCGGTTTAAAAAATCAGTGGCGTACCATTTTTTCTGAGAGTATGTAATGACTACTCCGTATCTACTTCACAGCAAAATTATTTAGAATTACGTTTTAATCAATTTATTGCTCTTAACTAAAAAAGAGTCTCTACTAAATTTGGTTAAAAAAAGTTAATCAATTTAAAAGTTAAGTAAAAACTTTTTTTTTAATTTAACGTCTTTTACTTCCCTTCCCTTCTCAAATCAAAAAGTGATACATAGAAAGTCACCAAAATTTCTCATAAAAAATAAGCATCTGCTCTGTGGGGCGTGAATTTGGAAACACCCTGTATAAAGTAGCGGAATTCATTATAACAACATTTTAACTCATCCTTTATCGAAACACACAATCTTTAGAACTTATTATTATTGTTATTACCTCACACATTTAACGCTTTTGTATTAAACATGCTATATATCTTGTTCAATCTTAGTAGCCTAATCTCCCAGTATATTTAAAAAAAAATGTTTTATAGTACTTTTTTAGTCACAAATATCATAGATAATTAAATAATTAAGTATAGTAGGAAAATTAATTGAAGATAACTTTGAAAAGAGTTTATAGATAAAATTCAAATTTGACAAATCGGTATAAGATAATAAAACATAGTTTTAAATAGAATTATTAGTTCAAAAATTTTAGTAAGTGAAAATTTATTTAAATTCTATATTAGACGTTTAATCATTTTACAAAAGGGGTAAACTTTGAATTTCACATCCCAACTCGAAAAATCTTCATTTCATCTGTAAAAAATTACTTTGAAAGGAACGGACATCATTTTCACATTAACCTAAAAAGGGAAAGTTCGTAATTACTTCAAAAAAATTTGTACAATATAATTTAAAAATTTAATTATAATCACTATAAGAAAATTTTAAATTATATTTTACAGGACTTTCAAATGGTTCATAAAAGTTAACCTCGTTTTTCTGCAAATCGCGCTTGGTTCCTTTGTTCTTTTTAGAGTAACGTTATCCATTTACTTCCTTCTTAGAGCTGTAGTTTTTTTCAAACCAAAGTTTTTATTATTTATACAGGCAGTTTAAACTATTCACTCCTTGAATAAATTCGAAATTCAAACTCAAAAATTCCAAATTCTAATTAAGTAATTTTCTGGAAAAAATGAGCTTAATATATATATTGTATTATTTTTTTGTTTCAGACGATATTAAGCTACATCGCATCGAATGGATCAATAGACCTATTAGAACAAATATTACATTTGCCGGGCTTGGATCCCAACAAGCCAGACAATGAGGGAAATACTCCGTTACATTTTGCCGCTCAAGCTGGTATGTTCAACTAATTACATCTCTTAAATAGTTTTTATTCTTTGCCGTTATCGATCGATCGGTGTATTGGTTTGGACAGACCTCGTTAACGTCAGAAATTTAGGGCTTCACTGGCTTCATTTTTTATTAATTGTCTACAACGTAGATTACACAACTGGAGTTGAAAGCGACACTTAACTCACGAGTGAGATTGTAACCATAAACTCGATTTTTTTAAATACTTCTTGCGAGATATTGTTAAATTACAATCGGTATATTTTTAAGTATTGGGTTGTTTTATTTCAAAAAATATAAGAACGAATCTAAATACTGTTTTCGAAAGGATTTTAACCTACTACGTAACTTGGTTAATGGAAATTAAAGATGATGAGTGAAACAATAACAATTTACCTATGAACAAATACAACACTTACAAAATATTAGAGCAACTTACATCTTTAAAAAACTAATACGTGTAATGGCAGAAGTAGGCACTATCGTGTTTCGATCATCTGAGAACCCAAACTTTATTCCCAATCTCTTTTGATGGCACTAATAAATTTTTTTATTTATTATCCAATCGCGACCCTGCCCCAAAACCACCAAAACTTTCGCTCACGTAATATTAAATGTACATTGAATATTATAATTTAGAAAATATTAAATAAATAGGTTCTATGTACACGCCGATATTTAACTAAATCTCTGTACATAACAATATAATGACCAAAGACTATTTCAATTCTAACTTAAACTTAAACATTAACTCAAAGGGCTTCGTCCTCTTAAGTCTTCTTTTAGGGTTGTCTAGTATCTGGATACCCTTAACATTCACGTGATAGTTTAATCGATCTTCGTGATTCTTGGTAAACTTTTTGATGACCTGGCCAACAGTTTCCATTTTGAAATCCCGATGAAAATCTTGTTTTTGATCTAGGAGCATCTATAATGTTTCTTATTACTTGATACAGAAATCTTTAGATGGTATTTAGATTGCTTGTTTTGGTATAATTATTGAAAATGTGTAATTATAATTGGCCTAAAGAAAATTTCATTAAGCATCTTCGATTACAGCAATTTTATCTATTGTCTAAAGAATCAATTAACTACGTTTCATTCGGATTTTTTCCGATAGCCCGATTTAAAATCTCTTTATAACCGTATGAATTTGGTTTCAATTATTTAAAGTAAATTCGGCAGTTACTGAAAGGATAAATCTATAATTCCATCAGCTTTTAGATAAGCTTAAAATAATGTTTTATTAAATGAAGTAAAAAGATTACTAACCATTACAATAAATTTATAGGATTGCCTGATATTTCCAAAATTGTATTATTTGAGAATTTAAGGCAAATTCTTTTCCTCGAATAAACATTTTATAAATTTATAGTATTTCTTATAATTCAACATGCTACTACGAAATGCAGAGCTGATGCTATTATTATTATTATACGGTATCGGATTAGTTTGAAAATGAACATTTGCCAGTTTGTGCTCTTAAATGATATTCGCTTCCTTTTTTTTTGAAGTTATGCTTCTTATTCTCTTACAAAAGTTGAACAGGTGCTTTCTTGGTCAACGAACTCCCCCTTAATTTACGTTGGATGTAAGAGTCAGGGCTTTTTGGGAACAACGGTTTAAAAGTTGACTTATAAGCGTTAGGAATTAGATTATATGATTAATAGCTTTGATTCATTTTTGAATTAACAGATTTCTTTTTCAGGTCAAATAGAGTGTTTGAATTGCTTGTTGAGTCGATGTAGAGGGATTGAAATAGATGCAAGAAACAATTTAGGATTTACGCCATTAATGAAGGCTGCCCTTCAAGGAAGAAATAAATGTGCCAAACTACTATTGTTCGGAGGTAAGTAATGAATAAATTTAACCAATGAAAAAATTAAACTGAAAAATAACTTAAATAAAACACACGTTTTTACAATAAAATAAATAATATTTTGAATACCCCAAAACAAAATCCGAACTGAATTATTTCATATATCTAATTAGAAGAGCGTTAACTTTCCTAAATTAATTAGCTCTTAGATTTTTTTGTCACTTTTTATTTCGAAACATCTGGGTTAGCAACAAACTTAGATCTACAAGTAGGTGGAAATATAATATTCTGAATTTTTTTATTAAATTTCATTGAACTTTTTGCGAAGCCTTTCGGCCGGAAATGTTTCTTAAAAATAAACTAAGGGCTATTTCGGGTTAGTGTGAAATCTTTATATTACTTTTTTATACCTAATAAAATTTGAAGGGCGTATTCTCGCTCACATTTTTCGAAAGTAAATAGCTTTTCTTCGCGCCTGAAAATCCGCGTTGCCGCGAGATTCTAGCCAATTTGGGTATTTATTGCTTTAGCTTTACGTATTTTCAATTTAAATTTCAATTCGATAGACTTGATGTATTAATTTTTTTATCAAATTTTACTGGAATTGGAATTATAAAATAAACATCCATTTAAAGAAATAATAAAAATGTGACAGATTTTTTCGTATATTGTAATTCTTTAAGTATATCTCTCGAATATGACGCTTAGACTATCATTTAAGCTTTCATTCATTGTGTAGCTATTGCGGTATTCTAAGCGCTACTTACATATTTATTAATTCTATCTACTTGCTAACGTGACATTTTTATCTAATCATCGCAGTTAATAATTTACGATTGGCTATATTTACATTCAACCCTAGAAAATATGATAAATATATTGATATTTAGGTTTTAAAATACTTCAAATATTATTTGATAAATTATTGAATTGTTTATTTCAAACTTAGATATATTTATATTTCTATGATGGGAGAAGGTCTTTTAACACTTTTTTGGCTTTTATTGAAAGCGATGTCGGAAATCGGATATTATAAGTCACCAGTAGATCCCCACGTCTCGTTGGATCTTTGGGATAAGGCAAACCTTCACCATTCAATTTAGACACTGTTTCAGGTGAAATCACATCATTTTTATAATCCAAATGAAGGTATTCTCCTGATAAAGTTGGTACTTGAACAACGCACCCTGTCAAAGCTTCTTTGAGGCTGATTTTTATTGTAGTCCTAAAATAAAAAAAAAACTGGATATGTCCTGTAAAAATTTATTTCTAATCTTAAAACCTAGACTTTTTAAACGATCGGTCGCGGCATCTATGTCTACGTAATTATTGGATTTTAAATTATAATCACCCTGTGTCTTTGGTATCTCGCATTATACATTCTGGTAATAATGCTTTAGAAATGGAGAAACAGGATATGAAAGCAAGTATCAAAAAGCAGGTACTGTAAAATCAGATATTAGACAACTTAATAGCATCCAGATGCTAGAAATCCCCAACGTTATAATAGGTGTTAGAACTACCCCTATATCAACCTTAGAGGTCCTAAGCTGAGATTACAACAATAAAATACTGCGCACAGATGTTAACACCAGTATAACAACCCTGAAAGAAATAAGGTACAAGGCAGATTTAATAGTGTATACATTGTGATGATAAAGTTTTGAACCAAGGTTTTATCTCAATTATGCAACGTGTTTAAGAAAATCCCTCGGACAGGTCAATTTTGTTTTCTTAAATGACATTATTGACAGCTAAAACTCTTTAGTTTTTGGGGAGTGACATCATACTTAATTTTTTCTCATAGGCAACGCCCAATTTTTTCTCTAGTTTTTGATAGGACTTACCACTTAAATGACGATATAAAAAAAATAATATCTTTCATAAAAATTTTATTGAGAAAGTCATTTTATTTTCAGGAAAACTCAAATTTTATTTCTGATAAAACTACCATATAAAAATCAACAAAAAAAAAACAAATATTCTACGATTTAGAACAACGTTCATCTCAAATGTTCAAGTGATCAATGGAATGGCCACCGCGTTCTCCAGATCTAACACCCATATATTCTTTTTGTGGGATTATAATTTGGATGATTTGCAACAGAGAATACGCGGCAAAATAGCACAAATCTGTCTTGAGATAATTACTCGCAGCATCCAAAGTGTTTACACTCGTGTCAAGTAGCTGAAGGATTACAGTTAGAACATTTAAGATGTTTTTCTAAACCGTAGAATTGTTGAATTTTGTGAGGTGGTTTCGCCAAAAATAAAATTTGAGTTTTCCTGAAAAAATTAACTTTTTCTTAACAAAATTGTTATGCAAGATATTAATTTTTTTTAGGTGTATCGTCATTCAAGTGGTAAATATCTCGATCAAAAACCATAAGAACGACGTGAACTCGCAAAAACTAAACACGTTACAACTTAAGTTTTGTTTGTCAATAGTGTCATTTAAAAAAATAAAATTGACCTGTTCGCGGAACTTTCTTAAACACGTTGCATAATTGAGTTAAAAGTTTTATCATCACACCGTATATCTAACAAAAAAAATCACATACGTTGAATGCAAATGATCATTAAGTAAATAGCTTCACTAAGTGTAGGAAAATGCTCACAATTCAAGTAGCAAGTTCCATCTGATAATTAAGTTAGTGAAACTATTCAATGAGATAATAGCTTCCTTAAAAAAATTATTTTATTTTAAGAAGTCAACGATGAGAGTTTCCATAAAAAACAAATTCTCTGAAATTATAAATGTGATGTAATAATTTGGAGTTTGATTAAAAAATTAAATTTAGAGTGATTAACCTATTTAGAATAAGTTAGGTTTATTTGCGAATAGTATAAATCCATATTTCATTAATTTAATGTAATAAAATTTCATTTTCTGCGATTAGTCCATATTTGGTTGAAAAATAAAACTATTAGTGAAAGAAGGAAGACAATAATTACTATTTAATTATGCATAATTAAATATTGATTTTTGTATTCTTGACTACTTTCTCCTCTCCTATTAATTCTTAGCTTGAAGTAAAAGTAATATTTCTATAATTGTTTTGAAAATATTTAGGAAACAGACAGAATATGTTACTAATGACAAGAACTTAAAAATCTACGCGCCTCATTTACCATTCCAACTTTATGTTGCCCGAACCAAATAATTGCGACTTTACCTGACATCGCTACCTTCTCTCTTGAACAATTTGTGGGGTTTATCTTTAATTACAAATACTACATCAGCCGGAACATTTCCAGTATCCTGGTCACCTTCCTTCGGAAATGTCACCTTTGTGCCAGCTTTCCATCCCGGCTTTACTTTTATATTCAACATTTTGTCCTCTCTCTCGACCCTGTTATTTCTTATTACCTTCCTATTGATCTTCATTGTTTTCGAACAGCCTAGAAAATAATTTTATGTAAGTAACGCATTGATTATTTGAATATGGTGACAATCATAGAGGGTCAATCGAAATGCAGATTATTCCTGATTTTAAAAGTATAAATATCCAAATATAATTTTACCTCAAACTATTATGCATGATTAATTAAAAAATAAAAAAAGTAAATATTAAAATAGTAATAATAATAATAATAATAATAATAATCTATAACTTATAGATGACTGATGGCACGTTTGTTTTACTAGATTAGGAAAACCATCTAAATAAATTTTCAAAATAATTCCTTAGTTTTCTGTAATATTACAAAGTAGAAATTAAAAAACCTAATTTGATTAACGTCAATTCTAAAGAAACCTATTAATATATAATGTGTCCACGAATGTGGTTTACAAAAATGTCATTCTTGATAAATAGTTTGCTTGGTCTGAAACCCCATGAAATAAAAAAAAAGGTCATGTTTTACCCCACCTGCTTCATTTTATAGTCTATGAACTTTTGCATTAAGTTCGAAATATTAACAATAATCAATCAACCTTTATGACAAGCAATAATATTTTAAATTATCATTATTTTATAATGCTAACTCTATAAGAAATAATTTGTAATATTATAAACGTTACATACTAGATTATTGTTAAAGTTCATAGGGTTGTGCGTATTATTTTGTAATGTAATCAAAGCTATAACAAAAAATTCGAAAATTGTTTCACCGGTAACATGCTGAATAAAATGAACTACCTATATTGCAAAAAATATTTTGCCTCAACAAAGTAATAAGTGTATATTCAGATAAAAGCTGGCCAACATTGTTGATAATACTTTTCACTATCCCGATCATCGGCGTAACCTAATTAGTTAAATACAAAATCGATATTATATATAATCAAAATTAAAATTAATTTAGTTTAACCATTGGTCACTTAAAACTTCTAGTCGAAATTCGAACTAATCGTGATCTAGTAATTTAATAATTTAAATAATTTAGGAATTTAAATAGTAGACAAATCATTATTTAATTACAGTTAGCAAAATTTTTGTTTTCCAATGTTATTTATAAAAACTTGTTCAAGATATTTTTTGTTGACATATCTAGCTGCAAGTTACTTTTATCTGAAATGGTCATCAAATCGGCAGGAAAAACAGTTATTTCAAGTTAATTATTGTATCCTTATGTGCAGTAATGTCGAAATGTTTTTCCACATACCAACCAAACTTTTTAACGGCTGAACTTTATTTTAAGTATAAGTTATTTTAAGAAAAAAAAATTAGTTACCCGCTAGTATATCTTCTAACGCAATATAGAGTTCATGTTCAATAGGAGGATCCTGTTGCTTGTGAGAATTTGGCATATGACCTGTGTTAATATGAAAAAAGTGCGTAAATGGATCGTGGTGACCACCGTGAGACTCGAAACCAAAAAAATCTTGAAACGGATCCACATTTCCAAAAAATTGAGCGAAAGTTGCTCTAGGATCTCCATGGAATGTGTAACAAAAATTGCCACCATCAAAACTTGCACCTCCTGGAACTCCACCTT
This sequence comes from Hermaeophaga mercurialis, assembly GCA_951812935.1. Lineage (NCBI taxonomy): Eukaryota > Metazoa > Arthropoda > Insecta > Coleoptera > Chrysomelidae > Hermaeophaga > Hermaeophaga mercurialis. Next base: position 8,395,663 of record OX638362.1, on the reverse strand, counting down.
TGAGACCTTCTTCGCCGTAGGCGTCATATATATCACGTTTCTTCTTATCTAAAAAAAAATGGTGATACGTGATCTTAAATGATCTTAGTATCTTGGATGTTTTTACCTGATAAGACTTCATAAGCTTCAGCTACTTCTTTAAATTTTTCTTCTGCTTCTGGAGACTTATTTTTATCTGGATGATACTGCAAGGCCAGTTTTCGGTAAGCTTTTTTTATTTCATCATCATTAGCATTCTTAGAAATACCTAATGTTTTATAATAATCTTTGCCCATTTTTAAAGTGACACTGACACACTCACCTTAGTTCATTATAATTTTGTGACATACAAAAAATAGGTTGCCTGATCTGACTATCCGATTTTTCTGAATAGACTCATATTCGTTGATAGGTAATTTCAAATGTTTCCTTTTCAGAAATGATAATATTAACTAAATACTGATTTTGCAACTTGCCAATTAGTTTCCTGCATATTATTTGTGTTTGTTATATTGCATATAAGATGATAGTATAAGTTCAATCCAAATTGTCATTAGCGCTGTTGGATATGGTGACATTACTTAGTTTGAGTGATTGTTTGAAAGAATGTTCATTTCTCATTCTCTCATTTAAACTGACTTATTTCCTCTACAAGCCATTTTCTATCTATTGGCTAAGAATAATTGGAATACGACCTCTGGTGAAAAAAGTGAATCCTTCAAAGCAGTAAAATAAATCATAGTTGTGCTGTCATGCTGGAGTTGTTTTCGAGATTCCATTATTGATGACAGCGCCCTCTAACGAATTCTACTATTTCCAATATTATATTCATTAGTGTATTTTACTTTTCTATATTTAAGTTTTGAGGTTATCACTAGCTATGGCACTGTGGGGAAGTTTTATCTGACAAGTACATTGGTTTCCATCTTAGACGATATATATTTTGTACCAAATGTGACGTTACTCTTACATTACACTCGTTGTAATGAACATTCACAGAATGAGAGGATACTAGAGAGACCTTAGAAAATATATGGTCTAAGAGAGGGATGGTAACGGAAGGGGAAACAAAGCATACAGATGTATATAATATATAAAACCGCGGTTACAGCAATATTAACACCTATTTCACCTTCTCTTGCCCTCTCTCTCTAGTTATGTTGGCCATTCTCTCTCGCACACAGTTGATCCAGAGATTATATATGGTCTAAGATCTCCATATTGCTCACAACGTTATTGTGACTTGACAGAACCAGAACTAGAACCGTTCTAGAGGTGATTTTAAAAGAACCCATAGCAATGCTGATGCAGATTTTCTGATTGGTGTAATATCTGCTGAAATTATTCTGAATACATTTTACCTTATTTATCTTTTTGTTAATGGAACATGATTCTATAATACATTTAAATATTTTCTACTATTCTTTTTTTAATGAATGAAACAATATTGTAGAATAGGCTAAGATTCGAAACGGTTAACATTACTGTAGTTAATCACAAAAAGTCTAGAAGAAACAATCACTTAGACCGTTATTTAATATTTATTGTTTACAAAAAGAGCTCCTTTCATTTTAACAATATGCGGCGTTGAAAAATATATGAGTTTGTCTTTGATTTCAGGAGCAAATCCGACATTGCGTGACAACGGTCGAGGATTCAGAGCGGATCAATGGGCCAGATTTTGCGGAAGGTATGTCTGTGCGGACGTCATTGAGAAGCATGCAAGACAGAGGCTGCTAGAAAGATCCACTTCCTACGGGAATTGGGGCGGAGAAAATGAACTGGGCGCTAGAGTGCTTATGGGGAAAGTTATTCCGGTACCGGTCATTCCGCAACAACAGTCACAAGGTTAGTATTTTTCCAAATAATGTGACAATGTGGTAAGTTCATCTTGGTTTGTTTCTTATCGATATATAAACATAGCGACTGGAAGAAATTACCAATTTTTAGTAGTTACCTTTATTTTATTAACGATTCTATAAAAAATATTTTTTTATATATATATGTTGATATTCACGTTTCTGTAGATGTTATGTTAACTTATGTAAGAGGTCTTTTGATTTCTGACGACTTCTGAAGCTTTTTGTTATACTAATACTGGCGTTTTTTTATTTCGTTTTGTGTCCTCTAAACCTTTTCGATATTATTAACGTTTTCTTTATTTATTTCGTTGCTTTTAGTGATTTTCAAGTTATTTTTTGCCTTTGAGTATCGGCTGGAAATTTTAAATTATCTGGGCGATTTTCTATTTCTATGGCTTCTCTTTTTGACCTTGATTTTACTTTATTTGTGTTCAGTACTTTGGTGTTTTCAAAACAGGACAAAAATATATAACTCGTCATTGGCCCAGCATTATATTTTTCCATGGCAGTTGTCTTTCCAAACAGACAATTATTTGCTGATAGGAAAAGAAAAGTATGAACACCTCCAGTTTAAAAAAATCTACTTTTTATTCACATTTCAAATATGTCCCATGTAAACAGTGAACTCTCGTGATTGCAAATTCTCGCAACGCTATTGGGCGAACCAATGAGAGACAAAATATGCTGCATAAAATGTTGACATTTATTTGTTGTAAATATTTTTCAGTGTAAACTTTTGTGCTATTCTTAGTTTTAGTTAAACAAGCGTTAGGTTTTTTGGACAACGTAGTTGTTATTGTTTTCATTCATTTCCTCTTGATGGTGTATTTCATTGGCCCATCTTCCTGAGCCGCACGGTATGGACATGATTTTGTTTTATTCACTCAAGCATTTGCAGTTAGAATATGGATAGATTTTTTTATGAAAAAAAAAATGTTTTGTTTACACAAAAGAACGTCGCATGTCGTGTTTCTGAGTAATACTTTGATGAAACCTTCAATTTCAGAATATAGTTTAAAAGCTCTAAATTATATCGTGTAGAGAAAAATAAAAACATAAAAAAACATGCTGGAAAATTACAGCAATTATGTAGAGTGGTTGTAAAGAGAATGATTTTACTAAAGTGAGCAGTCACGATATATCTGTTTCGTGGTACTTATTTTTATATTATATACGTTTGATTTTTGTACTAATTATCACAACTGAAAGGATGTAATGTAATATTCAGGGTAGGTGTGAATTATTAATTCTATTCTGTTCTGGTCGGTTATGGGTGTGTTTGTATTAAAAATTATAATATACTCTTTTCCAAATAATTTGCTCGAATATTTAATTGAGAATCGTTTTTAAAAAATGTTGATATCTTGGTCAAAAATGTATACGAATGTTTCGCAATATTTTTGTTACTTGGTGACTTCTGCATAGACTGTCATGGTCATTAGCCTCATGTTTGTGTGGCTTTTGTTGTGTCCCGGCACCACTCTAGGCTCAAACTATTAACTAGAATCCATATTTACTTGTATCTTTGCTGAACAAAACGATTTAAAGTTAAAATTTCAGATCAAATACGAACTGTCTATAAAAATGTGCTTAAATTACATTTTTTGTAATATTTTGGTTATCAAATTAACAATTTACTTGGTATAGATACGACTTGGCAAAAAATGAAGATTTTGTCAGCAATTTGGAGATATGATCAAGCGGACGTCACATGCACATTGTTGAAAGAAGTTAATTAAACATAAAATTTATGTTTCTTTTAACTGTTTTTTTTAATTGTTAAAATCATCTCTACGAAATTCCATTTGATATATTATTTATTAAAAATATTTCACACTGGCCTTGAATTAGATATGTATAAATATTGAGTAGTTTCCAAAATACTATTTGTGTGAATTAAGTTATTTTGTCATTAGCCATGTTATCAGAAAAAAAATTTAAGTTAAAATAATCTTTATCTTATTAGCAGAGGATAATATTATACCGTACATTATTTATGGAATTCTTAATAATTCAGTACTCTAAACCTTTGGTTAAAACTCTTTATAAATCACCCTGTAAATCAAATTAATTAATACTTATTTTAATTTTTTATAGTCTTTCAAAGCGTTTTAATATGTATTAAGGTCTACCTAGGTTTCGGTATCTGACAATAAACCATTTTCCAAGGCAGATAGAAGTTTGACAGATTTTTTTTAAAAAAGGTAAATAAATTTCATGTCATAAACCTGACAACCAATCATTATTAAGCAATATTCTTCTCTTTCTAACAATATATTTGATTAGTATTATTTACTTCACAAGGTGATCTAAGATAATTGAACTTCCCAGATTTAGTTGTTCATTCAATACTGTATATTGAGGATATTTTAGGTGTTTCTTTATTTCATATTCCTCCAAAAAATCAAGTTCTTCTTTCTTATCACTTATATGAAGTACTTCAAGTGTTGTTTCCATTGTGTTATTAAGTGTAGTTTGGTTTTGGTGTCAATGAAGTTTTTTGCGTAATTTGACTTATCTGGTTATTTTAATCTCTGCTCGCAGTAGCGTATGTTAAAATTTCTTAATGTCTGGCCAAGATAGATGGCGTTACAATCCGGACCATTTAGTTTGTAAATACCCGATTTTGAAAATTTATTAATTTTAGGTTTTACATTTAATAAAAATGAACCTACATTATTTCTTACTTTAAAAGATTTTGTAGAAGATATTGTACGTGATATAATTTTTGATATTTTGTTTGAAATATCTGCAAAATATGTAATTGTTCTGTATGACCCATCATCTTTAGGTTGTTTCGGAAAGATCAGGTTAACGGCAACCTTTTTTTCCTTTTTATTAATCAACCTATTTATTATATGCATTGGATAATCATTAGGGGTAGCGATTTGTTTTATTATATTAATTCCCCTTTTAAAATCATCCTTACTCATTAATACATATTAAAACGCTTTGGAAGACTATGGAAATTTTTATAAATAGAACCAAATGTATCAATTTTTTGATATTGTTAATTTAGTGAGTCTGTAACATAGGTAAATTAAAGTCATTAACTCGTAAATAATAATTTATCGTTTATTTATTATTCATTTATTTATTTTCTAGGTCTAAAATCGAAATTGCGAAAAGTATTCCGAACGTCTTCCGGCCCAACTCAAGACACGTTTTCAAGCGCCAGATTGGTTACACAGTTGACCTCAGCTGCTCTTTGTGCCAGCTCCCCCGTTCTTCCATCAGGCCCCAACGTACCCCCCGTAGTGAAGTCCCTCATTAGACCGCTTACTGTCCCCCGACTGCAGATTACCCTAGTCAACAATGGAGATTTTCCTAATAATAATGTACTAGTAGCAAAAAACGGGGTGGTTAAGGCACCTCCTGTTGCTGTCACCCACTCAGGAAACAAGGAGAAAACGCCTGCGCCTGTCGTGAAGCCGGCGAGGACCAAGAAAAAAAAGTAGCATGAATGCTGACTCAGCTAATGGTAGACCGAATTTTTCGAGACTGTCTTGTCTAATTAATATGTAGAATAATAATAATAACAATAATAATTAATAATAATAATAATACTTTCCTTTCAAATACAGTGAAGTTCATTCGTTTAGTTTTAGTCTTTATAAATGATTGAGGTAATTCGGTAAAATAGTGCTCACCAGCTAATTTTTTTATTTAATCATGCTATGCGCTACTTCCATTTAAATAAACTTAATCATTTAAATCTTTTAAATCTCTAAACCTATGAATGAACTGTTTCTATAGTTGACTTTAAAGGAGTTGCATACACTTTTTTTCAGATTTAACCATATAATTTGGATCTAACTACTCAGTTAGGAATATTCTTGAAAATATCAACATTTTTAGTATAGATGCATATTATACTACTGAGTGTCTCAATTTTCGAATGTAGTACTCACTGAACATCTTCTTGTACTTTTTATTCAGTGTTAAGTCCTCATTACAACTATATTTTTAAGTTGATAAAGATTACCCATTTTATTTATAGTTGGGAATTTACTTCTTTTTGAATGACGGAAATATCTCTTGTCAAATTAGAAAATATGACAGCAAGAGTTTAATGTAAATTATGTAAATTTACATTAATTTAACTGGCCACCATGAAACTAAAAAGAAGGCGTATTTGCGTATGAGCACAAGTAGGAAAGTATTTGAAAAAAACCGGTTTTGGTCTTTTAAACTTTTGAAACCATGGTAATTTTTTGTACATACGTTTTTGGTTTTATTAATAATTCGACATCAGTATTCTATAATATACATTTTGAAGTAATAGTTTTTCCGTTAATATTAATTTGACCAAATAACCTTTTTAGAATACTAGTGGTTTAAAGACATAAATTTTGTTTAAAATGTAGTTTGGTGAAGTAAATTAGAAGACATTAAACTGTATTAAAACAACGTAAAGAATTTTACCTGGTCACTTTAAAATTCATAACAATATACTTCCATTCCTGAAGTACTTGCCTCTCATTTAATTCTTATGAAAACTGGTTCCCTGAGCCTTATAGGAAGCATTATAAAAGATAAAAGCTACATATTTTTATAGTTTTTTATGGTCAGTTAAAATCACTACAAAGTGGAAAAACTTCGACTATTAGCTCAAAAATATGTTTAGTAAAAACTTTTCAGACCCATTAGATTTAAGTACTTGTTTTCTTAAGTGCATTTAAAAATTAAATTGTATATTCTTTATATTTGTAAAGTAACTCCTTCAAACGAACACTAAGAATTATTTAATTACTTTTTGTACTTTAAGCAAATCTTGATTGGAAAAACTATAACAGATGTCATAATTGATGGCCTTAGTATATAACGTCTGTAGAAACTAAAAAGCAGATTGTCTTTAAAAATAAAAAATACTTTTAAGTACTTACATTATATCAAAGTATCAAGAAACAGGTTCCGTTTAGTAAAAAATTTGAAAAGAATTTAAAAATATGTCTATCCTTAAAATATAACCATGTATATCGGAATTTTTAAAATTGCTTTTCGAATTTAGAAAGAGATTCGTAATTAAGACATAATTATTCTGAAAGTCACAAACATCCTGTATTAGATTGCTTTGTAAACAACAAAAGAAAACTACGAGAAATAAACTAGTTTTCATACCACCTTGAGGGAACTTGTATTTCGTTATACTTGTACCCAATTTATACCCAATTGTTTTATAGCTATAAAACATATGAGCTATGGCTTTTTCTGTTTTGCTTTATATTAATTTTATTTTTAGAGACAACTTGATAAAGAGTAGTTACGTTAACTTTGGTAATTTAAATAAATGTTATATAAATATTTTCTACATATACCTATCACATTTCTTTACTAATCATTAGTTCGAGAATAATTAATACTTGTATAAATTTCTACAATTATCCTTATGTGATACTATTTTTATCCCCGTGGGAGAAATTTTAAAGATATTTCAGGTTAATGACATAGGTATTATCTATGTAATCTTATATAATTTATAAATATTTAATGTAAAGACGTAATTATTTTTAGTCAAATTAAAATTGAAGACTTTTCAGATTTTATGAAATTTTTTATATAAACACCATAGAAAATATACTTAATTGAATTTATACTGTCTTTTTTTAATATATACAAGGTATATGAAAAAGTTATGCAAATTTTTTATTAATAACTAGCAATACTATAAGTATACATTAAAATTATTGAGAACCAATATGCAACTTATCCAAAATGGTGCTAACTGTAAAAAAAATACTATGTAAGCCTTATACTATTTATTAAATGATAAGTTTATGTAAAATTATTTGATGTAATAAATTTTCCCTATACATAATCTATATTTTTTTAATTTATTCATACCGAAGGAAATCTGCGAGTGCATCTAGTATTTATACCTATACATATGTATGGTTAGACCAATATGTAATTCGAGAACTAAGCAATGGATCGGTTGTACATCCAACCAAACCTAGCATAATCGAAGATGTACTTTAATAAAAGAACACAATCCTTTAGAACGTATTTATATAAAAAAAACAAGCAAACTCCTAAACACCAAGTAATAGATTATGTTTCAGACTATGAATTTTAATAATAATTTTGAAATTCAACAATGCTTAGGAAAATAAAATTCTTCTGTAGATTCATTTTCCATAGGTCTTAAAATTTCGCAAATTTATGTCACCTAATATCTAACTAGGAGTAAGGAGAAATTTCTTGGCTGTAAACGGATATTTTATTTATTAATACAATCAGAAAAAAGATTATTTCAATTTTTATTCTTAATTTCAGGCTTACGTCATACATAACATTAAAACATCACACAAAATAATAGCTACATATAATAATCTTTTAGTCAAATATAAGTAAAACTGGAAGATTTTTTTGGATTTTATCATAACAAATTTTTGAGACATATTTTTATCATGTCTTATTTTATCTCAATAACAATAAAATATTAGTTACTCTTTACAATATCCGGTAGTAAACACCCGTACATTAAATTTTATATTTATATTTATATAGAGAACAAATATTTTTTGAGATTCCGCTTAATGCACAGTTATTTGACTAAATATTTTATACTCACTTACGGTGTCATAAGTTGTAAAACAGAAATTTTTATATTATACACTGAATACCGGGTGAGACTAGGGAGCTGTGATGTAGGCAAGTAGACGTGTGACAAATGTAGCATTACATTATGCATATATAAAAAAATGTAATAAAATTAATTTTTTGATTCACATGTAATGTTACCAGTGGTCTCTCTTTTTAAAAGATTTTGAATAGAATATCTTTGTTAATAATATTAAAGTTTGGAATACGGCTCAATGTAAATCATACAAAATTTATTTAACATTAAACATTATCATGTATAATGTAATAAATTTTTTGCATTGAATAAAAGTACTATCTTAATCACTTAGTTCAAGGATTGAGGGGCCAGCGTTTATCCATAAGGACAAAACAAATAATCCCCCTTAATTGAAAAAAGTCTAAGTAGAAAACGTATTAGTGTGCAAAGTTTTACTTGAATAATCAAATATCTTCTTCTGTTTAACATCTTCAAAAAGTCTCATAACAAAGCAGGAAGGTACTTATTATGTAGGTGTGTAGTAATTTGATACTTAATCCTTGTGTAGTTTAAATAAACTCTTTTCACCGGATTAAATGAATTATTTTAGTCCCTTGTTACATATATATATTCTTATGAACCACCTACCTATAGAAAATTGTAAGGAATGTGGTACCAAGACCGTTTTATTTAATTTGCCCAACTACTTTCAATTGAAATTTCTAAAAACTATTCCGTCTTTACCGGTGTGCATTTGTACAATCGTGGTAAATGTATAAGCCCTCTTCGAATTTCTATTTAAAGATCTATTAAAGAAATGGGTAACTTCACTTACGAAATGAAAAATTAATTTTGACGTGATTAGTCTATTTCCTACTTTCAAAATTTCAAGCTTTATTTATAATTTTTGAGATAAAAAAGGAACTGTCGCTTTGTAGACTCACCTTGTATTTAGAATAAATATAAAATATAAATTTTATTACACACTCTATTAAGCACTAAAAAATATTGATTCTAATTTCTACAGATCATCCTCAACTGACTTCTTATTCTTTCTTCTCCTCTTATTTTTAATATTAGAGAGAATTTCGTAGGCTTGTTGAATTTCCATAAACTTTTCTTGGGCCGCCCTTTGGTTTTGTGGGTCTTTAACTTTATCTGGATGAAACTCTCTGCTCAGAGCTCTCCACCTGGAAGTGATTTCTGACTGACTAGAAGTTGGACCTACTCCTAACACTTTGTAAGCATTCTGCTCCCCTTGGGGATCTGACAAGTCTATTACTTGTTTCCATATCTCATACCTAAAATTAAGATTAGTCAGAATTGTAGAAACCAATTACGGTAACAGATATTTATGAAAAAATGGTTTTGAAAAATTTTTCGAAGCCTTAAGCTAAGCTAAGGGTCGTAACAAGTTCAACCAAATAAAAAAATTGGTGGGTCTTCGTATTTACAAATTGAAACCGAACTTGAATCAGTTTTTGAATAGTTATATAACCATATAGTTAAAACCAGATTAACACTTTTTTATATTTTTATTGAAAACTAAAAACTAGTTTGTGGTCACATAGGACTTTGTTATTATATTAATAAATTTAGTAATTTAAAATACGTCTTTGATTAACAGATCAATCAACAAATATAGACTTCAGATCACAACTGATTTTAGAACTCCTTATGGCGACATTGTTAATTGTACTAATTTTCTAAAATAAATTGATGCAGGTTCCTTTTGTTATATTTGTCAGAATATTATGTATAGAATGTAATTTATAAAAATTTCTTTACTTTTATGTTACATGATAATTTAATTTATTTATTGCACGGTGGTTATTTCTAACAGAAAAAAATATAATAACAGATTAATTTTAATTCGGCAACAGCGTTAATTAGATAAATGAGATTTGTTGTAATGCATGACTACCTATCATTAGTGTCAATTATAATAGCTATTTCTGTAACTAATTTTATTTAATATAATAATATAAGGTGTCCGCGAAAATAATGCATGTTTTTATGGATGAGGTATAAAAATGTATGCAGAATAAAAAAGTTTTCAAAGAAATAAATATTAGTATATTGCATCTATCCAAATATTATTTACCGAAAAGCAACTAGAGCCGGCAACACTGATAACTCGGTTAAGTATAAACAATGGTTTTTTAAACGTTCTAACAATAAGTTATTGTATTAGTAAATCTAAGTATGTATTTATAATTTTGGATAACAGGGGATGTAGAAGTGTGAAAAATTTTTTCCTCAGCAATTATTACATTATCCGAACGATTTCTACCACTATTTTTTTTTAAGTAATATACTACACGTTTCTAACAATCTTTGGGACACTTATACAAAAAACAAAACATTGCGGATTAAATTAATTAACATGCGATATTCTTGATTTGAATAAAATGCCATTTTTCACTGACTTATTAAAATTACTTTACCAACCGATAAACTTAACAGGATTAAACGATCTAAATCATCTGCAAACTAAAACAGTTTTACGATTCATCAGATAGATATTATTTGATTTCATGACACATACTCGTATTTTATTAAAAGTGCGAGATACTGCCACGTGTAAATTTTCGAGTAAATAATTAAAGTGAATTTTTATGTATATTTTATATATTATAAATAAGTTCTTTTAATATCGTGTCTGTATTTTCATAACCACATTTATATTTGCATTGTTATAAACAACCATTATTATTATCATTAGATAAGTATATAAAAATAAACATACAACTATTGTTACAGCCAATAAGAGAATGAAAAAATAATTAACTAAGTCCATATTTTCTTTAAATAACAGAGATGCAACATATAATAAACACGTTTTGTCTTATTGCTAAAATACGTTTATAAAAAAAAATTTAAAAACATTTTTTTGTAATTATTCCGTTTTTTATGGGCTGATAGCCGCTCTCGTTGAGCTTTTAGATGATTATTTTTGTGGGGAGTCACTCCACATTCTTTTTTTATATTTTTGCAACTTTAGCTGTGTTTTAACTTTTTCCGTTGTATTTCTCCATTTTTGCCTGTCCTTTATTTGCTTGTACCATCTTCTTTTTTCTATATTCGAAATATGTTTTCTCTCTAGATCTTCCCATCTACTTGTTGGTTTTCCCTTGGGTCTTTTTCTACATGGTAATTCGTTTTCCCTCTTTGTTATCTTCCAACATTTTTACAAGTCCGAATCATCATAGCCTTTGCTTTTTTATGAATCTTATTATATGTTCTCTCTTTAGTATTTCTTCTATTTCGTGATTCACAAGTCTTTGGCTTATTGTTTTAGCTGTTTATGTCCTCCTAACCATTTGGCCACTTATTGCTATTGCAGTAAAAAATGACATGGAACGAAATTTCTTATAATATATAAATTTAAAAGAGAAAGAATATATATATACTATGAATAATAAAAAAAAATTACCATCCATGATGTTGAGCGTACACATAAACATCATAAAGGGATTGTTTCAAATCAGTCCACCAAGGTGATGTGAAGAAGTGATGTAAAGCTTCATGGACAGGAATTTCATCCCCATTTGAATCTGTGATTTTGCCATTAAAGTAAAAGTACGATGCCCATAGAGTCGAGTAAATAAGCGCACAAACAAACAAAACAGAAACTCTTAAAAGAAAGGATCTGAAAGAAAATATTGTAAATTTATATTATCAGTAATTCATGTACAGATTTGGAGGAAAAATTGAGGAATGTAGTTACAGTAGTAGAGTATGTTTATTGTTTATAATAATTAATTCTCAAATTACATATATTTAATTTTAATTACTCGTTTAAATACAGTTTAAATATAAGTTACAATGTTGCATATGAATATATTATCTATAATTTATTCATTCACTCCAAATTACATATATTGAATTTTAATTGCTCGTTTAAATGAATTTATAACCAATTCATAATAGGACTAAACAGTATAAGTTTGTAATATTTGAGAAAACATTTTGAGATAATGTAACCGAGTCAGGGATATGAGCATGTCGGCGGGAGGGGCATTAACGTTTAACTTGGTCCAATTAAATTGCGAAAAAGACAGGTATGACGTACAAAACATATTGTAAATGTAGATGTCAAATTGTATGCCAAATGGTTAGACCAGTCATCCGAAACATTTTACATGCGTTCCTTCAAATATTTTTTCTTTACATGTGTATTCACTTATAATACCACTAGTGCCTAAATTATTTCCTGATAATAATTTAGGCACGTGTGGTATTCGGTAAGAAAATTTTACACCATAAAATTTCAAAACTTGACAGACATGAATTAAAAAATAACACCGTCAAGTCGTTATGTCATGCGCATATAAGCGCTTCTATAGGTCAGAAAAATTTCCAGTGAAACTTCGTCTAGGGTACCCACCAAAAGAAAAATTTCCGGAAATTTTGGTGGTTGCCATAGAAACCATTTAAAAGAAAAGCATTTGATTGGTTATAAAATAGAGGTGTAAAATTTCCACTATAATTTATAGATATTTTTAGAAATTTCATATTCAAGGAGAGGGGGGAAACTCAAATACCTCATTTTAATATGGAATGGGATAAATATATATTAAAATATTGTCTTATTTATTACATGTTCTGCAAATACTTAATTATACAAAAATTGTATAACGGATGCTTGCATGCATAGCAGTTTCTGGAGGTGTTAAATTTTCAGGGCATAGGGGTAAACTATTGTGAGCATCATGTAGACTGGTTGGATATTCTAAATCCACTTCTAAGACATAACCTTCGGAAAAATCTTCTTTTACACTCATAACATTAAAGTTAAAGTAACATCAATTTCATTTTCGCTGGGCCATCTAAAATTTCCATACGGTAGAAACTTTTTGATTGCACAACCATGGAGATTTGTAGCGTCTAAATACATTATGTAACTTTCAGGTTTTAACGGATCATAGTTAGGTAAAAATTTGTTGTTTGCAATAGCTTTTCTCTTTGTGCATTGCGCAACACCCCCTCTTATTCCCTTCTTAAAAAAGTGTAACATATCTATTTCAGTTAAAAGTACAAGTTTGGTTTTTGTATGTCTTAACATGGCATCCCAACTTAGAGAAGGAGCGGTTAGGTACTGGGCAGGATTCAGCTTATATTTCTCAAGACACACATTTCTAAAGTTTTCAAACACATCAGTCAATAAAAGAACATCAGTTTTCAAATATAGCATACTATAATGTTTAAGTGTGTTACAATTAAATGTATTCCAAACCCTTTGAGCTCGCTTATACTCATCATCTGAAATATCTTCTCCTATCAAAGAACTTATCCTTGATGCTACTGAATTGTTTTCTTTGATTTCAGTTTAATAGAGGATCAGTTATTGTTTTTAATAATTCTAGATTTTGGTAAATAAATATTAAACTTACAATACTGTCATTCCCTATTCCTGTTCAAACAATAAGTTATTGAGGAAATTGGTATGATTTTCATTTATTAATCGTCAATGAAAACGAATCGTTCACCTATTGCACCACAAAACGGTACAATTATCGGCTATATGATACTGTCGCGATATAGTATAGTAGTCATTGTCTCATTAATTAAGACCACTAAATCAGTGCGACCATTATAACATATGCCTCGCCAGACGCAAACTGATTCACCACCAAAAAGGGTTGTTGGGACCATTAAACTTTCATTGTATCGCTGTCCTCTTTCTCTCCATATTAACATTCAATCATGACACGTGTACAAACGAAATCTGGACTCGTCGGTAAAGAGGCAGTGTCTCCAATTTTGAAAAGTCCAAAGACTATGTTCTCTCGCCCACCGATATCGGCATACACGCTGCTTCGCCGTCAGTCTTGGGTGTGTAGCGCGATGTCTAGCTCTCAAGTTACATGCATGCAACCTTCTTCTGATAGTTTGACCAGAAATCACTCTTCCAGTAGCTTGTCTAAACAAGCTGTTAATTCTTGAAGCCGTGAATGTTCGGTTTCTTCTTGCAGTCAGGACTATGAAGCGGTCTTGAGCATGAGTTGTAGCTCGTTCTCGTCCTCCCCCATGTGTGTAAGCTGCAGACCCAGTTGCTAAATACCGATTCCATGCACGACTTACGACACTTTGAGACCCATTCAGCCGCATTGCGACTTCTTTTTGTCGGACACTTTCCTGTATCCAACGCATTAATTACAGAAGTTGCACTGTTTCTAATCGTCGTAACGGCATTTTCTTCAAACGAATGCACAAAATTATTGTAAATAGTAACAGTATTACGTGAGTACAATCTCTTCTGCATAACTGATACGTTTAGATTTTTAAACAACATTCCTGCCCATTTTCTTGAAAGAGATAAGAGCATCGACAGAAAACAATAAACATGCAAAAAATATTCGTTGTGGATAGTATTTATCGATAATATACTACACGTTTTTTTTTAATATTTTTAAATGTAAATTACAGGATTTTTGCAATTATCCAGTTCATTTGTTGAGCAGTGTATTTGAGCTTCAGCAAGGCTAAAAATCAGTTTTATTAAACAGCAATACTTGATAAGAAGATTTAATACCGAAGTCACTCTTACTTATCGTTATTGCACATATCAACACACCATATTATTCCTATTTTTTATTTTATTATAAACGAATATTTGTAGGTATGTTTTTCACAATTTTGTTAAATATGTGTATCTTCAGAAGAATATTCAACTACTGGTCAATTATACGATGCTTGCAAGGAGGTATAGCAGGAATAATATCCATAGCAGCTGCAGTAGATATTTACACTTTCATAGAATCGATTGCCATAGCAGCAGTTTCTTCGATATTTTTCTTCCTTTTCTCCATATTAATCCATAGCACTTCTTTAGAAGATAACTGTAATATGATGGCTTGTCCATTAATAACGCAGAAGGAAAATTTCGCGGGGAACAATAGAACAATTCATATATTATGGCAATTGATATGTCTTGGCGTTGCTATGGGATGCTCCATAATTTTTTCTGTTTAATAAGACTATTTATGATCGACAGTAAAACTGATCACATAACACCCGGTGAAATAGATCGTAAAAAATATTTGTAAGAACAATAAGTTCTGAACAGAAAGTAGCGATAAATATTTGAGGAATAGAAAGTAAATTAAATGAAGTTAACAGTAACAGGTTCAAGTCTTGTCTAAGAAATGCAAATACTTTGTATATATGGAAACTGTATATTTAAAATTAGCAGAATTACCCAATAAAGTATTACAAATATCTAATTTTATTTTTTTTGCCAATTCTTTAATTCTTTTGTAGTTTACAATCATTCATTTATAGTAAGTCGTAATTCAGATTTCTTCCCAATCGTCTTAGGATCCCACAAGAGCCCACTCTTGGACCGCTACTATTTCTACATTCCCTAAATGATATTTATGAAGTCATATCTACTAATAAATTCTATATTAACTTTGTAAAAAGTCTCTCTATCGCAC
The DNA here is from genome assembly GCA_951812935.1 of Hermaeophaga mercurialis. Lineage (NCBI taxonomy): Eukaryota > Metazoa > Arthropoda > Insecta > Coleoptera > Chrysomelidae > Hermaeophaga > Hermaeophaga mercurialis. Next base: position 8,379,818 of record OX638362.1, on the reverse strand, counting down.
GTTAGACCAACATATTTTATTTGAATCGAAGTGCATAATGACATTTTAATTTAAACAAAAAGCATCTAAAAATTATCTGTTAAAAGCACCATTTATTTAAAATGACAGTATATTAAAAAATAAATAAGTCTGTTCTTTTCGTGTTGCTTTTATTTAGTATTTTATTTTAATCATTTAGCGAAGTGAATGTTAGGGTTAATTATTTTAAATATTTTAACACCAAATTACTTATTTGTGACATTGGGATAAGCTTTGTAGCAACTATAGATAAGAAAATTATGTTTTCATGATCTGAAATAATTATATTTCAGTTTGTTTGTCTTGTGCGTTCTTTTTTTTTCATGATATTTAAATTTGTTACATTTTATACAATTTACCAAATAATTCTTTGGCATCAGTATTTTACTTATAGTAAAAGCATATTTGTATGTACATTCTACATTTCTTCGGCACCAATCAGAACTATATATTATTATGATTGTTTCTACCCTTACTTTGTGGAATCCATCCATTATAAATCTAAAAGATAAATTATAGTTTTCTTTTACATCTATAGTGTGTCAACGGACAGGGTCCACAAGAGGAAAAACATTTGCTTATTCTAAAATTCCATGAAATGAAGAAAAAATAATATTTTATCGTTTTATACCCAATTTTCTATGAAACCTTATGAACTTTTGCATTAAGGTCAAAAATTTAACAATAATCAGTGGGTGACGTTTATGTCATTACAAGTTAAATTATTTCTTGAAGAATTAGCATTATAAAAGAATAATAATTTGAGATATAGCATTACTGTTGTTTCTACTACAACCCAGTTACTCATAAGATAAGTAGTTAGACACACTATTGCAAGATAAATATCTAAAATATATATGAAAATGAGACTAAATATAGTTTTGATATTTATTTTATTTGTATCTCATATGAGTAGTATGTTATTTGATAGCCAAAAATATCCACAAAGTAGGAATATTGTTGTATGTTGCTTCAAGAAGTATTTAAAATGTTTTATTAACTTGGAGCTATCTTGGTTACTATAATGTTTTTCTAAAATGAAAACATATCTTACTTTTCTCTTAAAAAACATTTTTATAATAATAATGAGAGTTAATTTTCAAATGAATAGTTATTATTATTACAATTTATTATTAAAAATTTCTTCAGAAAATTAAATAAAACCATGTTTAATATAATCAATTATTTTATGATACGCCTATGTGATTAAAAGATACACCGATCGTGAAACACAAAAAGTTTTTACTCATACTTATATAAGGGGCCATTAGTTTTTGAATGTATCTAAATAAATCCATTATTTGTGAATTATTCGTGAACGCGGAAGGTCCAAACTAAAATTATTGTGTTTAATTCATTTTTAATTCAAAAGTTGGTGGTTAATTAGTTTAAAAAATAAAACCGTTTTCATTTTTCATTTTCTATTTTTCGATTCGATGGATCTAGTGCGGGTTTTGATCCCTTTATTTTCGCGTGTGCCAAATGCCCTTTTGGATTGGTTCCATTTCTAGAAAGAGAAGGCAAGGTAAATATTTTTTTATTTTCGAAATTGAATTGAAAAATTAGAAAAAAAATAATTGGTTAATTTTTCAAAATTTTAAGCGCTCTTAGCAATTTTACTTAATATTCTTTAGTTTATTATGGTAGTTTAAATAAAGTAATAGATTGTTTGCAGTAACAAATAGAACTTTTAATTTTTTATCAAATAAGAATTTTTTCCGTTTAATTATTATTTTTTTTATTTATAATTACCTTATTTATACCGATATATTTACAGTAGTACTAATCGATTTTCCTTAATTTTACATATTTTTAGTTGTTGTTAAAACGATTTTCTATTATTTTTCAACTTGGTGAATTTCTTTTAAAATTCTGGTTTTTTTTTTCTTTAAAAACGAACACGTAAACACCAATACAAAAAACGCCGTGAAAAAAACTAGAATAACAAGACCAGATTCTTTGTTCTACACTTCTTTATACAATGATTCATTTAAATTTAAAAAGGAATTAATTATCGAATGCATGAAATTGTTTTCTTTGTTTACAGAATTTCTTCAATTTCGATTTCGCCAGGAAAGGTAGGCAAATTGGGCTTTACAATGTCTTTTGATTTCTTCTTTAATAAAATTTATTTTATCTGAAAATAGTTCGATCTTCACTAAATATTAATACAACAGATCTAATATAGAGGGTGATAAATAATTATTATATTCTTAATCTCTTCGTATATGAAATCATTAAGGATTGTTCTGTTTTTACATTTTTTATTCTGTCGCATATTCGTACACGGTTTATAAAAAGTGAGTGATACATAGTTTTGTGAAAAGTGAGTGATATACAGTGTGTTCGACGACAGAAAGTCTTCAAAAGGTAAGCGAACTTTTTACATTCTGTGCATATATTTTATACACAGTTTGTGAAAGGTGAATTATATACAGTGTATTTAATTATAGAGAATCATCGAAACGTTGAATATTTGAATATTTTTACATTTTGTGAGTATATTTTACACACAGATTGTAAAAAGTTAGTGATATTCACTGTGTTCAATTGCAGAGAGTCTTCGAAAAAAAATGAACATATTTAAATTTTTTACATTTTGTGAGTATATTTTACACACAGATTGTAAAAAGTTAGTGATATTCACTGTGTTCAATTGCAGAGAGTCTTCGAAAAAAAATGAACATATTTAAATTTTTTACATTTTGTGAGTATATTTTACACACAGATTGTAAAAAGTTAGTGATATTCACTGTGTTCTATGGCAGAGAGTCTTCGAAAAAAAAATGAACATATTTAAATTTTTTACATTTTGTGAGTATATTTTACACACAGATTGTAAAAAGTTAGTGATATTCACTGTGTTCAATAGAAAGATAAGTGAACGTTTTAAAATTCATACTAAAATTTAACTAATGGGGACTTATTTATTTTGAAATTTAGCGCGATCACCCTCTATGAGTAAAAGAAATCAAAAGACAGAAAATTATTACTAACAACTCTGTAAATTTTGTCTAATTCATAGTTTCGTTTATATCATACATATAAAAATAATTTTATTTCAATGTGTGTCAAAGTTATCAAAATTTTACAAAATTTCACGATATTAATTTTTTTATTAAATTCTAAATATAGACAAAATGTACAGGGCGATATAATTAACGAGGTACTTCATTTTCAACTGGAGTTAACGAAGAAAGATCTACAGGATGTTGCAGAACGAAGGAAGCGTCGAAAAATAAATTCCAATATTTATTGCGTTTAATGATTATTTTAAAGAAAATTTCATTCTTTTATTTTTAAACGAAGTAGTTTCAGTTAAAAGATATAAGCAAATAATATTTTCATTCCATATAGAGAATCTTTAAAAAAAATTAATGATTTTTTGATTAACCATATTTCCACATTTTTATTTAATATTACGAATTAAAAAAGACGGGTATTTAATTTTTCAATATTTATATGAAAATAAACGTGACATAACGTATCTTACACTCCTAGAACAGAAGAATTTTAATTATACTACAAAAATATAAAGTTTTTCATTTTATAATAAAAAAAAATTGAAAGCGCATGAAAAGTTTTTTCAAAAGGAAAAGAAATAATTGAGATATATAGAGGGTTCTCAAATCATTAAATTTATAAACAAAAATATAGAAAAGCATTTAAAACGTCTGATTTTTTAATTAATTTTTCATGTGCTATTGAAATATACAAAGAAATTTTGTAATGAAAAAATGTACTTTCAGGGAACTTATCCGTCCAGGTAATAACTGAGTATTTAGCTGAATTTGAAAAAGATATCAAATTTTTAATTAGTGTGACAAGTGCAGGGTCTATTTTTTTATACGTAAAGTTGACATAGACAGACTTTGTCTGTTTTTCGTTATTTGTTTTTGGAGGGACTTTTCTTCTATTTCCTCGAGTTTAATTGAAATTGTTTTGTCTGTATCAAAAGGATTTTTTTCCCGGTTTTTGATTGAAGTTATAGTTGGAGTCATAGAATGGGAGGAAAAAACAAGACAGAACATCCTGCAGGAAGATGGGCACCAACACCATGGACCGACTAGGTTTGGAGTGCTAATATATATACGGAGGGACTTTTCCATTTTCATCGTTTTCGTTTAAGCTCTTTTTTCGGTTTCCAGAGGGACTTTTCCATTTTCATCTTTTTCGTTTAAACTCTTTTTTCGGTTTCCAGAGGGTCTTTATATTTCTTTTATTTATTTATATTTTTTTTATTGAAATTATTTTGTCTCTTTTTGGAGGGACTTTTATGTTTCGCTGTTTTTGGTTAAAGTTAGTTTCTCTGTTTAAAGGGGGAGGTAGTCGAATTTGTTCCGAAAACTCGGAAACTGAAGTTTGATAGTTTGGTTCATCAATAATAATATGTCTTGGTTTTGAGCATTGCTCTTTTTTATTGAGATCTCTTTTTTGGTCTGTCGTACCTATATATAAATTTTTACCGATCTGTTTATTTCTCATTGTATTAAGTGGTTTATTTGGTTTTTATTTCTTTGGAAAGGTTGTTCTATTTTCCTCATTTTCGTTGCAGATTTTTTCTCATTTCCTTGACTGGCTACTTTTTTATATTTCCCCTGTTTCTGGTTGGAATTATTTTCTCTATTTATGAAGGGTCTTTTCCATTTTCCTGTTTTTGGTTGAATGTATTTTCTTTGTTTATGAAGGGATTTTTACATTACTTTGTTTATGATTGAAGGTATTTTTACATTACTTTGTTTTTGATTGAAGGTATTTTCTTTGTTTATGAAAACATTTTTCCATGTCCCTGTTTTTGGTTGAAGGTATTTTCTTTGTTTCTGGAGGAACTTTTACATTTCCTTGTTTTTGATTGAAGGTATTTTTCTTTGTTTATGAATACACTTTTCCATATCTCTGTTTTTGTTTGATGGTATTTTCTTTGTTTAAGAAGCGACTTTTTCATGTCCCTGTTTTTGGTTGAAGGTATTTTCTTTGTTTCTGGAGTAACTTTTACATTTCCTTGTTTTTGATTGAAGGTATTTTTCTTTGTTTATGAATACACTTTTCCATATCTCTGTTTTTGTTTGATGGTATTTTCTTTGTTTAAGAAGCGACTTTTTCATGTCCCTGTTTTTGGTTGAAGGTATTTTCTTTGTTTCTGGAGTAACTTTTACATTTCCTTGTTTTTGATTGAAGGTATTTTTCTTTGTTTATGAATACACTTTTCCATATCTCTGTTTTTGTTTGATGGTATTTTCTTTGTTTAAGAAGCGACTTTTTCATGTCCCTGTTTTTGGTTGAAGGTATTTTCTTTGTTTCTGGAGGAACTTTTACATTTCCTTGTTTTTGATTGAAGGTATTTTTCTTTGTTTATGAATACACTTTTCCATATCTCTGTTTTTGTTTGATGGTATTTTCTTTGTTTAAGAAGCGATTTTTTCATGACCCTGTTTTTGGTTGAAGGTATTTTCTTTGTTTCTGAAGTTTGCTATTTGTGATATTTATTGAGATTTCTTCGAGGGTTTTTGGTTAAAGTTAGTTTCTCTGTTTCTGAAGGTACCTTCTCCTATTTCCCTGTTTTTGATTGAAATTATTTTATCTGTTTTTGGAGAACTTTTCTGTTTCGTTCTTCTTGGTTGAAGTTATTTTCTCATTTTATGAAGGGACTTTTCTATTTATCTTCTTTTGATCGAAGTTATTTTCTATGTAGCGATTAATCTGCCACTACCACCAGGTGCAAAAGTTTGTCATGTTAGGCCAAGAATGAGAAGAACAGTTCACTTTCAAAAATAAACGAGAGGGGGAGAGACCACAACCAAAGAGATTTAATAGATGAATTACTGAAAAAAATTTCTTCACTTTTTGAGGACTACTTGTGTACAATACACCGACTTATAGCCAGGATACATATAGATGATGAAGTCATTCCTAAAGCATTTCGTATACTCTTTTGAAGGGAAAATTTGTTTTTGATTGAAATTATTTTGTCTGTTTATGGATGGATTTTTTCGTTGAAGCTTTTTTTTTCGATTTCTGGAAGGATTTTTTTAATATTTTTCGTTGTCTATTTATGAAGGGAATTTGTAGTTGGAAGTTATTTTCTCTGTTCTGGGTCTTTTATTTACCTCTTGTTCCTCGGAGTTGTGTTCTATGTTCTTGGAAAGGATATTCTTCTATACGATTTGTGTTCGTTGAGGGGCACTCCTTCTTTTTCCTTGATTTTCGTTGAACAGTGGTGCACCTCTAGCTGGGGTCTCTGCCGAACCTGCATTGATCAGACTTGTGTCCAAAGCAAGCAAATGCGTTAAAGGGGGAGGTAGTCGAATTTGTTCCGATAACTCGGAAACTGAAGTTTGATAGTTTGGTTCATCAATAATAATATGTCTTGGTTCGTTTATTATTTATGGCTTATATTTTCCGATTTTGAGCATTGCTCTTTTTTATTGAGATCTCTTTTTTGGTCTGTCGTACCTATATATAAATTTTTACCGATATGTTTATTTCTCATTGTATTAAGTGGTTTATTTGGTTTTTATTTCTTTGGAAAGGTTGTTCTATTTTCCTCATTTTCGTTGCAGATTTTTTCTCATTTCCTTGACTGGCTACTTTTTTATATTTCCCTGTTTCTGGTTGGAATTATTTTCTCTATTTATGAAGGGTCTTTTCCATTTCCCTGTTTTTGGTTGAATGTATTTTCTTTGTTTATGAAGGGATTTTTACATTACTTTGTTTTTGATTGAAGGTATTTTCTTTGTTTATGAAAACATTTTTCCATGTCCCTGTTTTTGGTTGAAGGTATTTTCTTTGTTTCTGGAGGAACTTTTACATTTCCTTGTTTTTGATTGAAGGTATTTTTCTTTGTTTATGAATATACTTTTCCATATTTCTGTTTTTGTTTGATGGTATTTTCTTTGTTTAAGAAGCGATTTTTTCATGTCCCTGTTTTTGGTTGAAGGTATTTTCTTTGTTTCTGGAGGAACTTTTACATTTCCTTGTTTTTGATTGAAGGTATTTTTCTTTGTTTATGAATACACTTTTCCATATCTCTGTTTTTGTTTGATGGTATTTTCTTTCTTTAAGAAGCGTTTTTTTCATGTCCCTGTTTTTGGTTGAAGGTATTTTTTTTGTTTCTGGAGGAACTTTTACATTTCCTTGTTTTTGATTGAAGGGATTTTTCTTTGTTTATGAATACACTTTTCCATATCTCTGTTTTTGTTGATGGTATTTTCATGTTTAAGAAGCGATTTTTTCATGTCCCTGTTTTTGGTTGAATGTGTTTTCTTTGTTTCTGGAGGAACTTTTACATTTCCTTGTTTTTGATTGAAGGGATTTTTCTTTGTTTATGAATACACTTTTCCATATCTCTGTTTTTGTTTGATGGTATTTTCTTTCTTTAAGAAGCGATTTTTTCATGTCCCTGTTTTTGGTTGAAGGTGTTTTCTTTGTTTCTGGAGGAACTTTTACATTTCCTTGTTTTTGATTGAAGGTATTTTTCTTTGTTTATGAATACACTTTTCCATATCTCTGTTTTTGTTTGATGGTATTTTCTTTGTTTAAGAAGCGACTTTTTCATGTCCCTCTTTTTGGTTGAAGGTATTTTTTTTGTTTCTGGAGGAACTTTTACATTTCCTTGTTTTTGATTGAAGGTATTTTTCTTTGTTTATGAATACACTTTTCCATATCTCTGTTTTTGTTGATGGTATTTTCATGTTTAAGAAGCGATTTTTTCATGTCCCTGTTTTTGGTTGAAGGTATTTTCTTTGTTTCTGGAGGAACTTTTACATTTCCTTGTTTTTGATTGAAGGTATTTTTCTATGTTTATGAATACCCTTTTCCATATCTCTGTTTTTGTTTGATGGTATTTTCTTTGTTTAAGAAGCGACTTTTTCATGTCCCTGTTTTTGGTTGAAGGTATTTTTTTTGTTTCTGGAGGAACTTTTACATTTCCTTGTTTTTGATTGAAGGTATTTTTCTTTGTTTATGAATACACTTTTCCATATCTCTGTTTTTGTTTGATGGTATTTTCTTTGTTTAAGAAGCGATTTTTTCATGTCCCTGTTTTTGGTTGAAGGTATTTTCTTTGTTTCTGGAGGAACTTTTACATTTCTGTGTTTCGAAGTTTGCTATTTGTGATATTTATTGAGATTTCTTCGAGGGGGTTTTTGGTTAAAGTTAGTTTCTCTGTTTCTGAAGGTACCTTCTCCTATTTCCCTGTTTTTGATTGAAATTATTTCATCTGTTTTTGGAGAACTATTCTGTTTCGTTCTTCTTGGTTGAAGTTATTTTCTCATTTTATGAAGAGACTTTTCTATTTATCTTCTTTTGATCGAAGTTATTTTCTATGTAGCGATTAATCTGCCACTACCACCAGGTGCAAAAGTTTGTCATGTTAGGCCAAGAATGAAAAGAACAGTTCACTTTCAAAAATAAACGAGATGGGGAGAGACCACAACCAAAGAGATTTAATAGATGAATTACTGAAAAAAAATTCTTCACTTTTTGAGGACTACTTGTGTACAATACACCGACTTATAGCCAGGATACACATAGATGATGAAGTCATTCCTAAAGCATTTCGTATACTCTTTTGAAGGGAAAATTTGTTTTTGATTGAAATTATTTTGTCTGTTTATGGATGGATTTTTTCGTTGAAGCTTTTTTTTTCGATTTCTGGAAGGATTTTTTTATATTTTTCGTTGTCTATTTATGAAGGGAATTTTTAGTTGGAAGTTATTTTCTCTGTTCTGGGTCTTTTATTTACCTCTTGTTCCTCGGAGTTGTGTTCTATGTTCTTGGAAAGGATATTCTTCTATACGATTTGTGTTCGTTGAGGGGCACTCCTTCTTTTTCCTTGATTTTCGTTGAACAGTGGTGCACCTCTAGCTGGGGTCTCTGCCGAACCTGCATTGATCAGACTTGTGTCCAAAGCAAGCAAATGCGTTAAAGGGGGAGGTAGTCGAATTTGTTCCGATAACTCGGAAACTGAAGTTTGATAGTTTGGTTCATCAATAATAATATGTCTTGGTTCGTTTATTATTTATGGCTTATATTTTCCGATTTTGAGCATTGCTCTTTTTTATTGAGATCTCTTTTTTGGTCTGTCGTATAAATTTTTACCGATTTGTTTATTTTTCATTGTATTAAGTGGTTTATTTGGTTTTTATTTCTTTGGAAAGGTTGTTCTATTTTCCTCATTTTCGTTGCAGATTTTTTCTCATTTCCTTGACTGGCTACTTTTTTATATTTCCCTGTTTCTGGTTGGAATTATTTTCTCTATTTATGAAGGGTCTTTTCCATGTCCCTGTTTTTGGTTGAATGTATTTTCTTTGTTTATGAAGGGATTTTTACATTACTTTGTTTTTGATTGAAGGTATTTTCTTTGTTTATGAAAACATTTTTCCATGTCCCTTTTTTTGGTTGAAGGTATTTTCTTTGTTTCTGCAGGAACTTTTACATTTCCTTGTTTTTGATTGAAGGTATTTTTCTATGTTTATGAATACACTTTTCCATATCTCTGTTTTTGTTTGATGGTATTTTCTTTGTTTAAGAAGCGACTTTTTCATGTCCCTGTTTTTGGTTGAAGGTATTTTTTTTGTTTCTGGAGGAACTTTTACATTTCCTTGTTTTTGATTGAAGGTATTTTTCTTTGTTTATGAATACACTTTTCCATATCTCTGTTTTTGTTGATGGTATTTTCATGTTTAAGAAGCGATTTTTTCATGTCCCTGTTTTTGGTTGAAGGTATTTTCTTTGTTTCTGGAGGAACTTTTACATTTCTGTGTTTCGAAGTTTGCTATTTGTGATATTTATTGAGATTTCTTCGAGGGGGTTTTTGGTTAAAGTTAGTTTCTCTGTTTCTGAAGGTACCTTCTCCTATTTCCCTGTTTTTGATTGAAATTATTTCATCTGTTTTTGGAGAACTTTTCTGTTTCGTTCTCCTTGGTTGAAGTTATTTTCTCATTTTATGAAGAGACTTTTCTATTTATCTTCTTTTGATCGAAGTTATTTTCTATGTAGCGATTAATCTGCCACTACCACCAGGTGCAAAAGTTTGTCATGTTAGGCCAAGAATGAAAAGAACAGTTCACTTTCAAAAATAAACGAGAGGGGGAGAGACCACAACCAAAGAGATTTAATAGATGAATTACTGAAAAAAAATTCTTCACTTTTTGAGGACTACTTGTGTACAATACACCGACTTATAGCCAGAATACACATAGATGATGAAGTCATTCCTAAAGCATTTCGTATACTCTTTTGAAGGGAAAATTTGTTTTTGATTGAAATTATTTTGTCTGTTTATGGATGGATTTTTTCGTTGAAGCTTTTTTTTTCGATTTCTGGAAGGATTTTTTTATATTTTTCGTTGTCTATTTATGAAGGGAATTTTTAGTTGGAAGTTATTTTCTCTGTTCTGGGTCTTTTATTTACCTCTTGTTCCTCGGAGTTGTGTTCTATGTTCTTGGAAAGGATATTCTTCTATACGATTTGTGTTCGTTGAGGGGCACTCCTTCTTTTTCCTTGATTTTCGTTGAACAGTGGTGCACCTCTAGCTGGGGTCTCTGCCGAACCTGCATTGATCAGACTTGTGTCCAAAGCAAGCAAATGCATTAAAGGGGGAGGTAGTCGAATTTGTTCCGATAACTCGGAAACTGAAGTTTGATAGTTTGGTTCATCAATAATAATATGTCTTGGTTCGTTTATTATTTATGGCTTATATTTTCCGATTTTGAGCATTGCTCTTTTTTATTGAGATCTCTTTTTTGGTCTGTCGTATAAATTTTTACCGATATGTTTATTTCTCATTGTATTAAGTGGTTTATTTGGTTTTTATTTCTTTGGAAAGGTTGTTCTATTTTCCTCATTTTCGTTGCAGATTTTTTCTCATTTCCTTGACTGGCTACTTTTTTATATTTCCCTGTTTCTGGTTGGAATTATTTTCTCTATTTATGAAGGGTCTTTTCCATGTCCCTGTTTTTGGTTGAATGTATTTTCTTTGTTTATGAAGGGATTTTTACATTACTTTGTTTTTGATTGAAGGTATTTTCTTTGTTTATGAAAACATTTTTCCATGTCCCTGTTTTTGGTTGAAGGTATTTTCTTTGTTTCTGGAGGAACTTTTACATTTCCTTGTTTTTGATTGAAGGTATTTTTCTTTGTTTATGAATACACTTTTCCATATTTCTGTTTTTGTTTGATGGTATTTTCTTTGTTTAAGAAGCGATTTTTTCATGTCCCTGTTTTTGGTTGAAGGTATTTTCTTTGTTTCTGGAGGAACTTTTACATTTCCTTGTTTTTGATTGAAGGTATTTTTCTTTGTTTATGAATACACTTTTCCATATCTCTGTTTTTGTTGATGGTATTTTCATGTTTAAGAAGCGATTTTTTCATGTCCCTGTTTTTGGTTGAAGGTATTTTCTTTGTTTCTAGAGGAACTTTTACATTTCTGTGTTTCGAAGTTTGCTATTTGTGATATTTATTGAGATTTCTTCGAGGGATCTTCTCCTGTTTCTGCGTTTTTGATTGAAGGTATTTTCTCTATTTGGAAGGATTTTTCTATTTACCTGATTTTCGTTCAAGTTTTTTTCTATTTTCCTGAAGGGGCTCTTCTTCTTTGCCTGTTTGTTATTTTTCTCTTTTCCTGTTGTTATATTTCCGTTTTTAAAATTATTCACTTTTAATATGTTTCATTACTTGTAAATTTCGTGTATGGGGTTATATGGCTACAGGCGAACCATCCCCTTAAAAATGGTAACGCGCCAAGGTAATACCTCAGTGGTGGTGTGGAAATTTACCATTATATTATTTTTATTTGAAGTTGCCCTGCAGTAATGGATGACATTTATTTCGAAATATTGTTACTTTCGAATGCCAAAATTGGGATTTCGTCTTGCCTCTAGATTGGAAGAGTAAATCCTTCTTCAAATGGAAATGTACTAGGTGAGCACTACTGTGTATTTTTGTATATTCGTAGAGTTAAAAAAATAAAGGTCTCTCTGCTCCTAAATAACAATTAAGTTGCAGATCGGAAACTTTGGTTTGTTGTAAGAACATTAGTCTTGAACTTCTTAAACACCAAATTAAAATATTCCACTCGACGCACGTTTCGGTAATTATTTAGCATCATCTTAAACTGATTTTAGTTTTGTCTTGGTTAGCAAAACGCGCGTGGAGTTCAGTATTTTGTTTAGTGTTTAATTAGTTCAAGACTCAAAGATATGACAATAATATTATTATATATTTTTCTCTACTAATTTATTAATTCTCTACTAATTTATTAATTCTCTACTAATTTATTAATTCTCTACTAATTTATTAATTCTCTACTAATTTATTAATTCTCTACTAATTTATTAATTCTCATGTAATTTTCTTTTCCATTTACATAATATTTTCCGTGTTTTAGTATCTGCTGAGAAAATAGAGATGGAAAGAATAAATATAGATGTGGAAATGTAGACATCGAAAAATTATGCAGGGTGTTGCTGGAGTTCGTACCCAAAATTTGGGAGATGATAGAGGGCCTAAAAATAGTGATAGTATTTTATAAAAAATTTGGCCATTACGCTCTTCGTTAATGGACTATAGGGATATAAAATTAGAAATTAAAAGTGTTTTTTTATAATTATTAAACTACTTATTTGAAATGAATGAAAAATTAATCATTTATAGATACCATAAATACGCACTTGCTGGCGTTATAAACAAATCTGCAGTACCCTTATGAACACAGGCCCGGACTAAGTTCAATGGTTAATGAGGCAAATGTTTTCCATCTAATATTTTTTTCATTTATAAACATGATACCTCAAACATTTTTAAAAGAAAAACTCATCTTGAAGACACTTAGAGATGTTGTATATTTGAGCATTTCGTGTTATCCAAATAAAATATTATATTGTTCATATTAATCAACAAGGTGAATTTACAAGGTTTATTTGGGTAGTTTGTATCAGTAGTATAGTATTATTGCATAATAAATCATTCGTGGGTATTTTTTATAAACAAATTTAACATCTACGTCACTTCTAGATAATACCTGTCTTTTCCGCAATTCAATTGGACCAATAATAACGAAGTTAAACGCTAATGCCCTTACGGCAACGTTCATTGCGCATGATTTTCTTTAAATTTAACATCTACGTCACTTCTAGATAATACCTGTCTTTTCCGCAATTCAATTGGACCAATAATAACGAAGATAAACGCTAATGCCCTTACGGCAGGTAATTTGGGGGTCATGAAAGGTCACGTGCGGGGGTGTGGCCGTCCATAAGAATAGACTGAAAATTTTCCCATGGCCAGGTAGCTCATATTCTAGTTACAGTTCTTATGAAATTTTCATAAAATAAGTTTAAGTTAATTTAAAGGGTATTTTCCTTACTCGTCACGTCCCATTTTGTCACGCAAAGGAATTTTACCTTTAGTGTCATCTCGCCACACTAACCTTAATCCCTATATAAAACTGTATCAACTGACCACACTACCCTCGTAGGTAGTATTTGTATGCCATTGTAATTAGTTTCTAATTAAATTGATTGTTTCAACCCTTACTTTGTGGAAAGTATTCGTAATAAATATGAAAAGATACTACAGTAGTGATGATACCGTGGCCAGACAAATAATTTAAAAAAGCCTTGTACGCTGGAAATTGAGATAAGTACAATTTATCTTTTCATATTTAGTTCCTAATTAATTCTCCATTTGGAAAAATATCCTTATATTAATATATTATTTGGGAATTATGACGGAGTCACAATTTTAAACGAGAGCGTTTTTTACAATCATAAAACTAATGTTTCCTAGTCGTTTGAAGAGTTAAATTTACATTACAGTGGGAAAATCTTCTCTGACATTTGCATGGCACCTTTTTAAATAGATATATTTTTTATGACTATGTTAATTCACTTGATGACATGATAAAGATTCTAAAAATGTTTTTCTGTATTTATTCACAACACCCCGGTATACATATTTATACACTGACCTACTAAAAATGTTGTTTATTTTAAATTACTAATTAAGTATGGCGAATTGAGATATCTTAAAATATGTTTTATCGTCATGTGATAATTTGAGACAATATAGGTGCTCGTGACGAGTTGGCACGTGGCGAATTGGGAATAAACCATTTAAAAAGATACATTTTACCTCTTTTTTCTGGGTGTTCTTCTCCATTCTTTAGAAAAAGTGTCGAATGCTAGTCCCGAACAAAATACCATAACCGTAAGCCATACACTTTCATCGTAGAAGTACCATCTTAATGAATATGTTACATATGATACTCCTATGGCAATCCATGGTTTGCCTTGCTCCCTGCCGATGTTTCCAACTAACCATACTCCTAAGAGGTTTATTCAAAGAATTAAAAGTAGGATAATATTTTACCTAACAACAATTAATTGGCCCTCACCCTTCAACCTTCCCGATCTAAAGCCATTAGACTAATCTTGAAAACTTGGTAAATGTTAATCATTTAATTATGTTTTTTTCTGTATTTTGTTTAATACCTGTAGCGTGTTGCAATTAATAAGAAAAATAAAACAATAAATGATCTAGTTTTATTTATTGTATATTGGTAAGATTTTTGTTAAATAACTTACGAATACATTTAAAATACATTAGGCAATAATTTTGATCTTCATATATTATTTTGACTTCTTTAATTACAAGAATTTGTATCCGTATATCATTTTCTTCATAATTAATGATGATAGGATGAGAGCCTATAATTTTTTATCAATTACTTTCAAAATATAGTCATTTGTAATTTTATGTCCTCTAAAATAATCGCTTAAATAACGCACCTAAATCAATGAAACAAATTGATTTTGTACTAATTTTTCGTGACCTACTAATATGACAAATTTCGTATAATTTCCAGAAGGATTTGATTTCATATAGAGTTACTTCCTGCTTATGATCAATTTATGTTGAATAGAAAATTAATATTACTTACCTAAGGCTACAGCTAATGGTATAAACCAGTGAAGAAAAGGGTTCCAATTAATTCCAACGACCTCATCTTCCGGAATTGCTAACATAACTAACTGCCCCCAAAGGTACCCGACCATGATCGCTGATATAAATCGGCTCGTCGAGAAAGGGGGCTGAAAGATATATTTTTAGAGATACAAATAATAAATAATTTTAAAAAATCACCACCGAGAATATAATTTTATCATTTTTCATCAGGCCATTTGTACACCTCAAATAAAATTTTTTACATTATTACTGAGTTTAAAGCAATTCTGAAAAACATTTTTATAGTCCCAGCTAGAAAGATGCATAAACGGTAGAACCTACTTTTAAAAAAAAATTTTATTGATAACCCATGTACATGAAGCTACAGTAGAAATGAAAACTAAACAGATGAATTTAAAGCTGAGGTGTGCTAGGATTAAAATGCTACAAAAATAGTAGGAAAAATATATTAACCAATATACTAACTACTCTTGAAGCTTTAAATAACTTCAAAAGTCGAAGAAAGAATTATATTTAAAAAGTTGGATAATTCTTAATAAATTGATCTTTAACCTAATTATATTCCAAATCATGAATAAGGAGAAACTCTAATTATTGTTCATAATTATTTTATTAATAAATAATATTAAATGAGATATATGACTTCAAAAAAAAATGGTGCCACTTTTATAAATGAGATATAAACTTATGAATTTTATTAGCTTATCTTTTTACCATTTAGTATAAGGGTTACATTATTTTTTAATATTAAGAGACAGTTTAACCCAATTATTTAAGAATGAAGGGCCACATAATTTAACCTATCAAGATTTAAATATTTTTATGTACTAGGGGACTTGATAATAAAGGAATTGATAAAATTGAAATATACTCTCATCAAGAAGATGTTGAATCAGGATTAGTTTTAGGAGGTTACAAAGGTAAGATTAAGAAAATATACAGAAATATGGATGCGAAACACTAGAACAGTCAATAAGTAAACATCAGTTACACACAGTCGCAAGTT
Source organism: Hermaeophaga mercurialis (assembly GCA_951812935.1). Taxonomy (NCBI): domain Eukaryota; kingdom Metazoa; phylum Arthropoda; class Insecta; order Coleoptera; family Chrysomelidae; genus Hermaeophaga; species Hermaeophaga mercurialis. Next base: position 8,363,827 of record OX638362.1, on the reverse strand, counting down.
TTCTCATTGGATTTATCAAATATAAAATAACTAAAAATAAGTGATCAATTAAAAATTTTACAACTATCGAAAACCCTCTGTATCTTAGAAAAGTAGAAAAGCATGGGCCATATATGGGGGTGATTAGTATTCGATGTTCTTTATCTACTATTAAAATGTATAGGTTCGATTACTCAAGATAAAATGTATTACAGCTGCTTTCTAATAAGTTCTAATCAGAGAATTATAAAATTATTCAAGAGTAATGTTTTATTTTTAACTGACATATCATATCTCGTGTCCGATAAGAGTTAATTAGATGCAAGGTGTAAATGTGATAAAAAATTATTTACTAATTGTATCAAATTTACATAAAAATTTTCTATTAACAATTTTTACATTTACAATTAAATTATTTTTCTTTCATACGCACGAAATAGTAATAATATAATGATTATACTAATTTATTTTTATTATACTTACATTTTTCCGCGTTTTTTGAATTTTATTAAACATAATATCCCGTATATTATTTAAACAGCGAAGATAAAAATGGAAAAATTTTGGATTTTAAACTGCAATGTCAAAACTGTTAAAAAAGAGAAAATCGTACATGGTCCTATTTTAATTTCTATATACATGGGAAATGTTTAAACAGAGTGATGAATTGTAAAAATTTTAAAACAACCCTGTATACAATTTTCTAAAATATTTATTAATACCTGGTGCAAGATTAAATCTAAACATATTTTTTATTATTTTCCTCATTATATACGTTCTTTACCCATCGCTTCAACCTATACTCGGTCTTGGTCTTTTCTACACAACAACAAATAATATAGTATCTATCTGATGTAATTTATTTTAAAGATTAAGTTATAACATAACTAAAAACAAAAACCTAGCAACTTAAAATACTCCGTTTCTAATAACGAAATAAATAACTTTGTGGTATGTATGTGAATAAGTATAAAACTATTTGGTTTCTGCTTTCCAACTTACCTTTCGTTGCCTTCGCATTCGTTCTCCGAGTTCTGCTAAAAATTTGGGGTCATCGTTACAATCCCTAATATACCTGGGAATTTTGGTAATATCTGCTAACCACCCGAGTCCATATCCCCCGAAGGTGCTCCAAGTAAGAAATGCGTGCGCATCTCTTTCCAAATAAAACAAGTGCAACCCGAAAATACCACCGAAAAACCAACACAGATATGCCCAAACAACACTTTTCTGCGACCTAGTTCTATTTACTTCATGGTTTCTCATATTTAAATAGGAACTAAGTCTGTTTGCTGTTCCACGTAATGTCTGATAAGAAATAATGCCGCATTCGTTATCAAAATATCGCATAATTATTTTGAAATATTAATAATATTTATAATAAAGATAGGTAAAAGTTTTGAGAAATCTTTCGAAGATAATCGGCTAAGAGGTTTTCTCATTATTATTGACCTGGTTCATTGTCCGCGACACCAACTGAATGAAGAAGTTTGAGAATCTACTGGTACACGTTGGTTGGTCGCCGTGGACAAGTACTGTTACCCAGAAGATACTACCTGTACGAAGAACCTCAATGGCGTCACACAAAAGGGGCCAGACCCCACATATTTTTAGGAAAAATCCTAATTTAAAAGTTAAGCAAAATTTTTGAAAATTATTATCTTATTTGATTCATTAAAAGTACCCATTTATATAAATAATGTATTTCTGAATATACTAACGATTTGGTTAAACATCCTTAGGCCTGTAGCTGTGAGAGCTTGTTCTGTACATCCACGTAGCCAATATTCTCACAACTATAGACCTTCACCTGAGTAATTAAACAGTTATAATATTATTCATCTTTTAATAATTTTACAGAATCCAGAAATAAAGAACGTAATGGTTGAGCATGACTTATGGTAAGAAATGCATAAAAATTTAATGAAATTAATGACACTTTACATAACCTCTACACCAGATTTTAGTACCTACCCTGCTTATAATTTAAATACTAGAGCAAAATAATTCTAGGAAATGATCTCTTTTTTTTATCGAATTATTGCCATTTTATAGTTAATCAAAAATTCAATGATTAGTTATTGTTTGTTCTATCTAGTTAAATGTCTTGAATATATGTGATGCCAACTATCGTTGATCTTTGAATTTGTTGCAAGATTTCCTTTTTCAAAATGAAACGTTTATACTAAATTTATATTATCCTATTTAATAGTCTATTTATAAAATAACATTTTTAACCTCAACACCGTTATTAGTAAATAACATATACCTTACCCTTGCTGCAACCTATCAAGGAATAGAATCCTTTTTTATACAATTAAAATAATTTTATTTTAAAAACAATATTAAAAATTTTAATATTTTGATATTTTGCACAGCGATAATTATTTTTAGGCGACATTTTGTGTATTCATCAAGTAAATGATCTTTTTATCTTTACTCGATTTCTGTTTTAAAAAATAAAACTTTATGCCTTGTACATAACTATTTTTGGTATGAAATGACTTGGCAAACTTTATTGAACTGTAGCTGAGTTCTTGAGTTTATTTAAAAAATTGTTACGCCTATGATGTCTACGTCAGACAGACACCAATACTAAAGTAGTTTACTTATCGCAAGTTATTTGCAAATGTAATTCTCCGATATAAACTTTCAATTTATTTTAGGAACCATTAGTAAAGTTAAATAACTATTATATATATTGTTTAAGAAGTCGGCCACAAAACCAGAAGTAAAGTTAAAGGTATATAAGTATTACAGTAACTATTAAATTTAAGAAGTATTAAGATGTAATAATGTTTATAATAAAACAATGACCTTGAATTAGATCATTTAAAAAACAAAATTCCAAAAATTGGCTAAATCTATAATTTTGTTTTAGTACTCTATATGTAGTAGACTATGTATGTTTACAACATAGGGAGAGTGCCACATAAAACCAAGTGGATAATGAGCATTTTTGAAACCAGATTTTTAAAACTGTAAAAAGTCATTCGCTAACCTTTACATACAAGTCAAAATTTGTCATCAGTTATAATGAAGATATGGCGCCCACTGTCTAAATATATTTGCCATCTGAATTTGAAATATTTCCTGTAATGGGGAACGAAATTAAAAAAAAATCATGAAACGATTAGATATCGACTTTGTTTATAACTTCAAATTTTATTTAGGATATTAAATATATTTGTTATGGATTCTTCTAACATCTAACTTTCGTGTTGCTTATTTTTTGGTCACTTAAATTAAAATATAGAAAATTAATTCGATAAATTTCACATCTCATTTAACCTGAATCTGTATTTAACGGGACATATATTCTTATAATAATGATCTAACTCATAATTTAAAAAAAATATATGACTAATAAAATACACATTTCTGTGCTAAAATACGAAATTACACCTTTATTTTATTGCAAAAACATTTTATCATTAAAAATTTACATATATTTCCACACATTCAACATTGTAATATAAGGAAATAAAATATCTGTGTTCTATATCTATTATAAATATTGGGTTGTCCCATTTCAATTTCCAAACTAAATATTATATTATCACATACACAACGTTGGTTTCAACTGTACCAGAATACGGTCCTGCTTTATGTTCATGTATTTAAATTTTACGTCAATAGGCGGGAGCATTATAAAGTTTCAGTCATTTAGTCAGGTATAATCTCTTACATCAATGTATTATTTTTTAAAAATATTTTCTAAAAGTTGTGTTGCAAATATTACATGAAAGTTTTGCTACTTTTTTGGACCACTTTTGATGACCATCTTTAAAATATTTTTTACGCGTTTCGCATTAATATTTTTCTTTATTTACAGAGCTCAGATTTTCATTTATTTTGCTAAAAACAAAGATTCTAATAATTATTGAAAGAAACAAAATCTAAACGAAGTCTCATCTCATAACTCATAACTTATCTGAAAAGTAGTTGTTGGTGTAATATATGTTGCCTATGATATGATTTAAGGATCGCTAACCGTCTCACTTGTAAAAGATCACGTGGTTGTCATCTATCAAGTAAATTCGAAATGTCAATAGTATCTGTGACAATTTGAGAGCTGGGACGCTGGGTAAACAATATAAACATTTATTGGTGTCAAAATAAAAGAAATTATAGTTTTCATTGTCGGTAGGATGTGTATTTATTAAAATGGCTCAAAACAGCACTAGTGGAACCTCATCTCGACGTCAACATGCAAGAGATCAAGATGCAACTTCCATTACAAGTTCACGGATAGGAGATATTGCAGAATGGGAAGCGAATGAGGTAATATCTGATTAGTTTTATAAATACTACTTAAATATTAGAGTTTATTTACTAAGGAACTATTATTTAACGTATTGCCGTTTTTATGTAAAATATCAACGATTTGAAAGTAGATGGAAGTACTGTTATTCAATTCTTTTTATTGTATACCATGTATGAGTTTGTTTAGTTTTATTTAGATTAGTAAACGTACCGTTACGAGCATTATAAAGTTAATATTTGAAACCAGTATTTACTTTTTATTACTCTGTAGTACATTTTCACTTAACTTCACACTCCTAACTCATTTAGGTACTTAAAAAAATAATAGGTTTCCTTCTAAAAAATGACGACTTATTTAGGCAATGCGGCAAAGAGAACTTGAGGAAGCCAAGGGAAGAGCGGCGCAAATGGAAAAAACTATGAGATGGTGGTCAGATTGCACTGCCAATTGGCGAGAAAAATGGAGCAAAGTTCGTAATGAGCGCAATAAAGCTAGGGAAGAATGTAAAGAGTTACGAACCAAATTGGACACTGTTGTTAAAGAAACTAATAACTATAAGAGAGAAAAAGAAGAACTAGATCTACAGGTAGACATTTATGTTAAATTTGATTCAAACCATTGTAAGGTAGACCCTATAGATATTTCAGAAAACATATATTAAATACACTAGAGCAATATCCTACCTATTTATATTCTTACATTAGTTTCTTATGTTACTACATGATTCACCCTATACTATATAAAATCTGCTGTTCTATAATACTCCTTATACCTTAAGTTAATAGTTTAAGATATTTTAAATTTTTTTGTTAAAAATTAGTCAATGTAGTTTTCTGATAAGATGGTCCATATCTTTTAAAATACTTAAGTAACTTAGTACAAGTCAATATGCCTGTAGTGGAGATTTCTTATCTAAGCTAACATACAGGCTGCTGCATTTAAAAAACAATTTTGGTATTATTCGTAGACGCATTCTAAATTATTAAAATGAAATCGACCATAATATAATACTATTAATTTACAGAATGATCAACTAAAAAAAGAAATAGAAAAAATCCACATATTACTCTTGAAACATCCTGGTCAATTCGATTCACAAATTCTTGAAGCACTTAGTGATGATCCTCTTAAAGACTTTGTATTTAGCAATAGTTCTCCAGTCAAAGAAAGAGAAAATGGTGTTTGTTCCTCCCAATCAAATCCTGAATGTGATAGTACTGTTGAACAAAATTTAGACAGTACTTTTGAAGAGTATATACTGCAGGGAGCAGTTCCAAGATTTGTTAAAGAAATTGAGAAAAAGAATGTACCTACTGGACTAAAAGAAGTTAATGGGATAGAGAGAATTGGAAATGAGGGATGTGAATTTGAAGAAGAATATGTTTTGCAAAACTTGTCCATGTTACAGCTACGGTTAGAAGAAACTACTAAGACTTTACAAATAGAAAGGGAGTAAGTACTTATTATTCATTTGTCTATTGAATAAACTATTATTATATGTTATTGTCAATAAATGCTTATACATTTTTTTCAATTCTAAAATATACTTTCAGTGAAAAGTCTCATTTACACCGAAGTATAGAAAGACTGACCACAGAACTTCAAGAGGCAAAGGACAGGTGTGATGAACTGAAAGAATCAAGACAAGACACAATGAGAGAAATTTTAATGTTACAAGATCAACATCAGAAAGAATTGCAATTAATCAAATGTGACTTGCAGGATGAAGCTAGTTCAAGAGATGGAATGGACAAGAGACTTAGTGACTTAAGAGCTGAAGTAAGTTTTAAATATTTTATTACTCAGTGTACAGGTTTTAAATATTCTAGTTAGAAAGGCTTCAAACAGAGAACGCTGCTGAATGGGGCAAAAGGGAGAGGTTAGAAACGGAGAAATTAGCTGTAGAAAGAGATAATAAGAAGTTGAGAAGTGAATTGAGAGATATGCAAGAGAGAATGGAAAGAAAAGGCCGTCCATTATCAAATTCAGATGCAGAAATTAGACATCTCCAACAGGAATTAGCAGATAAGAATAAAGTAGTAAACTTATTATTATCGTCACAAGGCACTTTTTAAACAGTTTGCTGTTATTTTTTAATTATTATTTAGTAATAAAATTATTTATTTTACTTAGGATATAACTGAACTAAAACATAACCAGAACAAGTTAAAAAAAATGGTTCAAGACAAAATAACAGAGCTCGCTCATGCTGTAAGGAGAGCAGAACAATATGAGACTGAAGTCAAAAAACTTAGAGGAAGGGTGGAAGAATTGAAAAGGGATTTAGCTGTAGCTGAAGATGAATTAGACACAGCCACTAATAATATTAGAAAAATGCAAAGGAGTAATGAAGAGTTACAGGAACAAGTCGATAATTTTCAGTTGCAATTGCAACATCTTCATACCAGGTAAATGTCAATCGAGGGAATATTTTGTAATTATTTGGACGGTTCCTTTTCTAATAAATAAACGCTTCAAATCAGGTTAGATTATATTCAAATTAAATTTACATATTAAAGAATCTAGAAACATGGTAATGTTTCTTTAAAAACGTTATTGGCATATATATGATCTACTTATTTCATATTGGTTAATTTTTTTTTATTAAATCTGAAAAGTTTCTATGAAAAAAAGTATGAGGCAGGATATCTGAAGAGTTTTCCATTTCCAAATTCTATGTCACTGACTGATTCTTTATTTTAAAATAATTTTTCAAATTTTCAGTCTAGTGTTCTTCAACAAAAAGATATCATTTAAGTGTTATTAATTTAATAAAATAAAATATTTTAATACTTATTGCATTAAAAAGAGCAAATGGATACATTTACATTTTTAGATTACAGTTCAACTATTTCTATATTAAATGTACATTTAGCAGAGAAATTACAGTTTAAGAAGCAACCTGAACCTATTTTACCCCAGAATGGAATTTTAAAGTATAAAGAGTCTAAAAAAATGGATCTAGTAGTAGAAGGTATGAAATATAAAAAACATTTTTCATTGCGAGGATTAAGAGCTGTCAAATTTTAAATATGCTAGTATGAATGAAGCGATCTGACAACATTAACGTATTAAGAGAAAGTTTTTAAAAGAACTGCGGGGAGAAACATATTTAATAAAGAAAGGCTACTGCTGGAAGATAATGCTCATCTATTAAGATATAATATACAAATATATCAAACACATTGGGTTGATATACAAAATTTTAGGTTCAGCGCTTCACGAAAGTCAACAAATGTACATTTTCTTTATGATTGTAATAAAAAATATGAAAGTTTACAAAAATTTATCAAGGACTCACTCATTGGTATTCAGAAAAATTTAATAAAGTCGGAAGAAAGCCAAAGACGTGATAATAACAGGGAAAAACTAGTTAATGAACAGGAAAAAGTTTTGAAAGAAAGATGCAATTTGTTTTCCAAATAATACCTCTAACGCATTACTGGACTATATAGTATTGAAAGAAAAATTAACAAAACTAAATAATTTCAGAAAAATACATATCTGAGAACAGTTGCCGATTATTTTTATAAAGGGTAAACAATGTATAAAGAAATAGAAAATCTACAAGAAAACACTTTTTCATATCGTCTACATTTCAGAATTGCTATCCCAATAACCAAAATTAAAACTAGTGTTTAGTGCTAGGGCAAAAGTAAGAGAATAAGCTGAAACATAAAACTTACTTGAAAACCAAATCATTTAAAACTACTAAATACTGTTTTATTAAACTTTAGAAGAAAGAGAGAGAAAAGGCGTTGTATTTTTTTACTTTATACAAAACAATTTTAAAAACCAACTTGATTCGTATATGTATAGATAAATATTGTATTTTTTATGGTGGTGGTATGTAAATTTCTTTAGGAGGGTCTAATCTTATTGGATTAGAATCTTTATTATTTTTAGTATCAGAGGAGGTAGATGTAACCATTTGAAATTTTTTCAATTTAATAAATGCTTTATATCAATTATAGAAATCTTAAATAATAACTGCTACTAATTTGAATTTAATATTAATACTAATACTAATATTCTTAATTTATTTTCTACTTTTATTGCTAGTATGGAAAAGGAAGACGGTGGTGAGGAAATGGCACTATTTGACGAAAATGATTGTGTGAGTATTTTCCAACAATGATCTGTTTCTTTGTATGAAACTTTCTGCGAGTTATATTAAAATTTTCATGAATTCTTAATTTTAAAATTTATAAGTTTTTAATTATTGGCTGTCATTATATTTCTTTATTTTTGTTGCCACAAGAGTTACATTATTTTAATATTTATTTGTGTATTCGTTGGCTTATTGCAAAAAGTTATTAACTTACTTTTACCATCATTTTAGGATAATCAAATTTTAAAGTTTCCGATCTTTGGCAAAGTTTTTAAAATTTTCTTTCCAATAATTATACTTTTCTATATTTTTTGTCTTGTTTTTTGTCAACGTCAAAATACAAAATTTCATAGATAGACATGATCAAAACAAATATTTAGCAACTTTAACCTGAAAAACGAAACAATGCACATAATGACTTTTTGCAATAAGCCGACGATATTGTAAATTATCATAAACTTTTTTGGTATATAGTTGCATCGCTATAATCTACCGTCTTTCAAGTAAAGCAGAGTATATTTGGAAATTGCCGAGCTTTGGCTTTAAATATTGCTCAAAATAATATGCATGAAAATATATTTATGAGGTGAGTAAGGAACCTTAGTAATTTTAATTCTAAAGGTACATTTCAATGTATCAAATAAGTGGTGCACTTCTAAAGTTGCCTCTCTCCTGTTTTTTACTCTGGCATAAAGCATTTCGAAATATATTCGATGGCGATATTACTTTAATTTTTTTAGTTTTTTATTCAATACATTTGATTTTGAAGTTTTAGTATATGGTTCCTAAGTTGTCTGTTCTCTACAACTCTACAACTGTTGTTTTAAATTATCAAAAAGGGAAACAAAAGTAATAATGTGCCATCTATTATAATTCGTGCTACTAATTTATGCCACAGGGTAGTATAAATTATCTTTGTTTAAATGCATACTGTATTGAGTGAACTATCAAAAACAAAACAAACAACTTTTAATGTTTTAAAACGACACTAACCACTTTAGATGGGTAATCTGATGAGAGTTTTGTATTACTGAAAAGATTAAGATTAATTATGGGGAATTTACCAGTATTAATGTGAATACCTAAATTTAATCTATAAGTTGTACTCTAGTTTATAATCTAAAAGATTATTTGGATTATTTGAATAATTATGCTGTTGGATAGATGATTCTCTGACCTTTCGAATGAGGTGTCACAAGAACCTTATTTGGATTAAAAAAAAATATCAATTACGCCAACATCGGTGATGTAATGTCTCTTATGCACATCATAAAGATGATCTTTCCAAAATTGAAATTGATTTGTTTTAGGATATTTTTCAAAAGTAGTCTATTTTTGAAATAATGAATTAACTCTTTAGATTTACATCACACTGTATAGCCGATTAGTTTATCCAGTTATCAAAGTGATGCTTCTATTAGTAATTATTAAATGTCTCACGTTTCGCTTTCACTAGGAGTTATAGCTTTTCAGTTCTGTTCCTTTGCTAAGAATTTTTGCATAAATGTTCATTGTGTATTCGCAATACTCTTTCATCTCAAGTGAAACTTTTCGATTACTCCTTTAATCTATGTTGATGAGTACTGTGACTGTGGTTTTATTTCTACTTTCAAACAATATATGTTACTAATTCAGTTTCTGTTGGAATGTATCATAAGATCTAACAATTTTTTACAATTTTTACTTCTGCTTTAGCCGTAAATAGCCGCAATCTACATGATAGAAAAGTTATAATCTTGTATTATATAAGTTTAAAGCTGTTATTTCGTTTTTGGTGGTTCACTAAATGTATATTTATTTTAATGGAATGTATAATCTGTTTTTAGTGGAGTATTGAAATTGGATGGTTTATTGATTTTTGTTTTTTAGGTTACGTAACTGCAGTTCTTCAAGTCTACTGTCTCATCGCGGTACAAATATAGACGACGGTAGCGATGATGAAGCCAATGATTTTATATAGTTAATTAATTATCGAATTTACCATTATACTTACCTATTTCAAATACGGACAAAACAGGAAACAATACGATTTAATTAATTGTGAAATATTATGTTTATTTAATTTATTATATTTTTTTACTTGTACAGATGATGAAACTACCATTTATTATAATTATGTAGAATATGAAAATAAATAATTTATTTTTTTGCCAAAGTACTATGTTTGTGAAAAACCAGCCAATTTGGTGTTTCTGAATACCCTCTTAAATGGATCGAAAAGAGTACCACACAGTTTTAAATGTATTTATTTACAGTAAATTGTAATAACTTAGACTAGGTTATAATACGTTTAGCACCCCAAAATGGTACCGTCTGGATTTGTTTTAGCTTTTGGAAAACATAACTTCCTACCAGCATTAAAAACACACTGATTTGTAAAAATCCCGCAAGTAGACGATTGTGTGTAATATACACTGGGTGTTTTTTTACCCGTATACAAATTCTTTGACCCTGTTTCAGACTTTGTCATCGATACAAAGTTTGGTAAAATTCTCCCGCTCTTTAATTGGTATCTTACTGGAGAATAAGCAGGTTGGTAAGTGTAACCTGAACCATAACCGTATTGTCCATTGCTAGAATGAGTATTAGACGTAACTGCATAAAAAGGTTTTTTGTAAATTATTCTTCCACTGCCGGGAGACAAAGTAACACTTTGTGCCTGCGAATTTTTCCCAATAGCATAAGTATTTGGTCCGTTAGCGATTGATTTTACCGTTCCTCTAAATCCCATTGGCACTTTAAATCCTGGAGCACCTAAAATAGAAAAAATTAACTGGAACATTTCAAATTATCGACAGACCTAGCTAGGCCAATTTCCCACAGACAAAATATACTAAGTGACATATAAAGAAGAACACCCACTAATAATTATTATTTTATTTGAACAATTCTTAATTTTTTGTTTTAGACCTACGCGATAGTAAATGTTTTTGAAAAACCGCTAGAGTAATATCGCTGAAAAATTGATCGTTTTAATCTTAACATAAACAAACATATTCCCAAATAAATATTACAAAATATTCGTTATTATTGGGTGTTCTTCTTTCTATGTCACTTAGTATATATTTGATATGTGTTGATTCTTTGAAATTTTCGTTTTATATTATAATGGAAATTCGTATTTTGATATTCCGTATTTATTTTAAGCTTCAATGTAGGTAAATTTTACATATTTAGGTTGAGAACAATGAGTAAAATGTTTATAAAAATTACTACTAAAATTTTTGTTTCAAGCCATATATATTTTATAAGAAAAGTAATACATATCTTCAAATACTAGATCAAGATTACCTGGTATTGTTTGCCCTGGCTGTAGAACAGTGGCCTCGCTGGGAATCTCTCCTTTACTTTGATGTACAGTTATATCCAGATCTTCTAATGGATCTAATACTATGTGTTGCCTTTGATTTAAATCCGATTGTGATAGTATGTGTTTGGTGCCTTGATCTAGTGGTCTTAAAATGTGTTGTACCGGTTTTTGATCTGATGGTGTTGTAATGCTTCTTATAGATGGTTTTTCTGTTTCTTCTTCATAATCTTCGTCATAGTAATCTTCGTCATAATCATCTTTTGTTTTATTGCGAGAAGTGTTTGTTGAATAATGGCCTGATTTTTTGATTGGAAGTGTTGCTGGTTCTGTTGTTGTTTGTTCTTCGGATTCTTTTTCGGTAATCGGAATTACAGTGGTCGTTCCATTACGAACAGATTTTTTTGAAAATGAAGAAAGTGTAGCCTGGCTCTGTGTTATTTTATCTTTCGCAATGTTGAAGTTAATATCTCTTGGTTTAAAAGGACCAGGTCTTGTTGAGTTTTTCACAAAACTTGCACCTCCGGATGCCGCTTGTGCTGCGCCAGAGTATTTTATTCCAAACTTAAATTTACCTGAAAATAGTGAATTAGACAGTTTATAAATAAACAAAATATACATAAATTAACAAGAATGTTGTACTACAAAATTTACTGTTTATTTGAATTTCAAAATTGGCAACTAATTTTGCTTAAGTCATTATCAGGCCCATAAATTTAACATCGATGTCATAAAAAATGTAAGAAGTTATTGACATCAAGACTATTATGACTTTTTAAGAAAACCTTAAATAATACAAGGCCTTACGTTACAAAATTTTCCCATTTATTAAATGTAAATTTCTTGGAAAACGTCTTAGCGAAAAATTAAATTAGAAAATAATAATTAAATAAAATCACTAAATAATTGTCCACTCTTCATCATACGAGTATTTTGTTGTTTGCCATACTATAGACGTTTTCTTAGATTATTATAATAATTTATTATTATTTATTGACCGCTGTATAAATTCAGACGTAGTTCATCGAAATATAATTATTAACTATATTACTATAATAAAGTTAATTGTTATAATAAAGATCTAGGTAAAGTAAATCTATAAAATATTCTCAAAAAAAGTAGATTTATTTTACCTTTGATATATTTTCATTATTTAAATAAATTAGGATGATTCTTATATACTCTAACCCAGTAAATACATGAATTAAATGAACGAACTCTTCTTTTTACCTTCTATTTGAGTCTGTGACATTCCTGAATAAGTTCCACTTTGTGCTCCTGCCGTACCTCCGCCTCTAAAAGGTTCACTTTGATTGTCTCCATCATTTTCATCGACGGGTAAGAAACCAATTTGTGCTTGTGATGACGTTTTTCCAGGACCGTTTGATTGTGCATCAGCAAGGCCACCTTTCTCAGACGCCTGTACTTGCGATTGTGTTCCATGACTAATACCTCCACTTTGAGAACTTGAAATTGTTTGTCCTGTTTTAGAAGAAAAAACTACTTGCGCTTGAGATTGTCCTGATCCCCCTCTACCTTGTGCAGAGCTCTGAGCTCCTTCTTTTCCTCCCTCTACTTGAGTTTGAGCCCCTCTTTTACCATCGTCAGATCCAGCCGAAGCACTAAATGATCCGGATCCTGAATATGTACCGGATACTTGTGATTGAGCGGTACCTCCCGCGTAACTTCCTTGTGCCTGAGCTTGGGCATTCGTACCATTTATTGATTGAAGTACTGATGTTTGCACTTGGGAATCTGTATCCTCTGTTTCCGTGTATCGGCCGTCTACGTATTGACCAACTTGTCCAGATCCATGTATTGGCCCACCAACTTGACCAGATCCATTAGTTTGTCCCGGCCAACCACCAGTTTGACCGCCTGGTCCTTCAACTTGTCCTGGCCACCCACCAGTTTGACCGCCTGGCCCTCCAACTTGTCCTGGCCACCCACCAGTTTGACCGCCTGACCCTCCAACTTGTCCTGGCCACCCACCAGTTTGACCGCCTGGTCCTCCGACTTGTCCTGGCCATCCACCAGTTTGACCGCCTGGCCCTCCTACTTGTCCTGGCCACCCACCAGTTTGACCGCCTGGCCCTCCTACTTGTCCTGGCCACCCACCAGTTTGACCGCCTGGCCATCCACCAGTTTGACCGCCTGGCCCTCCTACTTGTCCTGGCCACCCACCAGTTTGACCGCCCGGCCCTCCAATTTGTCCTGGCCTCCCACCAGTTTGACCCCCTGGCCCACCAACTTGGCCTGGCCACCCACCAGTTTGACCGCCTGACCCTCCAACTTGTTCTGGCCACCCACCAGTTTGACCGCCTGGCCCTCCAACTTGTCCTGGCCACCCACCAGTTTGACCGCCTGGCCCACCAACTTGGCCTGGCCCACCAACTTGGCCTGGCCCACCAACTTGGCCTGGCCACCCACCAGTTTGACCGCCTAGCCCTCCAACTTGTCCTGGCCACCCACCAGTTTGACCGCCTGGCCCTCCAACTTGTCCTGGCCATTCACCAGTTTGACCGCCTGGCACTCCAACTTGTCCTGGCCACCCACCAGTTTGACCGCCTGGCCCTCCAACTTGTCCTGACCATCCACCAGTTTGACCTGGGCCTCCAACTTGTCCAGGATATGCACCAATTTGTCCCGAACTAGACCCTGGCCATTCACCAGGCTGACCTCCAGGACCAGGACCAGGACCGTCTACTTGACCAGGCCATCCTCCAGTTTGACCTGGTCCACCTAGTTGACCTGGACCTCCTACTTGCCCTGGGCCTCCTACTTGTCCTGAACCACCTACTTGTCCCGGACCGCCTACTTGTCTTGGACCGCCTACTTGTCCTGGCCATCCTACCGTTTGGCCTGGCCAGCCACCGATTTGACCAGGCCAACCACCACTTTGACCTGGCCCTCCTATTTGTCCCGGACTTCCTACTTGTCCTGTCCATCCTCCAAACTGTCCTGGGCCACCTACTTGTCCTGGCCAACCACCAGTCTGATCAGGTCTTCCTATTTGACCCGGCCATCCTCCAACTTGTCCTACATTGCCAGGAAAAGTACCTGGTTGTCCATAACCTGGCTCGCCAGGCCGTGGTGGTCCTCTAGCTCCAAGAGATTCAAATTGTCCCGAAAATTGTCCTTGAAAACGACCATAGTGCCTTTGATAACTTTGATATTCACCATTTAGTTTTCCATTAAACGTACCACTTCCATAAGATACTTGTCCAGGGCCTCCTGTTTGACCGCCGATTTGGCCTGGAGTTTCAATAATCTGACCTGGCCAGCCGCCTGTACCTCCTGTTTGTCCGGGCCATCCGCCAGTCTGTCCTGGCCCTCTTATCTGTACTGGCCATATACCTGGACCTCCTATTTGACTTGGTCCTCCACCCACTTGTCCTGGACCTCCTATTTGACTAGGTCCTCCGCCGATCTGTCCTGGCCATACACCTGGGCCTTGTATTTGACTTGGTCCTCCACCGATTTGCCCTGGACTTCCTATTTGGCTTGGGCCTCCACTAACTTGACCTGGCCATCCGTTTGGACTTCCTGTTTGGCTTGGCCTCCCACCAACATGTCCTGGTCCTCCGCCTATTGGCCCAGGTCCTACACCAATCGATCCAGGTACTCCACCAATCGACCCGGGTCCCCCACCAATTGGCCCAGGTCCTCCACCAATTGGCCCAGGTCCTCCACCAATTGGCCCAGGTCCTCCACCAATTGGCCCAGGTCCTCCACCAATTGGCCCAGGTCCTCCACCAATCGACGCAGGTACTCCACCAATCGACCCGGGTCGTCCACCAGGTTGTTCAGGTGCGCCTCCAAACTGACCGGGTCCACCTCCAATCTGCGCAGGCCATTCACCTGGACCTCCTATTTGGCCAGGTCCTCTATTAACTTGTCCTGGTCCTCTTCCTCCGATTTGGGCTGGCCATCCTTCTGGGCCTCCTACTTGTTCTGGTCCTCTACCACTTATACTCGGTCTACCACCAGCTTCTCCTGGGCGTCCGCCTGGGCCTACTATTTGTCCTGACCATCCATCTGGGCCTACAACTTTACTTGGGCCACCTACTTGACCTGCACCACCAGGTGTTCTTTGAATATCAATTATTTGTTCTTGATCACGGCCTACTCCGAAGCATTCATCGCAACTGAAGGGTAAGCTCTGGCTTTGTGCTTGCCCCATTCCAGCAGTTCCAGCTGTAAATATTGTCAAATATACTAGTCAGTGATTCTAACCGCAAGAGTACTCACAAACTACTGCTTTAGATCCTTCATAGGTAGATTCAGCTTCAGCCTTTCCAGGTTCATCAGATTTGCCAAAACTTAAATATTGAGATTGAGTTTGTCCCCTAATTTTTCCTTTAAAATAAAGGCCAGTTGATCTCTTATTTCTGTTTTTATCGATATCATTAGGGATATCATTTAAAAGTAAATTGTCCGCCGTCTGATTTTCGTTTTTGATTAGATAGGTTGGAAAACCTCTACAGAATTCTGTGATACGTTCACCAGCCAGACGCCAAATCTATTTATAGAAAAACGTTTATGTAAAAAAATGAAAATAATTATTTCTTCGGTTATTTTAAAAAAACTAATGCCGGCTCATTAATCGTTAAAAATCTTGACTGAATCTTTATACATATAAAAGAACTTTAAGAAAATGTAATTATGAACATTGTGATCTACTATTATGAAACAAATTTAGATATTTAGTTCTTGAAGGCAAGTTATAGGTTCACCTGACGCTTTGATAATAATTCGTTGCGGAGGATATCTTTTGATATGCTACCTCTTCTTCCACTTGCAGTCCATTTAGCGATAATACTTTCATTGCCTCCGAGGATTTCCAATAAGCATCTCGATTCCACAAGGTCTTTAAATGCAACTGCATGCTGAAAAATATGTAAGAACCTTTTAAGCTAGTTCGGTTTTACTAGGAAATTAATAGTAATGAATTTTATAAACAAAAGTGCATACCGTCTGATAGTCATATAGGGTCCTGGGTTTTGCAGGTGCTTCGGATGTTGTTATGTTATCATTTTGTTTAATAATCGAATTCTATAATAATGAAAATATTTCCCTAATTAACAAAATTAATAAAAAATAAATTGGTAAACGTTAAAAGGTGTCTATAAAGAACTTTTTAAATATTCTGTAAAGAGTATTTTGTTTATGTCTTTGTAGAAGCATCAGTTCCGTCTGTTATATTTGCAGATTTAATCAAAACTTTCTAATAAATTTCCAACTAAATTGAGTAAACAAATTCTAGTTATTGTAATGTAGAACATGACTTTCATTGAACCGTTAACTAGAAACGAAAAAACAATATGTTGGCATTTGATAAGATATTTTTTAGTACTAAATTTGAAAACGCGGTTAAAATAATACTATTAACAATAATACGCGGATAAGGGGATATTTATATCTATATTTCTTCACAATTTTATTGAAAATATTAGAATATTCTGATTACAAAATTGTGAATTGCTTATTATAATCACCAATTAAGATAATGTGGGAGAAATTTAATAAAATTTTGGATCTCAAAAATTTGAATTGTCTTCTCTGTGACAGTTTTTACAATTTTTATTAAATGCATCGAATCACTGCAGATTTTTCCTTCATAAAGCAAAGAGATCTTAGTCAGAGTTTTCGATTGATTTTGTACAGGTATTACCTAAACTGTCTAATTGTGGGGGTTAGGAGAAAAAAAAATGATTTATTCGTTGGCGTGTAAGAGAAAATAATCAAGAAAATTTTTTCATATATAAACATACCCGATTCGTAATTCATCTTTGGCTACATCCATTTTGGATCATTGTATCTTATAATTTTCTACAGATTTAATATAAGGACACAATAGTAGAAGGAGAAACACTTTGTGTTTTCTAACTTGCAATCATTTAAAAAGTTAACATCGCATGCATTTTATCAAAACAAAATATATGTTTGTATTAATTAACACGAGGCGCCGCTTTTTGGTGCCATAATTGTTATATTAACGATAGGAATTTAATTCGTTTATCAATAAAGTTAAAATAAGAAATAACCGGAGTTCATCGGTCAAAAGCAAAACAAACCAATAAGTATATTTACCTCGAATAACTCTGAGTGATAAAGTGGAAAACTATTCAAAATCACAAACAAAACTCTGAGAAACTTAGTGCCCATAATTTGTGTATGTGACCGCCAGAGCGGTCTATCTACAAATGTCGAATCTATTCCTGTTTACAAATGACCCTTGACATGGCGTCCCCCGGACGATATCAGAGTGTTAACATACTTGGATTAATTTTTGTTTTGTATATATCATTTTATTATGTAAATTTCGAAATGTGTTATGGATGGATGCTTTCACAAATCTTTACGATTTTTTTTGTCTAGACCAGATCTTCTATTCATTCACAAATTTTTGTCTCTGTGGGTTTTTAAAGGCTCACGATCATAAATATTAGACATCCCGTCTTTTAATTTATTAATAATTGGGCAATACACTTAAATAACAGATATTTTCTACAACCATCAAGGGTCATGTAAATAATTTTTATTAATCTATTAAATAGTTTTTATTTATTATTCTCGTTCAAACTGTGTCAAGGCTATTTTTGGTGATATTGCCCCATTTTCAAACGCTATTTTTTAAATATATGTGATAATATGAAGAAATATTCTTAGAAAGTATTTATCTTTTTGCAATTTTCCACCAACATAAAAACTAACAAATAGTATACAGATAACATGAATGTCAAAAAGTTCCAAATAGTGGCAAATAAAAGGTAATGGCAACATAAAGTATATTCCCCATGGTGCTGTTGTATTTACATTTTAAAGCACTGCAATTCTTATAGAATTTAAAATATGTTGCCTCAGATCCACTTTAATCCCTCGTAAGTGTCTTTCCACTCACTTATTTTCAAAAACAAAGTACCTGTTTAAGCTTAAGTGTTATGTGGCAACCTACTAACTTAACCTTCTAAAACCACATACAAGAGTAATTGACGAAGAACTTTACATACTCCTATCATTAATAGAGTTCGTTATGTAGAAATGCCCATAAAAAAGTGTTTACTCCCCTTTTTTTAATATGTGGGTGTGAGATTTGTTTTAGTATCTGATAGAATTATAAATTCTATGGCTTCATATCAAACTGACAGGTCCCAGATTCCAAAATTCCAGAGCAATCATTAAAAATTAATCGAATGGTTTTTGGAACATTGTAGATGATTTTTGATCAACTAAGTTTGGCACGTTTTTATTAAGATTTTAATGCACTTCGATCATGGTGTTCTCATATTGCCCATAATGATCTCTATTCATGGTTGAACTAACAAAATTCCTATAAAAATAAAAGACAACCTTTTTTGAAAAAGATATATTGTATAAAAGTACACAAATCTACAAAATACGTTTTTGAGATAAAATCTCTAATGGACCACACTACAAAACGAAAAAAAGGGTGGGAATGAATACTAATTACCTACTATAAATAAATACTTAAATAATAACACCGAAAAACTAATCTAGTAATACATGTTCACACAAAATATTTAATATTGCACCATCCGGCCCTTTCACAACTAATTACTAATGAAATAAAAACAATTTATATTAAAAAAATTAGTACAATTTAAACAAAATGACTAGGAATTTTTTATATCATTAGCCGATATAAAATGGAATCGGTCAAATATGTAAAAATACGCTCCGCAACAGTACACTTTATATATTAGGTACATTTCTAAATATTTGAACGATTCTTTATAACTAAATCCTATAGTCCACTAGATATCTGCTGCAAGTTAGTGAAAAAATAAATATCTTAAATTTAAATGACTTAAACGCGCCTTCACTGTACACCCAAGGCTACTTTTAACTAATAGATACCTACACGCCAAATATCCTACTCTAAGATTCCTTATCACATATAGTGTCACCCATCTAAATTGGAATCACCACCGTAGCATTTGAAGTTCAAAGAGTTTTAAGTCACACTACGATATTTTTCATAGTCAAAAATCCAGAAATCTTATTAGGGATTTTTTCATCAAAACAATGAGTACGCCACTGGATTTAGATGGCTTCTAAATAGATATGACCCAACTTTTATTGAAATATGTTTATTATTAAAAAAGTTATGGATAGTTAAAATTTCAGAATACATCAGGTAATAAATAGTTTACAAAATTTCGACTCAAAATTAACTTTTTTATTAATAAACATATTTTAATAAAACTCAAATTACATCTATTGGGTATGATTTAAATCAAGTGATATACTCGTTTTTTTTTGGTAAAAAAAATCGTTGATTAACACTTTGTAAACTTTTACCTAATTTATTTTTGAAATTTACCATCCCATAACTTTTTTATTAATAAACTTATTTTAATAAAAGTTGGATCACATCTATTTGGGAGCCATCGAAATTTAGTGGCGTATTCATTTTTTTGATAAAAAAATCCCTAATAAGATTTATAGATTTTTGATTCCGAAAAAATATCGTAGTGTATCTTAAAAATAGGAATAACTCTTTGAAACCTTGTCTTGAAATAAAGTTTTTGATGCACAATATTTAAAAAAAATCTATTAATAACTTCAAATACTATGGTGGTGTTTCCAATTTAGATGGCTCACACTGTATGTATCCTATCTTCTATTTATATTATAAGTAATCATTGAAGAGATTATAGCTTTATAAATTTATGTCGGTACTAATACACCAATTTTTTATTTTAACAATTTAGTGTGAATGCTTAAAGCTTTCATTTATCAAATCATCATTAAAAGTAAAAGAAGGAAAGGTAGGACGCAAGTCCTACCGTCTATTTTATTTAAATGGTTTTAATATCTATTAGAAAATCAATTAAGTATGTACTATAAATTATAATATAAAATAAAATATCTAAAACGTTGTGTAGGTATGAGCCTTGAAGTTAATTTTTTGTGACCGGCGCTCAAACGACTAGTTACACTCTCGTCTACCGCCAAACAAACCACCAAGAATATTTTAAATATTCTTGAGATATTTCAGTACGAATGATTAGGCAAAAATTAAAAAAAACGCTATCGGCTAATAGTACGATATAAATAAAAAAAAGTTAAATATAAAATATAAATTACTGTGATCTTGATTCATAATAAATCATTTACGCTTTTAAATAGTATATCGCTCAGTACATTTTCATAATTTTTAATAGTATTTCTCGTCATTCTCATTAAATACTCCACTTGATCCACCAAATGCAATTCATATTTTGATATGATTATTTTTGTCATCAACAATTTTTTCTCTTCCCATTCTACATTTTGTTTTCCAAAATTAATATTCTTTTCATTTAGTCTTCTACATCGTCCTTTACTTTTGTCTTAAAGGTTTTTAATAATGTTTGGCTTGAATGTCATAATCATATATTTTCTAACTTTGTTGGATTCATTTGTCATTTCTTTTTCAAAGTTCAATCAGTTTTTAGAAATACCTCGGGCTTTTGTCCATGAAAATGCTATGTTTCTTTATTCAATTTTCTCCATTCTTGTATTGTTTGTTCCATTATGTCCACTTATTGTAGAACGTCCTAAAGTGAATATATAATTTCCCAATATATCTTTGAAACTGGAAACTTACAGTTTTAAGTTAAATACTTTTTACGCGTCTATTAAAAGTGTTATATTGTTATAGTTTATATGCTTTTAAAATGGTCGTTGTTCTACGTTCGTATGTCTTCCGGTTTTTGATATATTTAATCGTTCTTGACTACTTCATTACTTATTGTTTCATAATTTTTTCTTTATTTTTTTATATCTTTTAGTGTCAGTAATAAATATTTAAACATTATAGATTTTCGAATCTCAATAATTGATTCCTAAATTTATGTGGATATATTTTATTGGAATGATGAGTACCTACTATTAATAATAAAAATTATGAATATTCACAAGTAGCTGATAAAAGCATGTTTGATTCATTTTAAAAAAACTGAAAACAAAATATAGTATGTAAGCCACAATGTTTTTCTCTTCATTTGTCTGTGAAATAAATCACTTATGTACAAAGCTTATCAAATCCTTGAAAAAATTAATGTCGGCCATGTCCAAATTGAGAGAAAAATATTTAACGCGATATAATTACATTGTATTGAAAATATGACTTTTTGCTAAAAATAAATTCGATCGTAGAAAATACACACATTTCTGTAATTCTTTCTACTATAGATATAATCACAACAAAATACAGAACTGGTAGAAATTTTTTAAACCAATTTTGAGATTCTTGAGATTCTTTTGCTCTATTTTTTGAATCAAAATACGTATAAATACATATAAATACTTCTTACATTTTTTCTACCAGTTTCTTCCTTAACTAATGAGATAACGACGAAGCAAAACAGAAATATACAAACCTTACTATCTAAAAAAAATTCCTAAGTAGAGCTGCCGCTTTGGACATTGAATAAAAATATAGCACCATCAAAAACAGCTTTCAATATTTACAAACAAAAAAAATAATTGGCACATAGAATTCACATAGAGCACTTCTAAATAAGTATAAAAGACTTATGATTAAGAGTATAAGGCACATAAGTAAGCCAAAAAGGCACATATACAATTTTTTGGAATCTAAAATATCAGTTTTAGCTCTTTTTTTTAGAGAGCTGACTAAAATTACTATTTTTGATATAATATTTGGTATGACGACTAGTTGTATAAATAAATTGAATAATGAATATATTCAATAGAAAGTTAAGACTAACTTAATCAAAAATAATTTTGAAAATCGGTACTTTCTGACAAAATATTGGTGACTTAATATAGTACGACTTTTGAACTTGATCTGTTTTTCTTTTCTTTTTTGTAATGTTATGATAGATAGCTAATAGATGTAAATTTATCTTTGAAAAAAAATCCAAACACACATTTAACATTTTACATATTCACAAACAATATATACACGTAATACTACAGGCTGCACTGGATATTGATAAGATTGTAACTAAAAAATGTATTTATTTTTTTTTTCTAAAACATACTCCTTCAGAATTATTTTTTTAAATGCTTTTGACCAGTGCCGAAGAAAGTATATTTATACATTTAAGAAAATGTATTATTGAGTATTGTATAAAAAAGAAACTTTTTGTACATTTGTTATGAAAACCTATTGAAATAGGCTATTTTTCTTATAATAAATAATTAAATAATAATTTCATGTTTTGGTACTTCGAAGTACATACTTTACTTTAGTTCCATTATTGCAAATGAATAGTTATACGGATCTACAGGGTGTCCGCGAAAATAATGCATTCCTTTAGAGGATTGGTAGAATGTGTTATTAGCAACAAAAAATTCTAATAATTTTTTTTTCTAACATCAATAGTTTTCACAAAAATGATCAATAAACTTTCCTTCGGAAATCACAACGTGACAACACCGCGAAGATAGAAAGAATCGGAACTATTTTTTTTTTTTTTTTTTTTTTTTTTTTTTTTTTTTTTTTTTTTTTTTTTTTTTAATATTTTGGTAGTCACAAGCATAAGTAATTAGTCACTTACTAGATGCCACTGCCAGTTTTAACGTTGGGAGGTGTATCTAGGTGCTTATGGTACAAATTAATGTAAAAATATTAAGATGGCATTTTTTTCAACTCGCGAGTACCACGATATGCTACTTATTTATGGTGAATCACAGGGTAATAGTCGTGTTGCTGTAAGACTTTACAATGAACGATACCCAAATAGGCGGCAACCAAACTGTCGTACTTTTGTTTCCGTGTCTCAAAGATTGTTGGAAAACGGTAGTGTAATTCCTAAAAAAACTAGTGGTCGAAATCGCACGGATCGTGTATTAGCAGTGGAGGAGGATATCTTAGATATTGTTGCCCAAAATCCCACAGTGAGTGTACGATCTGTCGCAAGGCAAGTTAATGTTGGTAGAACTAGTGTACACAGAACATTAAAAGAACAACTATTACATCCGTACCACATTCAACGGGTGCAAGATTTGCATCAAGGTGATTTTGCAAGGAGACTACAATTCTGTACATGGTTTCAGAATAAAACAACCAGAAATCCTTTGTTTCCTTCTGAAATATTATGTACAGACGAGGCTTCTTTTACGAGACAGGGAGTTTTGAATTTCCACAATTGCCATATTTGGGATGATCATAATCCACACGCAACGCGTAGAACAAACTTCCAGCAAAAATTTTCCATTAATATGTGGGCTGGTATTATTGGACATACTTTGATAGGACCATACGAATTACCGAGACAGTTACGTGGAGATAGCTATTTAAACTTTTTGGAAAATGTTTTACCAGGGTTACTAGAAGAGTTGCCATTGAACATTCGTCAGGACATGTGGTTTCTACACGATGGCGCACCACCACATTTTGCTCGAGCTGTAAAATTATTTCTTGACGATCATTATCCTCGCCGTTGGATTGGTCGAAATGGACCATTTTTATGGCCACCAAGATCGCCTGATTTAAATGTCATGGACTATTATTTCTGGGGTCATATGAAGTCCCTCGTGTATGATAATCGTCCTGAGATTGAAACAGAGAATGAACTACGAAATCGCGTTTTCGCAGCAGCCGATACAATTCGTCATAATTTATTCAATTATGATATTAATGAAAATTGGGTTCGCCGCGTTAATGCGTGTGTGCGTGCAAATGGAAACCATTTTGAACATTTTTTATAAACAATATCGCAGTCGCTGAACCTAAACTTTTCGATATGCCTTAAATGTAGCTTGACGTTATGGTAAGTTATTTTGTGTATCTAGTCTAATTAAATTTTCCACATTTATCAAAATCAAAAATCAAAACATTTCAAAGGTCATTATTTCTAAAATAAAGATAGTACTTCTCAATTAAATTGCAAGAAAATAAGTTCACTTTAAACAAATTCTCAAGATACAAAGTCAGCTGTTAGCACTATTTCTTATCTATTACAAAAATAAAAGTTTTTTACTCGTATTTACTGCGATTAGCTATCATCGAATACAATAAAAACAAGACACCTGATTTTCTTTGCATAAAACCAACCCACTGACCTATTAAAGCCAGATATCAGCTGTTTTTCGTGGCGCTTCAGAATAGGCGGCGTTGTCGGTTTTAGTAAATTTACTGTAGATATCATACCAGGTATACAAAAATCAATGTTATTTTTTTGTTGAAAACCGTTGACTTTACAAAAAAATGTTATAAGACTTTTTTAATCAATAGCACATTTTATACCTCCCCCATAAAGGAATGCATTATTTTCGCGGACACCCTGTATAGACTGTAGATGATTGTTTACGTATTTAGGTATTCTGATTGGTGTAAGTAGAATATAACACACAACTAATTTAGAAGAACGTACAAGTTCTATATAAGTAACGAAAATAGTTACGTATGAATCCATAAGGGATTATTCTTATAATTCTAATGTATAACAATTAATGAGTACAGAAAAATTCTTTAATAATTTATTATCTATTTTATTTTACATTTGAAACATTCCCTTTTCTTATTTCTCATTCGTATTTTCGGTATAGGTTGTTTTCTCAATAACTCTTATAATTTTGGCCTAGAGATATCTAACGTAAAATTATAGAGAATAAGGAGTCCAGTGTATTTTTTGTATTAAGATTGATCCCTGATTTTTTGGACTAATGTGCCAAGTTACACATTTTAAAATTATTAATCTCTAGTGACTAAAAGTAAACATAATAGAAACTGGCCAAGTGGTTTAATATTAAAGGTATAAAATAGTTTGAAGCGCCTTGAATTTGTGTAACACTGGTAATTGTCAAACGATATTTTATAAAATGTATTATTATTATTATTATTCTTATTGTGATTTTTTGTAACACAATTAAAATATCATTTATATTGGATTTTCAATAATAAATACTTAAATGTTTCATTTGTTATATAATTTTATTTGATATTGTGGCGCAACAAGGTTTAAGAATTTGCTGTAAATAAAGTAACCTGTTTTTATAAATTCTGTACTTAGTATATACCACAAGCTTTTAAAAAAAATATCTCAATTATCTACGAACAAGAAAAAATGGGAAGGGAATTCAAATCTCTGTGTGAAACAATATTCTGAGTATCCCAAGGATTAAATTAATTCTTTTAACTCTTACTTTGTGGAAACGATCCATAATAAATATGAAAAAGATTAATTATACTTATCTGTGTTCCCACAGGATTCCAACGCTTTTTTAGTTTTTTAGTTCTAGTAAAACTTAAAAATGCTATATGTAAAAATAGCGAAACCATGATCGTTTTAATATAACTAAAAGAGCGTTGGAATCATGTAGGAACGCAGATAAGTATAATTTATGTTTTTCATATTTATCCCAATAATGTTTTAGCAAAAACATATAATAGTTTTTAGCTTTAATTTTTTCTACCTTCTGCACAATAATCATAACATTCAAAGATTCAATTTGGACAACAAGGTAAGGCATTAAACATTTATTTAAAACTCTACAAAACTCATTTTCATCAAACAATTAAATTATATACACAACGAATTTGGTCAAATTTCTTACCTAAATATTAAATTATTAATCAAACCTTTTATCTGGAATTTCAATGGTCCCACAAAATAGGAATATCATGAATACATATCAAACTGCTATGGCCAAACCGAGATAACCTCTGTCGCTATTTGGACCATAAGACCTTTCCTTGTTAGACGATGAAAAGTCCATGGGTTGCTCCTGGAGCCCCATACTTTCTGCAAATCTCGTAGCGTTCAAAATTACCGAAGGATGCTTTATGGTAGAGTAAACAATTCGTTCTGGGTTTGGGGAAATTACAGTAGATCTAAAACAGAAAAAAAAATGGTTAGTACTACGATTTGATTAAAAACATTTAATAATATTAAAAGGAGAAAGTATCTGGTGATTAGAATATCAGAGAAATACATCAGTTAATTAAGGAAACAAGAAATGTAGGTTACCAATTACTACAAAAACATTTTTAACAAGGTAGAACAAATATAACAGCATAAATTACAAAACTGAATACAATAAGATTTGCGTCTGAATTAATAATCCAATTTTATTAGAAAAGAAAAAATTAATATTTTACTGGTTTAAATAACTTTAAAAAACCTTGTTTAGAGGCTTCAAAGATCTTAAAAATCCATTCAATGTTTGAAACGTTAACAGAGAAAGTGAGAACATGGGTTTGCCAATAATATTAAGAAAACCAAATGTACGGATATCTGGAAGCCATAATAAATGATCAGCTGAATCAGGATGGGGAAATTAGAATCATAATCGAAATCTCTAGAGCAGGTCGCATGAAATATGCTCCACTGCGATCTAATAAAAACCTAAACCTGATGATTAGATTGAGATTCCTGGAATATTGTGTATGGTTTTTATTATTGTACAGAGTTAAAACGTGGACAATGAAATCTCAAAAAGAATTGAAGTCTTTGAAATGTGGCTCTACCGGAGGGTGCTCAAGAGTCCATGGATAGCAAAAGTTACCAGCGATGTAGTGTTGAGAAGAAATGGGCAACCAAGGAAGTTATTGACTGCGGTCAATGTTCGGAAACCAGCCTAAAATAAAAAGGAAGAAAGGCATAGAAAGAAAAAATCATGGTTGAGGAACATCAGAGAGTGGATAAACATACATTTTGAACAATTGTTCCACACAACAAGAGATAGAGTAGCATGTGGTCGCCAACCTTCGCTAGAAGATGGCATGCAAAGAAGAAGAAGTTTGAAACGTAATTAAGATTGAATTTTATCCTTTTTAAAAAGAAGCCCGCCTTTTATTTATTCGCATTTTCTAAATGGTACTCACAAATAAAAAAACAAAATTAGGAACAAGAAACATACCTGTACAACATGGGTGACCTAATAACATCGGGTCCTCTTATAACTGATTCCGACGTTCTTCCTGACAACGAAACTATAACAGGAGTCGGTGAAGCAGCCATATTCTTATCAGGTGTTGCTTCCCTCGAACCATGCCGACCTCCGTTCATCCTCATACAAGAAGATTCTTCGTGCTTGTAAAGGTAAGATTTCAGAGCAAACGCTTTGCCACATCTACCACAGATATGCGGTTTGGTGTTGGAGTGGGTTTGGATGTGAGCTCTTAAGTTAGATTTGTCCGCGAATGCTTTGTTACAAATCGTACATTTAAAGGGTTTTTCTCCTGGAAAACAAGAAAAATAAGTTCCCTGCTACAATTCGTGATAATTTTTCTTGATTTACCTGTGTGGGTCCTGATATGTCCTTGAAGCAGCCAAGGTCTCGAGAAGCACTTCCCACAATACTGGCATTTACATCCCTGATTATGGGTCCTCACATGCATGGAAAAGGCTGGCATGCTGACGTAAATTTTATCACAATGGGGGCACCTCCTCGCTTTTTTATCAGCAGGACTTCGATGAGTTTGACGGTGTCTAGCGAGATTACTGGATGTACTGTATCTCTTGCCGCACTCGGAGCACTCGTGTTCATGGTGATCCAATGAAGAAGAAGAGGCTGTAGAGGAAGCGGAAGAGGATGAAGTAGGAATAGAAGTTTGAAGTAATGATGAATCTGTTTGACTAGGAGTAGGATGATGAGGTTTGGAAGACAGATCAAATATTGTTGGTTTCGAGTCTTCATCAGTCTGGAAAAAATGGTAGAATTATTAAAATTACTTGCACTTATTTTAAGAATTTCTTTACTAACCTTACTTAAATGTGGTCTGGGAGTTCTGGAAGATTTGTCAAATAATTTATGAGTATAAGTAAAGGAAGGGGGTTCATCATTTTGAGAACTTGAAGAGTTTAGTCTTCTTTGTTCTAGTATTTGCCCGGTAGCCACAGCTACTTCTGCAAGTTTGGTAAGATTGTAAAGCTCATCTGGACATTCTGAACTATTTTCCGATGATTGTATATTAGTCATTGGTTCGGCCAAACTGACGTTGTGCTCAGGACTGAGACCTGGAAATAAAAAATCCCTGTTATCCTCGATGTGGAAAAGTTCGGGGTTTAACATATTCACATTTCACATTTGGATTCTACTGTTTTAAAGGCATTTATTTGGACTAATGCGGGTATACTACAAACGCAATATTGTTAGAAATTAGAGACGCACTTGCCGTAACCAGCTTCAGTAGAAATTTTCACAGGGTCGACGCCAGTAATAGAGTTGCCAGAAAACTATGTAATGAACAAAATATCAGCACCTAAATACAAAATCTAGATCGACAGAAATTGTATAGCGAAAAATATATAATTTTTAACGTCAGAAAAACGGTGACGTCAGTTGATATCGTAAACTTTAGTATTTAGAACAGGAATAGGGGGCTCTGTAAGGTGTGTTCGGCAAATTGCCAGAATCGCAACAAGTCGCTATTATAACAAGTAGACCACTCTCGAATTTATGAATACGTTTATTTTTGCCGAAATTTTCCGCCATGTGGCCCACGTTGTTGTGTTTCAAATTCTGGATCAAACATTGTTTGGTTTTCTTTTCCTGGTGTTCTACATGTGGTCAATAAAAGCAAAAATGTATGCCAACTGTTTGCCGAATCATTGTCTTGTGTTTTCCTGATATTCAAAAATAAATATGGATTTTTATTAATTATACTTTTCCATTTGTCAACTAACTAGCGTGTTGAGTACACAAGTCGAGGTTAACAAACTATTATTGTAAAATATACATAGATGATATCAATTTATGAAGATTATGGCTGGAAAATAACATTTCAAAAATTGAAAACATAATTGTTGTAATCCTATTTATGATAAAGGTGACATTATACTATAAAATATTCTTTTTAAAATTTGGTGTAGTAACTTAGTGCTGTCCACCAAAAGTTTCAAATCTCGGCTATTTAAATAAATATTTTAAACTACTATTACTGCTACTACAAATCATTTAAATTATGTCTAAAATATAAACTGTAAATGGAAAATAAGAAAACATGTATGGAAAATATGGAAAAGCTTTTTTATAAATTTAACAAATATTTTTGAGTGGGTTATGTTCCGTTAAAATATGAATCACCAGATTGAAAGCTAAAACTTATTGAAATATCAAGTGTAAGTATTTTTAGATTTTGATATGCATGAATCATTGTTATACAATTTCAAAAGTTGTTTACGGAAAATGTGATCCATTTGACCACCTTCAAATTATTGAGATTTAAATTTTGGCAATTAAAACAGTCACAAGTGCACAAGTTAAAAACAATCTCCATGAGAGTAGACAAGACCAGTGAAAAATCTTACTATTAGAATTGAAAACATTATCTTAGAGGAACTTATAAGATATATTTTAAGTAAATTTAGTTATTTGGGAATATACCTTGTAACTATTTAAGAAATATACCGATATCATCTGATTTATTATGGTCTTATTCAGTTTCATTAAATGTTTGCCATTGCTCTTCTTGTTTGTTTTTATGATTTGTTTCATATTTATTAGGTATTTTCTCCATACCTATCTATAGTTTTTAGACTTATCAACTTCATTTGGTGTCTCTCCTGTATTTATTATTCTTTGTCTTTCAGGCCTTTACTCATTTTAAAGGACTTTCCTCTTATTTTATTTAAATGATTTTCCTATTATTTTGGATGATTTGTCTAATTCACTAATTTGGATATTTGTTATTTTCTGATCTTCATGTTTTTTACTTAGTACACCCTGAGGAATATAGTAACATAGTCACTATTATTTTTTTAAGCATAAATCTTAAAAAGTTTTAAACAATTTTTTTCCGGTTTTTTTTAATCTCTTTTTAACAAATATTATTTTCTACTATTTTTATGTATATCTTGAAATCCACAGAGTAGAAGATATATTGCAGCAGTTTCTCCTTTTCCATAAATGGACCCCGTACCTTAATATAATTTTTCTTTCCCTGACTGATGTATATTTTTTCCTTCCTTTCTCAATCATTTCTACTCCTCCTACTTTTTCTACTAATATTTTTCGGATAGTCTCTCCTATCTTTTGGATGTATATTTTTTATTTATTCTTTAGTTTTGTTCGATATACCTTGTAACATAAAATTTTGGGCATTTTTCTTTCGTTTTACTGTTAGTAGGTATATATGTAAGTATTTCTTGGTTTTTAATTTCTGTCGTTAGTATTTTTTTTTCTAATTTTCTTCTTTCTCTCTCATGCCTCTGAATCTGTCCAACTTATTTTTGTAATTAGTTTGTTTTCTCTTTTACTGCTAATCATTAATCATTTCTTACTTCAATATATTTTTTTTATAATTAGTATTGTTTTTCAGAAATTTGCTCTACAATTTTACATTTAGAGTTTAGAGCAACTATATTTATAAAATATATATATGTATAGATTATAGACAAGATTATTTTTAAGCGTTTTCAAAATATTTACATGCGTACATATCATATATTTAGATTCTTGAGGAGTACCAATACTAAGTAATTATTTAATTAACCATATAATCAAAAGCATGAAATGAAAAGATTCTAAGTAATTTCAGTTTTTAATAATAACCATGCACAATCTAAAAAATGAAATGTCAAAACTTTCAGAATATTTTTGTAATTTAACCTATAATTCCAATAATTGATTTTTTCGGTAGAAATAAACCAAATTATAAGTAACTTATACTTCTTTCTTTTTATTAATTAATAAAATCTAACAATATTATTTGGTTATTTGAGCTAATATATTTATAAAAAATTCTAATCTTTTAGAGGCTTAAAGTGTACGTACCTTTCTGCTCAATCACCTCGTTGTTGTACCTTCTGTGAGTAATAAGAAATGCCCGTGGCATACCTCAAGGATCTACCTGCAATTCTTACTACCTGCGACTCTAAAATTTATTCACTAAACGCAATTTCTTGGACACTTTTCGTAGCGCAAAACTCAACAGGTCGCTCAATAAATTTGACAGTAACAATAAGTTGGACGAGTTTGACTTGTCAAATCGCTTGGCACATGACACGCGCACACTTGACGCAGTTTCTGAGATCTTTGAGTGTTTTCGGTAGTGGTTAAGGACTTACTGGCTGTTAGAGACCAAGTAGCTGTTCTATATTTACTTATCTTGACGCGTGCCAAGTTTCAGGTACCAGGGGAGGGAAGCTGTGCTGAAAAGTCTGAAGGCGCTCCGGTTCTCATTTCAGGACCGTTCTTACAGCGCGACGATGGCTTCGACTTAGTTGAGAGATATTTGCATGTGGTTGGGCTCTTTACTTTGCAGGAGAACTTAATGGGACTTTATGCTTCGATGTTTTAGTGTAATTTAATGGATCTCAGAAGAACTAGGAATTATTTTTAATGGAAAGATGAAATTGAAAAATGTTTAATGGTTATTGCTAGGATCACGAAGTTTACAATTTATTTTTAGAAAAGTACGCTGTTCGATTAATGCTGAGATACTCATAGGCAAAATATTGAACGTAAATTTATTGACATACTTGGGAATTTAAAAATTAAAAGAACAAAGAAAAGTGTTGTGACAATCATATAGAACACTCCCAACAAGTTTATTTATTAAATATAATGAATAATTATTGGAGGTGGCGATATGTCTTATTGTATTAATTTCCCTATTAAAATCATCCCCAGTCATTGATACTGAAAAAACTCTATGTATTATTGAGTTTTAGGTTGCTAATTTAGGTGAAATAGGGTTTACGATAAATAGAATTTTTATAGTTATATCTGAGAAATTTATAGACCTGTTTCTTCAATATCAACAGTAAATTTTATTTTTGGATGTAAGTTGTTATTAAAAGAAAATATCCAATTGGCTATCACTACCTGTAAAATCAGCCAAAATATCATCAACATATCTATACTAAAACAATAAATTTTTTGTTCCAAATTATCCATAAAAATATTTGCCACAATTGATGATACTGGACTACCCATTGGCAAATCTTCATTTTGAATTTAATATTTATCATTAAAGATAAAGTAGTTTTGATTGATACATAAATTAAATATGTTTATAATTTTATGAATTAAAATGTGGTTAATATTTTTTCTTTCTAAGAATTTAGCTATTAATTCATTCCATTCACATGGAGGTAGTTTTGAAAACATATTTCTAACGTCAAATGAAATGAACTTTGTATTTTCAGTTAATTTATGTGTATTTAGTTTATATATTAAATCTAAAGAGTTTTCACTGAATATTTTTATATGGAACTGTAATTAGTTAAAGTTTTATTAAGAAACTCTGCTAATTTTGTGTTTGGGGTATTGACATAAGAAACTACAGACCTAATTGATTTTGTATCTTTATGTCATAAATCGTATCATATAATTTTGGTGCTCGAGAATGTTTTTTGTCATAGTTATTAAAAAGGAAATTTGATTGATTAACTAGTTCCCTAACATTATCTGATTTTTTTTTGGTTTTTAGTTTCTTCTTCTTCTTTACGTTCCTATTTTGTTTTTTTTGAATTTGGATAATTAATAACAAAGGTATAAGGGTAACAATTTTATTATAATAAGTATTATTTTGTTGTACAAAAACATTGGCTAGAGTAAATTTTCAAAATGAAACATTTTGTCAGATCTTTAGACGAGTATAAAACGTTTCTCGTATACTTTGAAAAGTTTCAGCAGGAATATTTCAACACGCCTCTAATTGCTGCGTATAAACTACCCTGGTAAGAATAAATCTAGTGGTGACAGATTTGGCGAACGTGCGGGCCATTCAACGCATCTATTCATCTATCAAGATATATTTGGTCCAAATGCCGCCACACTGGTAAAAAATAATACGACGCAGCACCGTCTTGCTGTCTTTTCCTAATTCTTCTAATTATTTTCAACAAATAGGAATATCAGAACAGTTAAATGATGATTACTATGAGCTTCGAAAAGAACCTTATCATTAATTCTTTTAACCAGTATACGTACATGATAAAAAATCGACAATTTATAGCACACGTGAACAATTGAAGCTAAAATAACTAATAATCTATTTCGGCAACTTTTAATTAAAACAATCAGTTTTTATAATAGTATGTAAATTTGTTTTTCATAAAAATCTTACCTTACCGTATTAATACGAAAACTTGATTTATTTTTAGTTACATTTAAAAAAATAGTTAAAGTTTAGTTTAATTCTAATTTTACCCGAACTTATTCATCGTTATTTACGGTACTTTTTATATTAAGTATCACAAGATTCCATTTAACAATGTCAAGCATTACTAGTATAATTTTGACTCTAATGTATCTGCCGCTTCGACAATATTTCAATGTAAAATTTAAAGAAAAAAGCGTAACATCAATATTTTATTAATTTTATTAAATAAACAAACTGAAACTTACATATATGCATATTCAAATATCCTTAAATATTTCATACTTTATATTCCTCAAACATCTTATTTAAATAAAAATTAACAAACCTGAAATTCGGAAGAGAAGATGTTTAATCCGTCTCTGTAATTAAAAAACCACTTAGCTTTGAATTGGCCCTCCTGCATTGAAGTGCGTGCATCCGATCTTCTACATTGATGTCATTAAGCACAATATTTTTTCAGTTAATCGAAATAACTACAGGAAAGAAGAGACCTTTTTCAATTCAATTACATTTATCGGCAACCCAATGAAGTTAGGATAATTATTGTTTAAAAGTTCTTTTCAGAAATTTAGATATCCATTGGGTCGCCCCATTTATGATACTATTCTATATTTATTGACCTGAAAGTACAGGTTAGATATGATTTGTAAACCTTTTTTTTTTTAATGATTTTATTTAAGAAAGACTCTTCTACTACTGGAACTACTTGTTTCCAGAAATTTGTTGTTGAGATTTCGCTTCGTGAGGAAGATTAAATAATTTCCACGAATTTATTTTGAACCAGATCTACTTGCTACTGTTTTATGATGATATTAAAATGACATTTAGTAACTGTCATCTTAATTGGTTTATCATCCTCATCATTAATTTCGATCAACAACGGCCCTAGTCCAGTATGTGTAAGTAATATGAGTGATTTTGCTTTGTCTGCTGGTCACGGGAAAGTTTAATTGAATTTAGGCTGATTTCTAACCCATAGACTGTTTGTTTAATTATAAATAATTATTTTTTTTATCAAATCCATTTTCATTTGAAATTTATTTAGGAGATAATTTCATGTAAGTGATTTTATTTATTACTTCTATCCACGAGAGTCCGATTTACCAATGCTCGCATATATTAAGATTCTTAATATTTTGAACATTATAAATATATCAACTAGATACGAAAATAAAAATTCCAACCTATCACAAGTCCGTCCGCCCTGGGCCAGTTTCCTTGAATCTTCTCAGTGGTCAACGATAATTCATAGGTCTTGTATTTTTGCCAAATTTTCCAACAGGTTATAGTTTGACGTTATTCGCGGGATCTTTGAACGAACTCGAAAACTATCTCAACCAGGCGTCATTGATTCTGGCAGGATGTACCGGTTCTAACATGTATTTTTAGACGCATTATAAACCAAAGCAAATCTTTTTACAAATATATCTCGCCTCAGTGGTAAAATTTATATTAGAACGAAAACGAAACTTTTTACTGAAAATTGACGATAAGGAAAATTTTTTTAGTGTCAATTAGTAATCGCATGTTTTTTGATTAATTTTTCCACAAAGTGTGTTCATATTTACACTTCTTTCAAAAAAAAATCAATTTTCCCAATATACCTCCAAAATTCTTTACAAGACTACGTTAACAAAATGATTTGCAATACCGGATATCATTGAATTATAGTCGTTGTTTGGAAACATCTTTCAATAAAATGAAAATTACTAGGTCCACAAAGATGGCCTTTTAATAGAAATCTCAAAATCCCAGCCTTGACTAATACATATCTATACAGACTAATTTAAAAAAAATGAAATGCGCACAATTAAGATAGGAATGGAAATTAAAGAGGCTGAGTGAAACAATAACAATTTATTTATCTATGAACAAAAACAACTCTTATAAAATATAAGGGAACTTACATCATTAAATAACTAATACATTTAATCGCAGAGGTGGGCACTATCAACTTCTCGATTATCCAAGACTTTTCAATCACTTTTTATTTTCCAACCAATAAGACCTCAATGTTTATTAATTTTGATGACTCTATTAAAAATGTTTATTATCCATAAATTTTCGCTCACGTAATATTAAATAAACAGTGAATGTTACAATTTGGACAATATGAAATAAAAGTTCTATGTACAGGGCGATATTTAACTAAATCCCTGTACATCCTATCGTAACAAGAGAAAAATTACTACTACAAATTACAGGTAAGTGAGACAGTTCAAACTTAAATTTTAGGTCCTATAATATACAGAGGGGTTATTAAAATCCCTAATTGGTGTAGATAGAGACATTTGTAGGGAGAAGTCAGCATTGGAAGAACTAAAAACAACTATTTGCAACAAAATTCTATCCATAACGATCTGCGAAAATATAATTAAAGAAAACAAACTGCAACATTGCACAATAAAACTAACAACTAAAAATAAAGTGTTTACTTTTAACCAATGAAATAAAAAGCTTAAAGGCAATCTTAGAAACCATCTCATCAAAACCTTTATTAATTACAATTTGAACGGTTACATAGGAGAACCCAAACAATATATAGAAGTAAGCGTCAAAGGCCATCAAACTTGTACAGATCGGGAATAAATATCTGAGTTTGGAATAGTAGCACAGAATGCTAAAATATTAAATGGTTATAAGTAAATAGTGATGAAAAGGTCCATCCTGACAAATCCTAATGTCTTAAGGCAACTCATCATACCAAAATACACGTTACTTTGCTGCAATGTGAAGGAAAATGAGAAATCAGTCTTTAACTAGAGAAAAAAATAATGGATGCACACTTCCAATGTCCTAGAAAAAATAAAAAAGTAGTATCATTAATAGTGAATTACGATGTACTTTATAAATTATTAACTACCTGACAACTAAATTAATATTATAATATCTAAACAGATTTTTAACTGATAAAAACTAACATTCCTATGGTAGCAAAATGATTATATGCAATTGCAATTTTGTTATTTGTCTAGACACTGCAATAAGACATGTAAATATAATTGGTGTTTTTACGAGGCCTTTAAGATACATAAACTGTTAAAGAAAATAAACTGTGTTCTGGCACACGACCACAGATTTACTATGGACATCAACTCTTCAATTATTGTTAACTTTTAAATGAAGTTAAAGAATATTTCGATTTGAAAATGAATAGAAAACTAATCAACAGTATTGATAAATCAATTTTAGATTGCCAAGCAGGAAATTGTAAATCAGTTATAAGAATTTAGCAAAAAAAAAATTATATCTTTTGTAAGGAAACAGATGCTCAATTAAAACATGTGGTTCTCTTAACTCTTTTGGTTCATTGTATCACAGTTTCAGATTTAGTCAGCGGAAGTTTAAGAGAAATAATTCGATTACAGGTAGTTAGGAGCTTCCTTAAAAAATCAGAAATCTTAGGCAAAAAAATAGGAAGAGATAAAGAGGGTTACATGAAAAGAAAATGCGAGTTAAAATTGAAATATGAGATGGTCAAAGGAAAAGGACAATTTGAAAATTTCGGAGAAGAGTTGGACAAACCACTCAAATATTTTGGAATAATGTTAAAATAGATTAAACGTCAAAAAGGGCCCGAAAAAAAGTGTAATATAAATGACAACGAAAGAATTTTTTTTAAGAAAATAATTTTAAACATATAAGAAACATCAGCAATTGCCTATACATAGAATAGGAAAACAAAAAAGTCGAAGAACGTGATGAAGATATTAAAATTGATACAAAAATGATATTACGGATATATATGTAGAGAATATAGAGGTAGAATAAATTTAAAAAAACACACATCGATGCATTTAAAGGGAAAATCCAGAATGTATGTATATATCAAGGTTTTAAGAACTAAAGAGTCTCACTCTTAATATTTAGATCATTTGTTCCTGTAAAAGATATTAGCAGCTTTTTTATATAATGAAATAATTTTATATAATTTTATAATTAGGTTAAAATGTTAATTCCTAGTTTTTTTTTCAAAATAATTAATCTCTTTACATCTCTATAGAAAGATTTCCTAGGGTAATATCAGTTATCCCATTTACCCTAGATTTTATTAAGACATATATTTCTTTGTTCAAAATGACAAAGAGAAGAGAATTTTAGATAAACACAGTATAACAAATTTAAAAAACAAAAAATATCAAATAATGGACAGTCTTAGTTCGATATTATTCAACATGGTCGAAAAATTAATAAACAATATGAGGAATAAACCTATGAATTTGCAAGCAGAATATAAGAACTGAAGTGATCAATAACAATAGATAACAAAAGACAGAGTTTTTTTGGTATTTTTTAATTACATTCCTTCAATAAGGAAATAATATTAATGTTTTTTATTGAAACCCATTATTCCATGTTAATAAAAAAGTCTTGATGAAGAATTAGCAATATTCTTTAGAGCATCATTTTGGTAATTATGAGAAATACTTTATATTTTTAACTTTTATTAAATCAAAACACACTATTTTCCAAACGAGTTATTAAAAATACAAAAGTTAGTCCTCTAATAAATCCAAATATCTCCTTATTTTTTCTGGAACGCACAGGGTTCTGATCCCATTAGGTAACTCGTAATTCTCCCAAAGTCTTTGTCTTATAGTACATCTGCAAAGATGTTTCAGTTCTGGTGGACTAATCCCACATCTAGTTGGAGGAATCAGACCATCTTCTATAAGCACAGAGTATCTCTCATACATTTTTTCGCACAAGATTTTGTAATCGGACTCGGAGAGATCTTTATGTTTGTCAATTTGAATACAAACTACAGCTCTCAAAAGGAGCTGCAAACACGCGACCAAGTTGTAGGGATACACATGATTGAATTCTAAAAGACGGTTCAGAATGTGTTCGAATATTGTTGTATCTTGGTTTTCTATGTAAACTTTTGCTCCAAATCTGAGAAAGATTAGAAGTTTGTCTGGAAGACCTAACTGAACACATACCTAAAAAAATCATTTTTAAATAAGTCATAGATTTAGACAATTGTCCTGAAAATATAGGATTTTTCGGTGTTCCCTATTCAAATATTCCGACGTGTGTCTGGAATGAGTAGTTCCAGAAAGAAAAATGAAATAATGTTGTAAATCATTAAATAAAATTAGAAGATGTTAACTTTCATAGATTTTCGGCAATGGTATTTATATACTCGTATATATATAAATGAAAAAAAAATATTTGCAATGTGGCTCACTTTTAAAGGAGATGCTTTTCCAGAACTTTCTATAGGCAAATCGATAAATCTGTATAAAGTTGTTCTGTTTTCTTCAAAAACAAGTTCGAGTCTAGCCTTATTTGCCTTATCTAGAAAATAAACCACGGCTCTTAAATTTTCCTCCTCTGTTTCGAAATCACTTTTCCAACCAGCGATATAATGAGGTGCTTTATTTCCAAAAATAGCTCCAATCAGTATTCTTTCAAAAGTCCTTTCGCAGCTGTATATTTCTTCTAAAAGAGCACAAACCTAAAAAAATAAAGAAAAAGTATAGTTGAACTAATTAAAATACATCAGGAAAAATCATGACTGTTCAATTGATCTGTTATGCGTAGAGGCCATTCAGAATATCGATTTGAAATTCCTGGTTTCAACATTGAGCCATAGTGAGTCAACCAAAAATATTTTCGAACTGCGGATCATTTTTGGATTTTAAACGTCTGCTGTGAAGACCAGTAAATGCAGAGAAAATAAAAATCCCTTCCCACTGAATGGTAAAACAAGATTAGTTTTAGAATTACCCCATTAAAATTACCGTTGCAGCATCTTTGACCTGCCAGTCGAAACACAATTTGACAGCAATATACAGAATATTGTGAAATTTTCCCATCATACAAACTTTACCATTATCATCTTTATTTTCTTCGTGATATTTAAGTATTGTTTTAACAGCTTCTCTTGCACTTTCATTTACGCTTGTTTCGACTTAAAAAATAGTAAAATTAATATTTCTTTTTGTATTTACTTAATTATTAACTATATTAATTATTACCTTTGGAACATCCTTCTATCAAAGTACTTATATAATCTACCATATGTTTCCTTTTTCTTCTGTCGTGTAAACTGTTCCTAGGCAAAGTATTGAAATGATCGAAGTAGCAGCGCAAGAAATATTCCATTATGAAATATTAAAATAAACACGCAGTTTTTGTGGTTTTTAATTTAATAGTAAATCAAATTTGACATGTACACTAAAGGTATATTCACTATACTCTTTTATACTCCCATTTAAAGAAATCTACTAAGGTAATTGGCTTAAGGGGCTTCTTTTTATTGGGTTAAAATTTGACTAACGCATTTTCAATCGATATGCATAAAAATGTTAACTTTGAATTAATATATCTTTGATGTAAGATTTTAATAGTAACTGGATATAATTTAAAATAAATTATTATGTTTTTTATACCATGTGTACTAAAAATTTATCTGCTTATGGAAGTAAATATTATAGTTACCTTCGCAAAAGTTATTCGAGTTATATTTATAGACAAGAATAAACTTAAAAAATATACATGATAAATAAAATATATTAATTATATTTAACAGTAGGAGAAATACATAAGACGCAAGGAAATATTGATATAATTTAAAATAGAGAAGTTTTGATCGATCTAGAATAATCGTTAAGAGGTTCAATATTAGCTTATCAGAAATGTTTATTTCACATTGATTTTTGGATTAGTTATAAAGGAAAGATGATTGAGTAGAAATGGCGAAAAAGGTGAAACAGAGAAGGCATTTTAGGGAAAAATCTGACTTGTCGACCACTAATTCGTCAGTCATAAAAAATGTATGTGCTAAGACAGATAAATATAAAGAGCAAAGCCAGGTGATTGATAGGATAAAAGAGAACATAGTTAAGAAAGTAAAATTGATATTGAATATTAAATTAAAGATAACACGAACAAGCAATATTTAAAAATAGAACTTACAAACACAAGAATACAAAAAAAGCTTGCGTCTTATATATAGAATACATGAGAAAAACCTACCGAAACTAGAAGTGTTCGAAGGTAATTTGTGTAAAATATAGGTTTCCTTTTAGAAGTCGATAGTATAAATTAATTCTTTACAGACAGTAGCGCATATTCTTAAGATACTTTATATTGAGCTATCTAGAAAAATCAAATTAGAGTGGGGTGTGAACTTTGGTAATGGTTGGTTCTTTAACCACATTCAAAGAATGACATTTGAACCTTAAAATTGAAACAGAACGTTCGTATCAAAATTTTCGAAACTTTTCTTAAGTTAATTATAAAAAATGGTATTCAACACAGGTCAACCAAAATGATTGAATGTTATTTCCGTAAAGTGTGTATGAAAGTAAATGGCGAATGGCAGTATTCTATTCTAGAATGCATGGCTGATTTTCGTGAGGAACATCCTGAATTATTGTTTGACTACAATGGTTTTTACAACGTTTTGACAAATTCTGTTCAGTTATTCAGAGAGAGCGGTACTGGCGGTCGGAAAACTGGAAATGAGCGGTATTCCAAGCGTACAGCATTGAACCCATTCAGCACGTTATTGATAAAAATTCATTTTAGTAGGGGACCACCAAAAAAATTGTCTTATAACATACGCCAACTCATTCTAAAAAAAGACTTACACTGTTATAAATACAAGCTGCAATGTTGTAATGAGCTTTTTTCACTGGGTTATCCACGACGAGTGGAAATTTGTCAATGGTTCTAAAATTATCTGAACAATGAGGATATCTTTAACATAGCGTATTTTTTCTGGATATGTTAATTCACAGAATATGAGGTAGTGGCTATCTGAAAATCTTCATTTTTTTTTATTGAAGAACCACTGCGTTCCCAAAAAGTTGGTGTTTGGATTAGAATGCATTGAAGAATGAAGAGGAATTTCAAGATAGGTATATTCAACAAGATAGTGCACAGTACATACGACCAGAGAACCACTTCAATATCTTAGAAAATTTTCTGATGACAAAATAATAAGCATATATGTATACTGAAATCAACTAGGACTTGAGATTTAAATATTTGCGAATTTTTCTTATAGCCATATATCAAAAGTTTAATTTATTCAAAGTCTATTCATAATTTTCTAAAACTGAGAGGTCACATACCAAAAAATGTGAAGAGATTAGCCACAAATGTTGGATAAAGTGTTTGTTGGATTGTGGAAAGAGTTGGTTTGTATTTAGACCTAAATGGATATTTTTAATAAATTCTGTAGTTTTATGTAAATGCTTTTGATATTAAATTAATTATTTTTTTATTTTTTTGTTGCAGTGTCATTTCGAGGTTATAAACTTTGTTTGAAATAGTGTTGTAATTGTCTAAATTTCCAATTTATCATCATCAAATTTTTGTTTTCTTAAGGAGAATTTCTGTTGAAATGTTTGTTACTAAAATTGTAGTTTTACTAGACGTGTATTAATTCCGCTCAGTTTATGAAATTGTATAAAATATAAAACGGTTATTCTAGCCAAAGTTGACTATCGTCACCCCCTGGACCCAAAAATATCTCGGTCCATTATTCCTCGAGTATTTCCGTTTTATTTTTATAAAACACCTTAATGATGATTCGTCGTGAATCTATGTAGATGGGCCATTACACTGATTCATGTGTGCAGCATGTGTTACACTTTACCACTTGCCATCGGCCCACCGCCTATCGCCAGAGGTGGCTGCAGCAGCTGTCGGCAGCCAGCGCTGTCAATGTCCCTAAATAAAAAATAGAAACATCGCTAGGCATACGCCGAATATCCGCCTGGATCTACGGAGTCGACTAAGGGAAAAAAAATAAAATTGTAATAATAAAACGATTTGAAATATATTGTAGATTAGAAACATTTAAAATATATTGCAGGAAAGTTCAGATCTTTGACTATACTAATAATATAATAGAAATTATCAAAAAATAAACGAATTTCATTAAAGTTACACAAATATCAATATTTTTTTATGAAGTAGAATGAGTTATGGGAATATATTTTTATTATAAAAATAATGCGTGAACATATTTATTAAAGAAATGAAATTTTCATAAAATAGTGTACTCTACAACGAAAAAGCTATAAATACTGCACCTGATTTTTGACAAGCTGCTTCGAATTTTCACTTACTTAGAGAGCACTTCGTTTAAGTTAGTACGATTCATGACAAATCAGAAAAAGTGAAATCGTAAAAATGTATTTTGTA
Organism: Hermaeophaga mercurialis; assembly: GCA_951812935.1. NCBI lineage: Eukaryota > Metazoa > Arthropoda > Insecta > Coleoptera > Chrysomelidae > Hermaeophaga > Hermaeophaga mercurialis. Next base: position 8,320,962 of record OX638362.1, on the reverse strand, counting down.
ATCTTAAAAAAAAAGAATTTGGCGACTTACCCCAGATGGTGATTTTCGAATTATTTTTAAGTTGTTCCTTTTGTTTGAAAAATCGTTTAGAAGTACTTGATTGTCACTTAATTAAATTTTTATGGAACTTGCACAACATTAAAAAAGGACAAACAATTTTTAAGTGCATAGTGTTTTAAAAACAATTTTACAAATAATAGTTACATAAAATACTTAACATGCATGGATTTTCTTCTTGAAACAAAAAAAATCAAATTTTCTTATAAACAATAGTAATGAAAAATATTCAAGCATTGGAAATTAGTACTTTATTGAAAATTTCTACCATATTTGTTAAAGAATGTCCATAGGACTTGCATAACCTTAAAAAAGGACAGACAATTTTTAAATGCATAAAGTGTTATAAAAACAAAATTACAAATAATAGTGACACAAAATTAGTTAAAATACTTAACTGTGACATGAATGGATTTTCTTGAATGATAATGGAATTTTCAAGAATGTTCAAATCTTCACGCTGATGCTGGTCCATAATTATCATTGCAAAGGGAAGGATTTCAAGTTAAATAATTTTAACTGATAGTGATTTTGAAAGTATACGACCAGAAATTGTTAAAAAAGCAACTTCTGTCACTCTAGATGTAATATCAGAAATTTACCAAAAAAAAAGAATGAAATAGCTAATGAGAAGTTTATGGAGTGGAGCAAAAAAAGTCTGAAGTTAATTCATATTAATTGGCACTTTTGCAAAAAATATAATGCGCAACACGTAGGGAAAATACTTTTCTCATTTTTATGATTTCTGCAGTTTTACACTCATAAGAAATGTCTCACTTTCCCCAATTGTTACACAATATGCTATTTTTATTCTATGTAAGAGGGAGCTGTATCTAACCATAAGCAATGTAATTTATGAGATTAATATCCAATTTAAAATTATTTATGTACAGCGAAAATAGAACAGGGCCCAGAATAGATCATTGTGGGACTTCGATTTCAGCCACCGTTATTCTTAAAAGAACAAAAGAATTGTTTTTATTAAATTTTGTAGAAAACGGCCTTTCTTGCTAAGGAATGCTTTTTTCAAAGATGTTACATACTATTATAGTATTTATAATAGTTTTCCTTAAAAGATGAAATCGAATAACCTCATAAAATCGCAGGAAATCCCTGTAGAACATGCGCCAACTTAAAATTAAGGATTAGCTCAAGGAAATAACTGTCAATTTTCCGCTATTACGGTATATTGTTTGACGATAACGTTTAGGTAAAGTAAAGTATCCATTTTTCTTCGAGCTTTTTGATATCTCTGAACACTGTCGAGAAAATTTTATTTTTTATGTACCACGCGACAAAAATAAAACAAAAAGGGTAAAGTGCGTTTATAAACTCTGCCAGGAAATTGATTCACTGTTGCCGATCCATTTTTTTTTTGAATAATTAAGTTGTAGAATTATCTAAAATTTGGCAAAGTATAACATAATAGCTAAAACTGTGTTATCAAAATTCCCTTATTTACATACAGCTTTTTTTATTGATAATGCGATAATATCGAGACTTGTCGAGAACGTTTCAATTCAATACAGGTCAATACAGGTCTTGGTAGTCAATTTCAAGTCAACACAAAAGGTATTTCTTCTAAAAGCATATTAAGCATAACTTTATCTGACATTTATAATTTCGATAAATAAAATAATTTAATAATATATACTTATATTCTTAACTAAAAACTAAAAAGAGAATTTATTTATTTTTTCTTATTCTAAAATTTTTTACGGTCCGATGTGTTCCTCATCAACGATACCATCAGGTTATACTTGAATGGAACGTGGTACATTTGTCTTTTGATGGTTATTAGTTTTAAAAATAATTCGCGAGCAGGGTATATCGGCACCTGGTGCGCTCCAGTGTAGAGTTATTGAGCTTTTATAGGTAAATAGTAATTTGAATCGCGGTAGGTGTACGTATAAAGCGTGTGGCGTACACCTTTCATTTTTCCTTCATTTTTATGGAGAAATCATTCCCAGAACACGCTCGCACGTGCCAGACAGTTAATGCGTAAACAAAATTACATGAAGTATACGGGGCGAGGAATTGTTACAACATAAGCGATAAAACTTTAAGTAATATCGGATGTTTTTCAGTATTCTTTCGTAGTTTGTGGACTTTTGAACCAATTCTAATATCAAGATGCGATTTTCACTAAAGACTTATAACCTGCTTTCCCGTAAATAGAAAATATAGTGTATGTCCTTACATTATTAAAAAGGTATATTCTTAAACTTTCGGATGTGTTTTTTCCCATATTTACCTCTTCAAAAATTTTAATTCTTTCATTGGTACTTCGATGAATTTCGTCGAATGCTCTCATGAATAATGCAAGTTCTTTACAATAAAATATTGAGCTTTGGATTAAAGTTTGTCGGTATTGAAGACCAGATAACATTTACAACATTATCAGTTTTTGTTTTATTTTTAGCCACAGTTCCATTATTTTTTTCGTGTTCTTCAATTCTCGCGGTATCATCATCTTCTTCAGAATCTTTTTCTTCATCGTCATCGCCAGGATTGTCTTCACAAGAAGTGTTTTCATAATCCGAATCTTCTGAATCGTTACTAGATTCAACGAGTTATAGCGTCAAGCTTAATTATAAATAAACCTAGCTAATAGCTGAAACAGTCAAACACTACAAATTATCCTAATTTTTCTAAATATTGTGAACAATGGACGTCAAAAATAGTGATTTTTGATTACCAATACAACAAATTTGACTCAAAACTTGAATATGTTCGAAAAATATAATATACATGTTATTTCGGGTTAAAATTAATCAAACTTCTGGCACATTTGCGCTCTATTGGTCTCGAAACGATTAAAAGCTGCATTTTTTAACTACAAATACTAAATTTAAAAATTAAAAATTATAAGTTATCAAAAATATATTAAATAAAATCCACCAAAAAACTGATAATAATACAGACCGATATTATTTAAAACTCAGTCACACTCAGAGTTCAAGAATTTATAAAGTTAATGAATTTTTTGTTTTGTTTTCTAGTCAAAATAGACCGATTTTCTTGGTAGATTGAACTGTTGTTATGTCTATCAATTATTTTATTTGTTTTCCAGAGTGTATGCTTATTCTCCCCATCAGTGCAGCCAAATGTTATTTTTTTCTAAATTGGTTTTTTCAGTTACAATTTTAAGAATTTCCTAAATTCTAATATTACAGAGTAAAAAAAAAAATTATATACAATAAATTTTCCCGTGTGAGCGATAGAATGAATCACGCTGTTTCCTAATTTCAAAATAAAAGCTTTACTTCTGAAAGGAAATGAATCCATGTAAAAGGCATGTATCTACTTTTCTCTAAAGGATATTTTTAGAAAATTTAATGTCTAGAAAACTCGTTAAGACTATTGGCACAGCCCGTATCAATAGGTAACTGTAAAAACACCTTGATTTATGTACTCAAATTTTATAGGTACCTTGTTCTCGGTATCAGAATAAAATTAATGAGATTTTGGCAAAAAATCAAGATTTAATTTTACGGAAAAATTTCAGGGCAATTGACCTATAAATTTATTTTAATGCCTCCATTTTGCAATATTAAAAAAATACATTTTTTAAAGAAACATGTTTTTTTCTGTTTTAATATAGATACATCTACTGTAGCTTCCTCAGGCATACTTTGGACAGTGGCGATTTTTACTCCTCAGTCATAACAATAATTCTTAAATTAGAGTCAGTTATTTTTTTGGAAATAGAAAATATTTTGGTAGTAAAATATAGCCCATATTTTTTTATTTTACATTTAATTATAACTTTCTTATAAAATATAGAGTCATTGATCATTTTCGTAGATCTTTGTTAATTATGAGATATTTGTATACCCATTATTTATAACCATAAAATTAGGAAAATTAGTAAAAACGAATAATTCAAATAAGTATCACAGGGTGTTTTAAAACAAAATTATTTGGCGTTGTTTGTTTTTGAAAGAGACGTGGATTTGAAAAGCTTACAAAACTTTAAGGCATAAATAATAATTATTTGCAAGTCTTTTATGAATTTATCTGAAATCTAAGAAAATATTCGTGTTTGCCTTTAGAAAAAAGGAGCCACCCCAATTTTCATGAATACATCTAAAATATTTATTAAAAGAAGTGAATTTTTTTTCCATCTTCAGCACTCTGTAACTTAATAAGAAGCGAATTCGATCCATTATTGTTAATCATTATGTACGGGACTTCCTGTATTAGGTATATATTGCAAAACCATCAATGTTTTTTAAACGCAAACACTAGAATTAGTCGAAATTTTCAATAAAATCGAAACAAAAGGAATTAATTAATAGCGTATTTATTTACTGGTGAAGCAGATGTTTTTGTGGCGTTTTCAGTTTACAAAAAGCGTTATAAACAGTTGGTACCAAGAGAAGGAATGATATGTTGCAGAGATCTGAAATTTCAGGTACATTAACATTAGCTCGTGTTTTAACTCAACGATGACAAATCAATAAACTTGGAGATATTCGACGAAATCTAGATAAAAATTATAACATATAAAGTTTAGAAAAAAATCTTACTCAGATAATGAAGAGAAAAGTCAAGTAAATCGCACATAGTTTTATTAGTTATATTTTAATAATATTTCTTTAAGAACTTTTAGAAAATGATCACTTATCATTTTTATACTTAAAAATTTATTGAAGGAACGTCTAATTTAAAACACACCAATACTGATTTTACGACCCTGTCAAAAACAACAATTATCAAGTCTGTAATGGGAAGAGAACCAACTAAAATAAAAACCACTTAAATGAATTAGTTTTGGAATCTGTGAATAAAGTGTGCGCGCATTAGTTTACATATCTCGATATAAATCACTACAGATTTGGTAAGAGGAAAAGAAAACTCCCTAGTTCCGCCTTTTAAGGGCACGTTCCTATTTATGGCATATGGATGAGGGGTTTACAGTGCCTTGAGAGTAACAGAGATTATCTATATCTACAGGATGTAATTAAAATATGGTACAAAGGACAAGAAATGTTCAAATTTCAACTTTCGTTTGAATATACGTCTTTGTCATTCGTCTGATTTCTATACTTTCACAAACGAACAAACGAAGATTAAGCCAATAAACTTTACATGTTTTGTCAAATTACAAATCCGGTATTTGTTTTATTTGTCAAATATTGGTTGATGAATATAATTACCCTTTGCAAATGATTGTTTTTTTAGTGTTTATTCGCATATTATCAAAACCGTATTTGCTTTTGTTTTGGTCTTGCATAAATTAAATTATTTGTAAATTGTTGTCCAGTTTGTAGGGACTAAAACAAAGAATCGAAGTCAGTATTTTTCAAACCCTTGTATAAAAACATGGATTGTACTAATTAAGCCTCCTACTACAATCATAAAATATCTAATAAAAACAAAAAAAAAATTTTGGTAGAGTATTAGCTCTTTTCAACCATATTAGCGTATTTTTTGTGAATGTCAATTTTCTTTATATGTGCTTTATTATCTTGCAAGACCTTTATGATAATAATAATATTAAGAAATAACTGATTGGGATTGGCTTTCTATGTTCGAACTTTTTGTGGTAATACCTAAATATGTTCCATAAATATTTTTCGGTAAAAGTCTAGTTTAACGTAAAACTTACCAAAAACTATTCGAGAATAATAAATATGAATCCAAATTTGTAAGGCTAGATAGTAAGGTTTAATATTTTATATAAAAATGTATTAAAAACAGACGTTATTATATTTATTATACAAACACAGAAAGTATTACTACTAGTACTTTTATGTAAGCTTGCGACAATTTATCTTTAGATTTTTCTCCTTCTTTTATTTTCTTTTAATGAAAATAAAATATGAATATCAAACTTTTCGCTAGATATACTATAACATAATCCATGCAATAAAAATAACTACTATTAGTCAATTTCTTCTACCAAATTTGAAATTTTATTAATTAGTATAAATTTTGAAATAAAGAATAACGTTTTAATAGTGGTTTCATAGTCAAATAAAACCATATGTTCATGGACCACATGCCATGGAATATCTATTCAGTTTCATGCCAACTGAAACAATTTTTTATATACCACTTGCTACTTTTCTCTTCACATGTGTTAATTTATTATCATAGAATTCCATATTTATGTAAAACACCTCGTAGAATATTATGGCACAAAAAACGTTTGAAATATGTTTTTACGGTCTCCTGCTTACAAATCGGGTGGTTTTTTTTTGTGTTAAGTTTGAAGTGGTCTTAAGTGAGTGATAATCTGTTTTAAAACTTAAAATAAAAAATGAATAAAAGTACATATTGAAAAGTTTTGTTCAGGAATTATTATTACATTTTACAATTTAAAATATGTAAATTATATTTTGCTATAAATGCATTTTTTTATTTATTATACGAGACGTATCACATTTGCATAAGTATATATGACCAAAAAAACATTTAAATCTGCTTTTATGGAAAAAGAAATTTACATACAATTTTGAATTATCCACTGTACATAACTATTTACTATTACTACAAATTTACATCTAATCCAATTCCTTTGAAAAGGCCGATAAAAACGTTGTTTTCTGTCAAACAACACCTGTTCAACAGAAGTGCCGTTTCCTGGATATAAAAGATTTTCCGAATAACTACAGGTTTTTTTATAGTTTCCGTCGACCTGAAAACCGGTGTATACATTATACGCTCGAAAATCGGTGTCAGAAGAACTAACTGACGGGTTAAAACAATATACAAAAGATGCTGTATTTCCTTCTTGCCTACGCATTTCATGCGTGTAGATATGTAACGAGTGTCCCAAATTTTATGCTGAAAATATCAAAATTTTAATAGAGAAACTCTTACGACTTGCTATCATGATATGTTGTGAAAAGAAAAATGCATTTTATTTATTTAAGTTAGTCCTTTATGTAAGAGTGCTAATCTCTGATTGTCAGACAATTGTGAGGCACAAAAGTTATAACATTTGCTTATTGCCTATGGGCAGCTTGCAGCTAGAATAGAAGCTAAAAAACTTTGATTGTTGGAATAAAACACCCAATTTTATACCATCAAATTATATAAATTTAAAAGTGGATAAATGTTCAAGTAAGTATTTCGCCATGGACATCCACCATCTTAGTACCTTATATATATCAAATTTCGATTGATCAATTATATCGTTTAAAAGGTTAGAATATGGTCATAAAAGGCGTGTTGGTTTGATTAACGTCAACGATAGAAATTTTTTTTTATTAACGGTTGAAGTTTTTAAAAGCTATTCAAAAATTTTAGTACCTTACCATCAATTAAATAAAAAATAAAAGCTATGTACAACAGAAAATCATGTGGTGATAATTAAATTAGTTAAAATAAATAGTAGGGGAAACTAATTTTTATTTAAAAAAATTATATCAGTTTTTGGAACAGTTTCTGCTATTCCTGAATGGTAAATATATACAGGGTGCGGCTTTAGTGCGCCGAGGTACATTATATCCGTTATTGAAGGAGATATATTAAAAAAGTTATTTACAAAAACTGTAGGCAGTTTTGCAATTCACATTTTAAAATTAGTTCCAAATATACAGTGTGTTCAGGAACGCAGTGCCAGACAAAAATTTTGTTTTTTTAAATGTAATAACCCGTATATTTTTACATTTTTATAAACCTATTGCCGAGCTCATTTCAACGATCAAAACGTTGAAAATTAATAAAAACGGCTTACTTGTTCCTATCCTAGCTTTTCAAGTTCTATGCTATGGTTTAAAAAAATATTTGATACAGAGTGATCAAAAATTTGAAATCCCATCTGATTTTTAATCACTCGTATACTTACTTTAAAAATGACCCTCCTATAATAACTCACTATTTAACAATAGTAAAATAAAGAATTATGAATGTTAAGATTTATGCTATTCAATATATACATAATATAATTTTCCATTAAATCTGTTTTTTTTGTGGGTTGAATCTTATTCCATACTTTAGGAGAACTATTTCCGGTGTGAACACCCTACGCACAGATATATTCACATTTCAAAAGGGGAGAACCACCGTAGAAACATAAACAAGACACTTGCGGGTTCATTGTCACTGGGAATTCAAGGTAAGCATCCCTAATCAACAATCCCAAGAATAGATTTACTTAGAAGTCGAGAACTGTTCTATGGTTCTTAAACATTTTACCGGATAGTGAACAAAAGTAGTTTATATTTACTTATTTTAATTTTAGTGTCAGTATACTAAACCGGATTTATAAAATCTTCAATAGAATTATTTTTTTTTCCTCTTAAATAAATCATAATAAATTCAGTGCTTATTTGATATACTGGTCAAGAAATGAGTTTTGGTAATAAATATATAAGGAAGGGCAGTACTAAATAAGTAAATTTCCTTTAATAGATAATCAAACATTTTTATCAAGAAAGAAACAATTTTACCAAAATAATGTTCAATGATAAGTCTGCTTCCTGAATTCTTATTAATCGAAACACAGAAAAGTAATCAGAGATATTTTGCAGTGCATTTACCAAAACATCTTTTTTTATCAAAGCAATAAAAAATAATAAAATATATAACAGTAAACTAAATTTGATTAACTATAAATATCATATATTAACCCACAACAGTTTCTTAAAGAGCTTCTGTTGATACTTGCAACAATTTTAACAACTTTCACCCTTTGGCGAAAGGTATCATCTAGTTAAAAATATTAAATTTGAGAGGGTTATATTTTTTGCTCAGGCACTTAAATATCTATGTATGAAATTGCAATATTGTAGCACCAAGAAGCTTCCAACATATAAAAAAAATGGCCCTGGGGTTCGATGGTTATTTGCGGCATCGCACCCACAACAACCACAAGCTGTGTTGTGTCTGCGAATGTGGCACACGTGTCACACGGCTGTACAATTGGCACGTGGCATACAAATCGAGGTGGAGGATGAATTAACAAGCGTAAGTATTTCATAGAGAATTAAATTTCAGATCTAAAACCTTTCATTCAAAATACGATCGAAAATACAGAAAAGTTGAATCTGCAAATGAAGAGATTAAAGTTGCACTTAGGCTTACCAGAATAAACTAAAACTATACAACTACGATCTTGAAACTTTTTAATTTTAAGTAATTTTATAGAAGATTTATATAGTTGCTTGATGGTAAAACAACTATTTCTGGAATTTTGATTTTGTGCACTCCCGGGGAAAGGAAAAATAAACTTACAAAAATGTCGATTACTATTTATAATTTGGTATTTCAATTATTTGCTGTTTATTCCGGCCGTTTACCATTATTAGTTAATATGTTACTTGATGTAAATAATCTGATCTTTGATTAGTACATTTTTAACCTAATCTAACAAAGAAAATTATTCTGTTTCTTACTAATATATTAGTAAAGCTATTGGCTCAATGGCCATAATCTTTTAATCAGCTTCGTGCTTTCGATCTTTTTGGCTGCAGTTCCCTAAAAATATCTTAACTCAGCCTTGCAGGATATCTCCTGAATGTCTGAAAGTTTTTCTACAGATTTAGAATAAAGATTTGATTCCACACACGAATTCATGTGAGAGAAAGTGAAGAAACGAGAATGCATTACAATTTTTCTTCTAACATCTTCAAGTGAGAATATCGGAGGTGAGAACGTTGTTCCAGTCAATTTGAAACTAACGTACCGGCAGTCATGATCTTACCTCTAGCATAACGGAGTTCGAAACCAGTTTAACGAAGAGAACAGATTATTGTGCTCTCTCTCGGTTATGTAGTTATATATTATTATTCATATTCTTTTACTTCTCAAGATTTCTGTCTAAGAGATTTGAAATTCTTTCTGAATCTATATATTACTTTATTTGAATATTAATTGCTATTTCTATTAATCCCAGAGAAGGTTTCTAGTCCCAAAGCGTTATTGAGAACTTCTTCTAGGAAAATTGTCTGCTATTTTTCTCTAAATTTAGCTATTGCTTAAAAATTTGTCAAAACTTATTGAGAGGCTCCAGGTTCGTAAACATTTAATCCTGATACTTCTGTTCTGGATACGCTATTCCATTCTTTCTTGTATCTAAACCTTGTGGTAAAATTCTCCTCCACAAAGCTAAGCTTTTTCTTTGTTTTAGATTGATTTATGCCTCTTTCCTGATAACATTCTCTGAGATATGAATGATACAAAAAATGTTATCTACCTAAATCTGAAGAAATAGCTTCTCTTGATGGTTCATTGAATTTTACTGATTTTATTGTAAGTGTTATTTTTTCATTGTAGACCCATTTGAAAAACTATCTTTTGGGGCATAAAACCCCATTATATATAATAATTTTAAATGCCAGTTCTTTAAGTTACCAAGCATGATTTTCTAGTGTTTCCTCCTGCATTTTCGATCACTGGAAACCCGGATTGGACTTAAAAAATATTTTGTATTTCTTTGAACTCTCGATACAACTTTTTAAACTTATCCGTCTCTCTCAAAGTTCCAAATAGATTTAGAATCGCTGAGAAAGTTATCGATTATTACTGACGCATTTTAAATTATGTTTCTTTTCTCAGCACAATACGGTTATGTTAATTGTTGTTATACCTTGGACTACAAAAATAAAATGTAATATTTAGCTTTAGATTTAAAAGCAACGCAGGTGCAACTAGAACATATGCATGATAACCAGAGCGAAGGGACGCCCAAATTCATCGCAGTCCTGTTCTAAATTTGTCATGGAATGCGCCGCGACGCACGGTGTATGGCATTCGACGGCGGCGGAGACATTTTGGCCGGCGTCCACGACCACCTCTTGCTCGGCTTGTACGCTGTCTTCATGATTTTCTCAGTTTTCCAAGCCACTGACTCACCGGATTCTCCACTTGTTTTTTCGTTTTTGAGATATTCGTCTGGCTTTAATATATCTTTTAATAAAATACGAATACAGTTTGTATAAAGCGGTCTGGTATTGTTTAGAAAACAGAGATTTGTAACCAAAATAAATATTTTTTTGTGGTTATTTGAGGCACATCAATCAAACAAAAAAAATTCTCCTAAACAGGAGATGCTCAAAAATAGAGTAAATAAAATTAAAATAATAATAACATGTTTTAAGAGCAATAAGTAAGTTTAAGACTAAATGGAAGTTAAGGACTTTAGATGTATATATTTATAATTACCTTCAAATGTTAATTAGTCGCAAAGGTTTAGACTATTCAAAACCTTATTATGACTTTTAAACTTTCATATTTTTTATTTAAAAAATAATTCGGGGAGCTCATTTTTCAATATTTAAAAAGAGTTTATAGCCAAAATATAAAGTCAAAGTAAATGCATTTTTAATAATTGATGCATAGTTACTTAGACAATGTTTGCAAATGAATACAAATATTTATTTTAATTGAATCACGAAACATTAGTAATTCCTATTCATAACTCTACAAGTTAGTGCAGCTTTTATTTGTTTAAAATGTAATTCAAAGTCAATTCAGTTGCGTAAAAATTTCCTTAATTGCCTGACAGGCATTAGGACACCGAACATTTATTGCACATAAAACAGAAAATTTGTTTATTTTAGAACAAAATAAACTACTTTATTATTGGCAAATGTATTTATGAGGGTAACACCGTTGAAATGTTACTGGTATTCGTATTTTTTTGTCATTGACCCTGCATGCTCTATTGCTAGAAAAGACTAATTATTTTACTATCAATATACCAAATTTCTAATATTTACCAATGTCAGCCAATATGTTTTATTGTGATAAACAAACTTTTATATTCACAGAATTATTTTTAGTATAAAATAAATACAAAAAGAAATAATTAAATCAATTCAGGTTCTTACAGGGTGATTTGGAAAAAGGAAATATGGTCTTTATAACCGAGATACAGAGTGTTTCATGGATTTTCCTTATTTTTTCCCGAGGTCATAATTATCGAGCCTTTCTATAAATTTTTTTCATATTAGGCACAAGTTTCTCATTCAGGGCTCAAATGAACCTCTTACTAATTACAAGAAAAATCCAAGTCCGGATTACCATAAAATTAGAAAGCGATTCTGTCCTTGAAACAGTACCCTGTATATCGAAATTTTGAAAATCTGTTTGCTTATTTGTAAAGAGCACAAAAAATTTAATCAAACAATGTTCTTCGAATTTTTCCGCAGATAATTTTACTATTCAAATTTTTGAGTTGAAATGAAGTTTTTAGCATTTTGACTTTAAAAAATTGGATTATTATTGACTTTTTATAATAAATTATTAAAACTATTAAAAAAAATTGTTATATGAAAAATAAGAGGAGGTTCCATTTTAAAAATACAACTTAGAAATTGCGTTAAAGGACACTTCGTATACATGAAAATAATATTTAAACATAGTGCTGCAAGCTGCCCAAATTTTTTTTAACTGACATTTATCGTACTAATGGGTATTGAATGTTTAAATGTTATCAAATTAATAAATAGAGTCTTAATTTTTTCATTCTCTGACCTCTAAAAATAGATTTATCAAACAAGAGGCGAAAAATATTTTAAAAAAATATTAGAGAAATAAATGTATTGATTTTATTTGGAAAATTTGAGTAACTGTTGCATCGTTATATGACGAACTTTGAAAATAATCCTGTAGTTATTAGGTTTTAGTATTGTTTAAGGAATGCCTCGAAATATACACCAAAGTCAGCTATTCTTGGCGGATTTATTTATTGTCTGGTGTTTAAAGTTAAATATTCATAACTGAGACACAATAATTCTCCAATTACTCTACGGATATTTCTATTTATTCATCCTGTATTAAAGTAAAATGCAATAAATAATATATTCGTTCGCTACAACTTGTGTAAACGTTTCGCTTCCCATAATTTTGGCGTCGCCGTTGATTACTGTAAAAGAAAAACCTCTAAGTTTTAACATCTATTCTGGTAACCACCTCCACATCCGTTCCAGAAGCAAAAGGAGTGGAACTTTCGATCTATTTTCGTCCGCTAGCATTGAACATGAAAGCCATTTCCAGTTTTTCTTTGTTCGGGAATTTGTTGCCACGCCTCATGGGCACCCTTCTCTTCTCAAACCAAGATTTTAGCATTTGTTGAATGTTTCTAAAAATACCGAGCACAATAAAAACTTATGTAAATCGAATGTGTCAATGACTTAGTTTGAAGTTATTGGCAACTACTTTTGTTTCCGTTTTTCAGGACCGATATTTTCTTCCATTCAAATTGAAGTTTGGATAACGTCGATAATTGTAAATGAAAAAGTGATGGAGCTGAGCAATAAAATCCGATTTCGATTTATATAAAAATAATAAATCTGTGCTTAATTCAGATAGTTAATGACTTCCTTATTTTTACATATGGATTTTATAATTTTTAAAAATAAGTACAATATCAAGAATTTTTTCATGAATGAAATTCACCAAGAAACATATGAATGAACTAGGTATCTATAATGAATGAACATGTGCAAAGCAAAAAAAAAACTATTTTATTTAATATATACATATACATCCTGTCCTATGTTCCTGCTTTTAACAAGCAGGACCGCAACACGTGCTTTGTGCCCCGTTTTTATAATTTGGCTTCCGCTTATGTATGTAGAAAGTACTTTTCAACGCCCAATTCTCCATAAACCAAACATACGGAATATCTTGACATCTGATAAGTTGGATAACCACAAAAAATCTGCGACTATACTTTTCAGGTTTTAATAATGCACATGTGAATTCAACGTAGGCTAGTCACTCGTTTCGTGTTTTAAAAAAATACGAAAATAAACGGAGGTTTCGGTTTCAGCGGTCGTATTTGCTTCATTAACATTTATTTTTTTGGATTTTATTTTGACTTGTGCTAACATAGGAATGTTATTTCCGGTTTAAAATTAAAAGAAATATATACGAAGTGACTTTTTTACCTTCGTTTTATTCATTTTGCGTTATGTTATGTATTTTAAACATAATTAATTTTTTTACTAAACCTTTAAGTTTCATTCTATTCTCTTAAAATATTATGATAGAATTTTTTCCCAATTTTAAAGTTTTTTAAGTGATTATTCAAAAGATTTATTTATCACGTTTTTCTTTTTACATCGTTTTTTTTCATTCCGGTTTTTGAACCAAAATCCATTGTTTAATTACCTGAATGCTTATTTTTTTAACACAAATACATAAATCCGTAACTTCTACCCATTTTTTGAAAGTCTAATATCCTCGATATTTGTACTTTTTGTTAATGACTTACATCATTTTCAGATATACGTTCACTCTTATCTTCCCTATGTGTGCATCCTTGCAACCCTCTGGCCAGGTGGAAGGTGCATTAGAGAGCAAAGATAATCCAGACACCCTCATGCCATTAGTGAAAAACCAGACGGGATTCCCCAATTAAAACATTTTGCAATAAGGGTGAGAGTTCAAAAGGGTCAGGCCAAGGAAGTCAGGGGTTGTGCTAGACACGCTCCCAGACATTCTTCGGATATCATCAAGAACTGTCAACAATATTTTGCATTTAAGAGGATTCGGCAAATAAAATATCTATTGAAAAATAACTTATTCCCAATCTACTTTGAAAATTTGAATATTTTCAATGACATTATTGAAATAAACTAAATTTATTGGTAGTCGAAACTAGTTACCTTTATTAATAAATTTTGTGGCATAATTTTGAGTTTCTTTTGATTAAAATATAAATAAAAATAACAGTCATTAAAATATCTATAGTAACAAGTAAGAAACAAAATATTGAATATCGATTTCTTCTTTTATTAAAAATTATTTTGAAATTGATTAATAGACAATACATAAACAATAAATTTCACTAAGGTGTCCAATATCAGATCTTCTGTTAATAGAATCAGATTCTTGATATATAATTCTTTTAGTAAGGTTACTATTCTTTGCTAAAATTTTAACATCATAATTCGTCAAATGATTTTCACTCGATACATGGTTTGCGATAAAGTACATTTTTCTGGAATAATCTAGAATCACTTTTATAAGAATTTATACGAAGAAATAAAATACAAGAAGTTTAGCCTATATCATTTTTATTACAATTATTACATTCAAGGAATCATATAAATTACATTAGATTTAAAAAATCTACATAATTTAGGTGTGATGTTTTTTGTGTAAAGTAATGTAGCAATTAAGTAAAATTTGTCAAAATTGGTTAATCAAATTTTCTAAAAGATATATTGTGTTATAATTTGATATTGCGTTATTTAATTTTGAAATGGCGAGCTCTGTACTAGCAATTAACTAATCCTTTTTCTATAACTATGACCAAGTACAACATTTGAAGCAGTTTTTATTTCCAGAAAATCAAATTTTATTACAAAATGATGTGACAAGTTAATAGAAATGGACAAGAAAAGTACCGAAATAGTTATCCGAAATGATTGCATTTGGTACATTTTAATGATAGTACAAATTAAAAAAATCAGAAGCCCTTTTACCTCTTTGCCTAAATCAGATAATCTTGTACCATTGAGAGTATTTGTTTCCTATCAGATAATGGAGCAAATACTTATAGAAAACGAACCAATTATGGCTCATTTAGAACGAAAAATTAAAGAAAATAGACAAAAAACTAGTACTACTAGTTTACTAACTTTATGGAAGTTATGATAAATAATGATATATTTATTTATATATTTACTTTCACTGAGATGTTAATAATTACCTAAAAAGGGGATTTTGTTATTGAAAATCGTAAAATTTTAAAAAAATTGTTAATGCCCATTGTTTGGTTTTGCCTTTAATTTCCTTCGAGGTTCTAAATTTCATAGAAACAAAAACCGTCATATAATGAAACACATCATGATTTTTCAGAACTACATCTCTATTATTTGACTTAAAGAATTATCTTCTATATTATTACATTCATTTGAAAGAGGTTCTTTAAGTTTAATAAAAGCAAGTGGAATATTGTGAAATGAATAATTCGTCATTATATTTTTTCCACATTTTGAGAAAGCGCACCATCATTTAGGTATTTTCTCTTTTTATTAGAATTCACTCATTTACTATTATTATTAACGGTAACATTAACGAAGAGAATATAATACAGAAATTTTGTAAAAAATAATTGTCGTTTTTATTTTTTCATGTACAAATCGTTGAAGTTATAAATAAAATTCGTATTTTATCTATAAATAGAAATTCAAAATTGGGATATTAGTTCTTTTCTGAAAACCTCAAATTCACATGAATATTTTAAGATTTTTTTCGGTAATATGCAAAATATTTTCAAAGCCTGTTACTAAAAGTATTTTGATTTCCTATTTGAGTCTATTGATATAATGGATAAACTTTTATAAAAAATTACGAGTTCAAGTTATTTAACAAAGGAGTCCGCTTATGTAATTGCTAAATGTTTTCCCTCTTTGGAAAATAATTTGAATCAATTTTTGTGTAGTTAAATCTTTTGTGTCCTATTTAAATTCAACTAGAACAAATTTAAATATATAGCACCCCACTAAAAAAATTAGAAAATGGTATGTATTTCTTTGTTTGTTTAGTACCTGAATTATGAATCACCCCGTATCTTGGACAATATACAAAAATAAACGGAAAAAACCGATACCTCCTAATAACCATTAATAGTCATTTATTAGCTTATTTGACACATTGTAGGTCCATTTAAAAGACCGGAAAAGGGCTTCTTAAATGTTTTTGACCTAACTTTTGGCCCACACGTGCCCTCTGATCTACATACCACAAATATTTCACATCTTTGTTTTGACTAATGATTACAAGGCAACCAATGCTGCATCGAACCAGTTATTAATAGAGTTTTAAATTTATATTTAGGGTTCTAATTATTATTTTTTTCCAAATTTGTATAAAACGTTTCAATTTTTGGAAAGCTAAATTAAAAAAGAAGATAAAATCTGGAATTCCCTACAGTTATTGCAAATTCAAAATAAAATAACTTTTGAACTTTTGAATTTTAAAATGCCATTTATACCATCCGACATTTGTGATGATTTTTCAGAATTAGGGTTCAAATGGCAAGTGTCAACTGGCAAATGGCAATTAGATGAACAATTAAAATTTCAAGTAAAAGAATTGTAAAGTGTAATGTTACTTTTGTTAAAAATGTTTCTCCTTTATAGAACGGACAAGAGTCAAATCCTTGATGTAGATAACTACGACAAGTATTATGTAGTTTTGTCAATCGACATTTTTTGCTTTGGTGCTCGACAAAAGTTTTTATTTTTCTTCGAAGATTTTCTAAAGTTGTCTCTGATGTTGCTTCACCTATTTCAACATGAAGCCTCTGAAACATAAAGTACATATTATTTGCTGTTTTAGTTAACATAAAATCGTTTCTTTTACCTATTCCAACAGAGAGAATCATCACTAATAATTTTTATCAAATATCGATTTACCCAACTGTAGAGGACCTATAGAAGTCAAATTTTCGTTACTATTCGGGGTCTAGGTAATCGTTCTTTAGTTCCAAAAAAAGTATATGATCGAGATTTTGCAACATAACATAACAAATTCTGTTATACCAAACACATATTATCAAATTCTGAATTCTATTGCCATATTCAGGGGATAATTTGGATGATGAGAGCTAAAATTTAAACTGTTATTTGAGTCGTGTTAGAAAACACTTTTGGCATTTTATGTTGATTGTCAAAAAAAAACACAAAAATACGTTTCCTGGGTTATGAAATAAGTGGACTTGATGAGTGGCGATAGGACATTTCAAAATTTACATTTGCAAAGAGGAAATGCAGCGATCAATGTTTCTCATGCTAGATCTTTCCTTTGGTAATAAAATTGTTAGAAATAATAATAATAATGTAATACATATATAAATATACATGTATATAATACCAGTTATTTTCAATTAAAAACCGCATAGAGTATTCTTGAGATTCGTCCATATATTTTGAGTTGAACAGATTATACAGAGTGGGCCACTGAAAACAGTTCACCGTAATATTTGGCAGTAATCATTAGATTTTTAGAAAATACTGAAACGCTTTGATTTTTATTCCAAAAATTACACATTTTCACTTTACAGACATTTGTCTTGTGTCAACCCCCTTCCTTCTACTTCTCAATCCTTTAATCTAATCAACCATATAATCATCCATAACTTTTCTTTCGATATTAACTCCATGTTTGTAAAAAAAGCACGAGTGGTGCTAGTTAAGCTAATAGGTATTTTTGGTTTCCTTCAAAATGGTCTATTTATTTGCAGAACGAGTTGAAATTATTTCCATATTTTTTCAAAACGGGAGTGTGCAAGAAGAACAGCAAGTTTATTTAATCAGCTTCACGAGGACAAACAACTTTATCACTAATACGTACTAGAGTTAATGGAAAAATTTCATCAAATAGGATCCCTAACTAATAAAAAAAGAGCTGTGAAAAGTGAGTCAGGACCGACGCGGCAAAAGTAAAAATTTTAGGTCATGTTAATTTGGATTCTACATCCAGTATAAGAAAATTGGCTGAAGAATCTAGTTTTTCGCGCACAACTGTTCATATAGTATTGAAAGAAAATAAATTTAATCTCTACAAGATACATTTGGTACAGGAAATAATTGAAGATGACCCAGACAGGGGAGTACTACTTTGTGAATATATATGTATATTCCCTATTTAAAATTGAGGGGTTGGAGACGTGGAAAAGAGGGGGTTGACAAATGGTAAATGTCTTTAGCGTGAAAAAGTGTCCCCTTTGGAATAAAAATCTACGTGTTTCAATATTTTCTTAAAATTCAATGAATACTGGCAAATATGAGAGTGGACTGTTTTCAGCGGCTCACTCTGTATAATGAGGGACAGTTGCGTACTAAATCAATATGTTTTTTGTCATTCTTATTTCTGTTGAACAAATAAATAAGCAATAGAAACAAGAAACTGAAGTAGCGACACTGAAAAGAGCAGAATATTCTCAAAAAAAAAAAAATGATTACAGAAATTATGGAGTGCTGTTTACGTTGGCAAGGTAACGAGCCCGCCGTCTAAGTCCAACATGTAATGTGTGTTCTTTTGAGAATGAGCTAACCATAGGAGCTAACCTACAGCTATTTTAAGTCCTATTAGTTAGATAACACATCGTACAACAGAAATAGGAAATTTTGCCAGAGACATCTGGGACAAATATAACCAAGCTTATACATCTTCGAGTAGCTTACTGCTAAATGGTAAATCTCATATTTCAGAACTACTTTCTAGATGTCTTATTTACTTATTTATTATTTAAATTAGCCCTTAATTTTTTTGAAATTTAAATGTAACATTTACCTCCATTGCACGAACCAAAAATTAGTTATATCTTTAGTTCAGCTATTCATTTATATAAATATATGAAGTCTTAAAAATCCTCAATAATATTAATACAATAAATACATTATTATTATTTATTAAGGAATACATACACATATTCTTATTTATTTAATAATCTTAACAATTCTACAATTGTCTAGCTGTTTGTATGTAGGATTATTTTTTTAGTTCTCTTATAAAACTCTATAATTGGAATTATATTAAAATGTGATTTTTAATTGTAGAGTGTATTTAAGAGTTTTGTATTGTTAATGAAATTCACCTTAAAAAATATTAAAATAAAAAAAAATATTTATAGTTAAATTAAAAACGTAAAGATTATTTATTATATTTTATTTTAAAATAATTACTAAAAATTCCCGTCGCAACAACCGCAATAAATTATTTATAAAATATAAACGTAAAAGTGCTTGAAACAATGCGTCGTGTACAACTAAAAGAGTGCAAATAAACATCACAATTTGAAACATAAATATTTGTAAACGATCTAATGAAGAAGGGAGCATGAAAATGACCGAATTGGTTAAGATCACCCGTTTTAGAACTAATTATCTATCCTTCTACTATACTAGATAGTTTACAATAATATATAATATAAGTAATAAAAGTACGAAACGGATTATTTTTGAAAAAAAAAAATTAAACAAGAATATACGAAGCTAGTTAATGGACGTATAGTTTGACAAAAAAAAAAGGTTTTATAAACTTTTTTTCGGATATTTCTCTTTGAAGTTATTCTTACTTAAAGGGACAATTTAGATAATAGTTCTTTGATAAAAAACTTTCCACCAAAATCTCGATTTCATTCAAATTTGCAAAGTATGCGGTCTTTGTATCTAGTTCATGTGCTTTTAAAATTACAAAAAACTTCCATATATTGAATGAACGTTGATAAATTAATACAGAAAATAAATACTATAAATATTTGGCAAAATTGTCAGAACTTATAATAAATAAACAGTTGTTTCTGTAAACTATGAGTTGAAACAATTAATTTAATAATTATTATTGTTGGAGTGAATAAAATAATTTTAAATACATTCATTGCGTTTGATTTTATCATGTATAAGAATTTAATTTACGATTTTTTATATTTATATTTGATTCTTTCATATAACCGCATGTTCTCTTCTACTGTTCTCACAAACCTTCTTGGGAAGGTTCTGGAAGACAATTTTTGCACATGTAGTATAAACGAGAAGAAAACAGAAACCGTATCGAATAACTACATTTCATGAGAAATAACCGAAAAATCTACTATCCAACTTATTTGGTGAGCACATTAAAAAAATATTCGTTTTGTCAAAAATCACTTATTTGGGATTTTCAATCACACTTGAAAACATAAATATATAAATATTTAAGCAAAATCCACGTTACCTAAAAAAATCCAATTATAAATTTGGTTTTAAATATTTTGTAATAACCTTCTAGGCAATATATTTTTATAAACGAATCTTACATACGTTCACAACCGTAAAAAGAGATTCTAGAAGCCTTTTATTAAAAAACATAACTCTTAGTAAAATTTCAAAATTTTACCTAAAATAAGGATAAGTAAAATTTAAATAAATTTTCAATGTTTCCAGTTCGAATCAAATCCCGCTGCAGTATCAGAATCCGAATCGTTGTAACTCAAAGAGTGAAAATTTTTCGTTGGGGTTTTTGGGGTACTTGGAGTGCTGCCTCCTCCTGATTCAAAACCTTTCTTATATTTCTTCTTCGAACCATAAGCTTTTGGTGCTCCCATTGCTTCCTACAAGTACAAAACAACTTTTATGATATCGATTATTTAAATGTTTGTTTACAATGTAATACATTTCCAGGAACTTTTCTTTCATTTTCTTATAAGTATGTGTGTACAAAAGGAATATAATGGAGAAAAACTGAGTAATGCTTTTAGAACATAGAAATTAAAAAATAAAATTAAAAGAAAATTTAAAACAAAATAAATAAGAATTATGGAATCATATATAAAATAGAAAATTAAAATTAAAAACAATATAAAAAACTCTGCTATATTAAAAAAAATGTTACGAGTGTAAAACTTACTTTATTCACGTTATCAGCAGAACCCCACCCTTTAAGTACTTTTTCGTTCACAGAGTCCAGTGGAGTGATGGTTGCTCCACTTCCCACTCCAAGAAAATTACTGAATGCTTCTGTTGTTTTCTTTACTCGAACGTTCAAAGATCCAATCCGTAAAAATCCCTCTTTATCTAAAAAGAAAAAATTAGGTGTTACGTAAACACCTCTAAAATTCAAATTATTTGGTAAATAGTAAATATAATTGATTCCTATTACTAATGGTTTTGCCTATTTTTTTAATATTCTATTAAAAAATTTAAATTACCGATAATTAAAAGTATGATTGTCTGTGGAGGAAATTTAAAAGAAAAAAATATCCATCCATTTTTTTAACTAAACAAATTTTAGTCTGAGCGCTCATGGATATGTTCCAGACAGGAATTGCTGTGCCCAAAAAATGTATGTTTTATAATATTAAGTTGGAAATGTTTAGTGGTGTAAAATTTTAGAAAAATATTTAAGCCTAAAAATGTAAAACTGATATTTTGAAATTGTTAGGTTATATTAATGTTAGTTAAGATTTCTTTGTAAAAAAAATTTTTGGTGGAAATGAATTCACTACGAAAATTTGCGAGTATTTGATGCGGACTAGAACATTACTGTATTTTCAAAAAATAAAACAAATGAGTTGGATATTTATTATAGTCATTTTTGAAACAATTTGGTAAAAATCTTTCAAATTCTTATTAATGTATTTCCATATTTACAAACTATAACTAGAAGAACAATTTTTAATATTGAACATAAGTCAAAATTTGTTTTACACTTAGACTGGTCTGAAGATTTTATGCGAAGCTAGTTGCAGAAGCTTTTACTCACCCGACTGCTTTTTCCTTCCTTTTATCTCTGTAAAAAATAAAAGACACACATCTTTTAAAAACGTTTTATTATAAAATGTTGACCAGGATGATCATGCAACACCGTAAATCTATTACCTACTGTACAATGACCAAAAACTACATAGTGTAAAATTCAGCAACAAAAGTGCCACCTACATATAATTACAAAAAAAAGTAATTCAGTTTTAAAAAGGTAACAAAAACGATAAAAGTGTGCTTTTATTTAATTAAAAACAAGTAAATGAGGGCTTATAAAACTATAAAAATATATATAGTGTGAGTTACGACGATTCTATCAGGTTTTTTAGCGGTGCAAAGATTTTTTTGATGTTCAATAACAATTGATAGACTAAATTTATTATTCACAAGGTGATGAAAAATAAAATTCAAATTTTGAAAATCTAAATAAATTGCTTAATTTCAATAGGAAAAATAGAATTCTAGTTGGAAAATAAGTGAATTCCCTGAAGTCAATACGCAATTCGTGCAAAATATGTCACTTATTATGTCATATTCTATTTATTGAAACACCATTTTTGTTACCTGTTTAAACGAATCTAAAACTACTACAGTATTTATAGATATATAAAAAGAATTAAATTCTACTAGGTGAGAAGTTCCACCCTTAACCTGGTGATGTGAAAAGAATAAATGTGTTTACTAAATAGTGTTACTGCATCAATAAAGTATCAATAAGCTTAAAAAAAATTACCAACCAGCTACACAAATGCTTATTAAGCAATGAAATATGATGAATTAAGCAAAAATAATGCAAAATGGTTTGGGTAAGAATTTTTGCTGAACTTATAAAATAAGAAATTAATATATTTTGCAGAAATGTGATGATTAGTTATTAATATCAAAGTATAAATGTAAATAATTATTTTTTTAGTATAAATTTAATTGAAAAATGTGATGAACATAAATTTTATAGATGATGTTCGTAAATCACCGTTAGAACGTTTGTTGGGAAACATCTCTTGTCAATTGGATAAATAAAACTTATATTCTTTGCAACATAAAGAGGTAAAACTGTTCATTTGACAAGTTAAAATGAACTTTAAAAAGGTCTTAATACAATTTTTTTTTTCGATAATGGACTGTTCGTATCACTAAACTTCCATCAATCTTTCCTCACAATTTTTTCCCATTTACCTTTAATGCCATCTTTCGTATTTTATATATTTTTTACTAAGACGTATCTCCAGCAAACACAATTTTTAGTTAAAAATACCATCTATTTAATGGGTACAGAGTGAGGAAATCACATACCACACAGAATTAGATGTCTAAACGGTCATAATTTAAAAAAATATTTTTTATAAGTACATGTAAGAAAATAAAGGCTCTACTTTAAAAAAAATAAGTAGACACTGTGGTTAAAAAAATGTTTGTTTTAAATGGAAATTACCATATTTTATTACATTCTCTAAATTTACTATTTAAACAATTTTATACACTTGGGTGTTAAATTCATATCCCACATCTTGGATTTTAAAACACATTTAATTGTCCCCATCTTTTTAGTCGAACAGGGTAACCAAAAACTCAAGTGTAACAAAATCTGGGATGTTCCATTTACGAAATATAACTTTGATGAGACACAATTTTCTGAAGCATTAGTGTGTATCTAAAAATGTTTTTTAAATGTAGTCTATTACTGATAAATTGTTGTACATAACATTTAGCAAAAAGATACCAAAGTCCGTGCCGTATATTGTCTCGATATATATTTTTGTATAATATTCTCAAATATGTGATGCTTAGAAATTTCAGATTACCAAAATTAAATGGACAGTATACATTTCATCAATTAAAATACAAAATCTTTAAGAGTATAGCAATTTGGAGTTTTCATACTTAACAACTAATTTCTTTGAAACATTAAATTTCCAAATTATAGAACATGTGTTTCATTTAATATTCCTTTTTATAGTTTTTGAAATTCCAATGTACCAAATATTCAAAAAAATCACTACGTATAATACTTCAATTTGCAATTCTTGCTCTAACAGTAATATTTATATTTTTTTATTATGAAAAAGCTTTGACTAGTCAACAAGACTGATTATTATATTTATTTTATATTATATTGACATGAATGTTTTTTTCTATTAGATAAGCAATGCTAATTACCACATGATATATTATGTCAACAAACTCGCTTTACAAAAGAAAACTGCAAATTCAACAGTTTATGTCGACTTGACGTAAACCACGTAAACCACCTTATCCAAAAAGGTTTACTAAGAGAGTTAGGATTTATTTCAAGTTAACATAAAATGAGGTCTAGAATTTGTAGTTTTCTTTTGTGAAGAGAGTTTGTGTAAATCTTCAATTTTAATTGACAGTAACAAGTTTGTTACATGAATGATCAGAAATCAGATTTCTAGTTAATGAATGAAAATTTTTAAAGCATAAGTACGATATAAAATAATAAGAATTCTATAAACAAATAAAAATAATAATAATTTTACTGTTGTCTAAAATATATTGATTTTAAACTTGATAGAGGCTCTGATTTAGAAGAAATGTTGGTCGAAAAAATGTAATATTGATCTTTAAATTTTTTGAGAAAGTTCATAGTTTGTTGAATTCCACAGTAGAAGGACCACTAATAACTTTTGTCGGCGCAGAAATGGTTTTGTTGCGAAAGCTCTTACTCCTATATTTACCATGCCGAAACTTTTGATAACCATACTCACTCCTCATTGTTACGTTTTGACCCTCTTTCTGTTCTTTCGCTAGAAAATAATAATCAGCGGTCCTGCCGCTGTAATCCCGAATTCCTGGATCAGCTTCTAAAAAAATAAGTTGAAATTGACTAACTGTTATATAATGAAATATTAGTAACATCTGCCAATTAACAGATAATAATGTTAATTTCAATAATACTTAATTAATGATTATTATTAATTTGAAGACTTTATTGATTTATATTAGTAACTTGAAATATCAATTGCTTTAACGATTTTTTAAATATTGTACAAAGATTGTATAGAAGCATAATTAGACCTAAAAAAGTATATAAAAGCGTTATAATGTAGTAACTAAGAATGTTTTATATAACTTTTAAGTATAAATAAAAACTGTTACAGGACTGACTTAAAATCTAGCAAAGTTAAAATAAAAATTTAGGATCAAGTGCTATAAAAATCAACTCTTATAACTGTTTTGGTACTTACTGTAAACTTCAATTAACAGTTTGAATACGTTTTTATGTCCAAATTGGGCAGAAATATGTAGTGGTGTGTATCCCTGGAAGGACAAATACAATTTATTAAATCATAAAACAGAAACAATTATATATACAAAGAGTTATCTTTACTTATGATTAATTAAATTTTTATTATTTAATGAAATGACGACGTTACGAACTTTATTTTCATGTGATAAGTGAAAATTCTTTCGAGCAGTGTTAGTACGACTGGTGAGAGATCAGAATTTTTAGGATTTGTTAATAGAAAATGCATTTCTGGATCCGACTTTTTAACACAAATACGATTTATACGATGATTGGTATATGACACAATTATATGAGAGTTTTTTATTTTTATTTGTACAATCGGACTCAGAATTTTTTTCGTAGTTAAAGTACTACTCGTATCAAACTTAACCTAAAAAAAAATCCATAATAATATTATTTAGGTACAAAAAAATTCCGCCCCATAAATATACAAAAGTATTATTACTTAAAAGCTCTTGTGAAAACGCATTGAAATTTTAAAAAATAAAATCGAGATTATATATGGTAAAATATTCATGAAAATGATTTGGTTGTAAATAATTCTTAAACTTATCGATCTTAAAATTCGCACGAAATTATCCCGGACGTGCCTTTATTTGGCAGATACAAATTAGCATCATTATGTTTATTATAATTAATGTTGTTTCCGAACTGAATTTTTAAGAGATCGGTGAAACTCAAGCAGGTGCATCGTCGCCAATTATGGAACATGGCGTTTATCTGATCGTGGCCAAATAAAAATTACAATTTATTGTGTTTTCAGTTTCCCCATGTCAAAATCTGCGATAAGATTTTCGGAAAGCCATAGGCAACTCGTTAAAGAGAATGAATAATGGGCGTTGTCATTTCACTACCAAAAAAATGAAAGTACGTCAAATTTCTATTTTCATATATTAACAATGTAAGTACAATATAACATCTAAAACTATAATATACATTATTTTCAATGCAATCTGTTTTTAATAACCAGGAGTGCATATTTATTGTTTGTAGGATCATTAGGTTTCTATTTAGGTGCGCCCAAAATATATTATAATCCAACCCCGATAAGTTAAGGAGATGAAAAATTCAAAATAGATAATAGATTATAGTAGTTAGGAATATTAACAGGGTTTATAATTTAAAACACTTATGAAGAAACAAAAAATCGAGGTATATCTGCAATTTTACACGATATCGTATTACTCATCTTTTAAATATTTAGCGGTGTATTTTAATTAAATATACTGTATATTATTCAATTATAAACTTGATTGAAGATTTTTTGCCGGAAGCGTTATTTTGAACTAAATTGTTTTGTCATTTTTTATCGTCCTTAATAGTTCAAACACATATTTGACCGGATTTATGAATTTCAAAAGTTAATTAATAGAAAAGATGCGACTAAAAATCACTTTTAGAGTAGGTAAAAAATTACTTAAAACAATAATATCGTTGATTCCTTCTGAGATATTTGAGGGAACCGTCTCTGTTCGAAACCTTCATAAATTCATATCCTGTGGAAGTGAGATTGCGTATAGCCGATATATATTCATTCTGAAATTTAGCCGTTTATTAATATTTTTATCAGAACTTGATCCAATTAAGACATCTCCTCATGTTGAAGGTAATGAGATGTATTAGCACCTTGTTGTTAATATGAATTTTTCTCATTAGTTCGAGTCCAATTGAATTAAATTTCTTTTGTCTGAACATTTTAAATTTTTATGCATAACTTATTCCTTCATATTTTCGGTGATGGTTATCAACGTATTAACATTTTTGCCCAAATAAAAATAACAAAATAAAAGTTTTTTAATAGTCAATGAGAATAAGTATCTTTTTGTTTTAAAAATGTTTGCCTCTGATTATCCAAATTGATAGAGTATTTTAAAAGGATATTCTTAAATCCATTCTTTTTTTTATTAATCCCATTTTGATAATCTCGGCATCCATTAGGATTGATTAAATTTTGTTAGGAAATTCATTAGATTATATATTTGTTTTATGTGTCTGCATCTTACTTTCAAATGTTAAGGCGTAAATTCCTGGAACTTGAAGATTTATTTTATGTGTCAGTATATAAAAAGAATGTATCCAAAATTATTTATTATGTTATTTATTGGCCCTAGGTAAGTACTTCCTTACGAGGAAGAGTCAATTAAATAAGTAGGAAAATGGTTTTTAAAAGATTCGTGTTGGATCGATTTAGGTACATATTCTGTTGAGAAATAAACAAGAAATTTATCGACCGTGGCCGAATAGAAAAAAAAAAGATGTTTAGTACTTACTACATGCTTTATTTTTTTGTAGTTTTTTAAATATGAAATATATATATACATTTTTGAAACCATTTCAACGAGAAAACTCCAAAAAGAGAAAAATGAGGTCATTTAAAAAAAATAAGAAATAGCATTGGTGATTTTTCCAGCAAACCAAAATATGTCACACCTTTCCCTCCGAATATCGAATATTAATTGACATATTTTTTGTTTTTCGTATCAATCAGTCCTTTAACGTGCATACTGTTATCTGGAGAGCACAGTATATCAAGTGTATAAAAAAAAATTAAATATACATCTGTTTTCATAAGACATTCATCAATCTTAGAACTAAATGTGATATAAGCAATATTAAAAAATGTTACAAACGAAACTAGTAAATATGTTTAAAGTATCCATTTTGAAAATATTTTAATCTACTACATAACTTTGATATAAATCAACCATATGCTTTTTAAATGAGGTCCCCTCTATATATTATTTTAAAATCGGATTGCTGACCTTTTAACAATTTTTTTGACATAACGTTTGATTAGGTTATACATGGTATTTTAAAATATATTGGCACCTTTGTATTAAAATCATACCTCAAATTCAACACCCAGAAATGGGGGGAAATTGTAAATTCCCACTTATGTAATTCAAATTTAAAATAATATACAAATGATTTAAAAAAATGATTTGTAAGAATTATATAATATCCTGCATGGTTCAAAGTTTAAAGCAGATTCCAAATAAGGGCCTTAAACTTATGCACTAGTTACCTTAATAACAATTTTAATACCTTTTAAAACAAGACATGTATCAACCTTTGTCTTAATTCAAATTTATAAATATTGATTATATTATATATTTATTACTCTCTCAAGGCTAATACTCTATACATTTTTTTGAGCATTATTAGACATAAAATTAACTTATAATGAACTTAAACATACATTTTATTAGTAAGATAATTTAATTTACAGATTATATCTTTTCATGTAGGTATTCAAATTTTTCTCCTGGGGGTGTATTTTATTAATGGCGAAGGCGAAGCGCTGTCGCCATTTTCCAAAAATATTTGTTGCCACTTCGGTGCCAACTTTAAAACTATTTTAATTCATCTAAACACAATTCTTCGAGTTATTTTAAAAGATAATAAAAATCAGTTATTTTTATACTAAAATTATTTATAAGGTCATCGAACAATGTGGTATTATTAACGATTTGATATTTTAATAAAATTTGTAGTAATAAATAAACAATGGAATGGGTTTTTGGTCTCTGCTTTATAACTTGAGAATTAGAATATGTGAATTTTTTTGATTACTTTGATATTTCCGAAAATACTTAACTTATTTCTTTTAGATTCGCATCTTTTGTGAATACAGAAATGTTGGAAAGAGATATAAAACAACCAGTATATTATTGCAAATGAGAAATCTAATAAAATATTAAGTTAGTTTTATAAAACAAACAAATAAAACCATGGTTTTTGCTTTCCTTGCTATTATAAATTGCGATACACTAAACTCTTCCTATAGTAAAAGCGATTTAGTATGCTGTTAGAAACTGTTCGATATTATTATGTTTGGTGATTTTAATATTTTGTTTGATTATAGTGCTCCGATTTTTTATTCAGTTCCCATCAGGTCAAGTCCAGTAGCGCTTAAGGGGATTTACGAAGACCGTCAGTTGGTGAAGTAGACACATGCCGTGCATTCTTTATGACCTCAGATGTCACAGCAGAGATAATGCTTTAATACAATAGATAACAACTTGTTTATGACATTTTACATTTGTACGTCGCTGGTCCGGTCGCCCCGAAACGACTTATTAAAATCTGCTTTACGACCGACAACTATTTTTTATTCCTCCATATGGCTTTGTTTGAATAATGTCCGAAGAGATGTTCATTTTGATTTTTTAGATTTTATTTTATCTGCAATGTTAAAATATAAGTAATTAGAGCGGAGTTTGTTAACAGAATTAGAAAAATCTAAAAATCTCAAGGAGTAAATCTGGATGTGAACAAAAAAAATAAATAAAAAGTTTTGCAAAGTGGTTCAAATTTGACTTTTTTGTAGAGTATCTTGTATATTTTAATATCTCCTAAAAACTGGTTTAAGCTGTGGAATTTAAGTGGCATCAATTAAAGAGTAAATAAAAATACTGCTAATTTATCTTAGTAAGTTTTCACTTGTTACAACGGTTTGCAAAAAGTGCTCATGACCACAAATATCGTGTATGCATTTGACAAATCGTTTATTTGAAATGGTGCTTGATATATGGCTTCATTCCCCGCCAACAATTAAAGTAAATATGAATTTTTTAAAAACCCCTTATAAATATAAAATGTAAGATTTGTAAATTTAGATGCCATCAAACGGAACTTCTTGAGCTTATTTTGATGATCAGTTAAATGTGCATTGTTTTAAAATTTATCAATATTTTTGGTTTCATTTATTTCTTATATGTATAGCCAATCAACTCTTATTTTTCAACGAGAAAACATTCTGTAATATTTTGTCTCGGTGGGAAATACAGGCTAAGTTGTACGTGATATTTGATATTTCTCATTTAAGAAGCATTTCTGTGTGGATGATATTACAACAGTGTGATATCATTATTCTTAGCTAAAACTAAAAATATAACATATTTTCAAGTTTTTTTTAGGTATGTTTTTTATTACAATTAAGTATCTATGAAATTATTCAGTAGTATTATACGCAAAAATAAAATAACCAAGAGTGTGCCAAGAAAAAAGTTAGTGTTAAGGTAAAACATCGTTATCATCAACATCATCATCTTCTATATTCATTTATAGGTATTTTATTATTATTTTATTACTACTTTCTTTTGTCATTTTCGAGATCTTCAGCCTCTCTCAAGTACCTACCAGTACCGCCGTTCCATTTTAATCATAGTCTACCCTTTGTGGTCCTTCTAATTATCCTCATTTTCCATACTATCTTAGTTGTCTCTTGTTAATCATTCTGCATAGATGTCCAAACCAACTTAATATAATTTCATTTATTCTTTTTTCGACTTTCGTCCAATTTTTTTCTTTATTTCTATATTTGGTACCTTGTTCTTTAATCTTAGTCCTGCAATTCTCTTTAAAGTTTTCTTCTCACGAGCTTGTATTCTTTTTCTTTGTGCCTTTTTTGATTTCCCCATTTCTGAACTATATGTTAATAATATTGGGACACATAACGAATTCTGTACCCTCACCTTTTAGTATTTGTTTTTTATTTTATATATTAAATATTTGTTTAATGATCGAGTCATCTGATATGCTTTTAATTTTTCTATTATTTATTATTTCTAAGATAGGATAGATTTATTAATAAGTTAATAGTAATAAAAGCATTTTCCTTTAATCATGTCTTTTAAAATATGGTGAATACGCAAGCTTTGTAGTGAGTGCAATAATAAAATTGCACATATATCTTTTAACCCGTTAATTTTTGTCGAGTTGTCACAAGAGAACATTTTTCTTTTAAAAATGTTTGAGGAATTTTGATGTCATGTTTAGAAGTGGAAAAAATTATAGATAAAAAAAATTGTCTCATTAACCATTGAACTTAGTCCGTACCTGAGTTCGCAAGGGTAATGCAGACTTGCTTATAACGTCAGCAAGTGCGCCGTGATGTTGTTTATAAATGGTTAGTTTTTAATTAATTTAAAATAAATAGTTTAATAATTATAAACACAAACCCATTTTTAATGTTTAACTTTAGAATCCTATAATTCTTTAACGAAGCGCTTAAGAGGAAAATTTTATATGAAGTACTATCATTATTTTTAGCCTCTCTATCCTCTCCTAAGTTTTGGGTACAAACTCTTGGGAAACCCTGTATAAGTTAAAACAAAAATTAAGTTGTGTTACTATAAATAGTACAACTAAAAAAAAAATGAATGGGAATTTTTGCTAATAAAAAACCAGCTATAGGGACCTCACACTTTTTAACTGCTTCCTAATTTTCGTGCTTAATAAATTATCAAAAGTGTCCGAATAATAGAGACAAATTTTAAATCTAATTTTTGTATGGCACTATCGGCGTGTCGGTCCGTTTAAAGATTTTTTCACGGGAATCAAAAACAACAAAGGAAACGGATTCCGTATTCAGCGTTTCCTAGAATTTAAAACTTGACAACGTTGTCGGTTTATGTGTGTCTTGTCATCGGTATGCATCCAACAGGTGATTATCTTGGTGTTTACATAATAAAATCTTAAGTATTCGAATCATCCCTCGGTACCACCTGGATGTTCTGGACGGTTGGTTCTTTCGAAAATTATAGGAATTAATTTGGTTTCGGACGTGCCGATAAATTTTAATTTTATACATATGTATATATAGGAATTGTGCTTTCAGTATTTTTTATTGCAGCTGATGGAATAGTAGTTATTTATGCAATAAGTGCATAAAGCAGACTTTTTTAAATTATAGATTGGAAACTTATGATGGCCTATAGAAATGTATTTTGAGAACAAATGATAGAAAAGTGATTTCAAGCTTGAAATACTTTAAAAAAAGGTTACCGACGTTATTTGGTAAGTTGATTAAGATTAATAATTTGTGACTAGTTTAGGTTAAAATTGAAAATTACTTACCACATTCTTTAAAATTGGTAGACAAGATGACATCAACATCATGAAAAAAAAAAATAAGAAAAAATTTATTAGCAATAATAACATATACACTTTTTATTTTTTTTACATACATGGTGTTTCTACTTTAAAGAAATAAACTATTACATTAATCTACTTTCATAAAATAAAAAATATTGGACGAAGGAATACACAGAAATCTTAAAATTAATCAACCTAGAAGTAGGATGAGTTGTTTTACTTTCAGATAACAAAAATAAATAAGGCATGTGTATTTGAAATGAATATTTCAAAATATGATCATCAATTGTAAATAAAAATGGTCTTTTTCTTGAAAATATTGTACTTCAGGATAGATAACGAATGAAAGCATTATAATAGTAAATGTTAAAATGTTGGACTGCCATCAAAATAATTCTATTATTAGGTATTGTGGTTTCAACTTTAGACAAAAAAAATCGTAAATACAAAACAAATTAATATTTATGCAAAGTTAATAACCGCGTAGCTTGATTAATTTTTAAGATTTCGATGACTTTATATACATTTTATTAAAATTATTTAAAATTAAACGGAAAAGATATATTTCTACTCAATGGACCTTCTAAACTAAGCTCAGCTAAAAGGAACTTACCCTAAATGAATATTACTACCATTATATTGCATTAATGCAAATATATTTTTTATTTCTATAAATTTATGATATTTAAATTTGGAAATGAACAACTAATATCTTCTTAATTACATATAAAATCGATTTACCGTTTTGCCATTGACATCAACTTTGTACTTTCCTGCAAAGGTCTTGATGATCTCTACATTGCCATATTTTGCACCCCAATGCAATACAGTCTGAAAAATTATTTTCAATGTTCAATATTGTAAAAAGATTGATTTGCTTTTAGCCAACAATGGTTATGTATATACTCAGCGGAGGTATGTTATTGTATAAAAGATTTTTTCTAATAGTACAAGTATAACTTATGAAACATTTGTCTTTTTTTTATTAAATATAAGTGAAAAACTATAGACATATTGGTAGTTAAAAAAAATACATAGAGTACGGTTTATAAGAAGTGTTCATAAATTAATTACTTACATACTAAAGAACACCATCAATGGATGAATCCAATACAGCAACATGAAACAAAAAAAATGAAATTAAAAAATTTTCTACCTCATTATTGTAATTTAACAATTAAATGAATGTATAAATTCACTGTAAATTACAAGTAAATATATTTATACTTTTTGATTAGTATAAAGAAAAAGCGTGTAAGTTTTCAATTGATAATTTTACAAATAACAGCAATCACCTCAAAAAGTTTAATGGTAACCTAACGCTTAAAGCGAATAATTTAATTTTGTCAGTTTTAATGCAATTTTTCATTTCAGATGCAAATAAAGGACAGTTACTAATAATGTAATGGCCTTATCTTGCTTAAAGTAATAAATATTATTACTTTTCCTATAGGAACGAAAAAGGTATGTTTGGTTACCACCTTTAGAGCAACTTTCTAAAGAGTATTGTAATATTCTATTAAATAAAAATTAGGTTACCATGAGCATTAAATAGATGTTGTAACATAGAGTTTCAAATGAATACTTAAATTCAAAATATCATATCACTCCTAGTCTTAAAATTATTTTATTTATTCAGCTACATTTGATATCTTGATAATATCAACTGTAACTTATTTCCCCTATAGACACATTAATGGGCATTACCAGAGACAATCAATGATACATTTTTTGACAATGATCTTCGAAATATGGTATATCAGGAGTGGATCTTGACATGAGGCGCGCGATACTAATTGCCTCGGGCCGCGGCCAGCGCAGCTGAGACATTTCTTCCGATATCATCTTCATTATGCAAATGACCACGTGATCCAATCCACAAACGTATCACAAGGGTAAACAAAAGGCACCTAATAATATGTCGTAATATTTTATTTTTAATATATGGAACTCGCTACTATTAAGTTTTTTATCGCTCTATGAATGATTCTTTAAGGTTAAAAATTATCGGATAAAACTATACTTAAGTGTCTGCGTTAGGTATTTTTCTCTTTTTCTTTGAGTAGCAATTTATTGATATTTTGTTAAGTATATTGTGTTGTTTCGGCTTTGCGAGTTCTATAAATGATTAAAAAAAATCAAGTCTCGACTAATAATTTTGATAGTCCTTTTATATGTTTTTTTAAACCAAAGCCAATTAACAATTTTTACAAAATTTTGGTAAATATTACCGATTCACCTAAAGATAACTTTCTGGCCAGAGATATTGACATATACATAATTACATCTATAGAAAGCCAAAACTTTCCTTTAAAAACTGATAATACTATTTCCTAGTAGAAGAAAATATTTGAACAAGAATTCTTAATAAATCGATCTTGTTTTACATTTTTAAATTTTTCAAATTTTAATTTTTATCTATGACAAATTCTTTTATTAATGATATCCAATAATAATATTTTGACAATCTTACATACATATTTTACATAAATTTAAATAAAAATCTTTAATAATTTGGATATATTTGCTTAATAGTTAACATGACATGATAAATATGGAACCATAAAGTATACTTATCTTTCCATATTTATTATGAATAATTTCCACAAAGTAATAGTTGAAACAATTAATTTAATACGACATGATGTCAATATTTACTTAATAATATTTTTATTATATGTTTTAAATAACAAATTCCTCTTCAAACCTGATTTTGTATGATCATATCCTAAAATTTTAATATTGTTTTCTAATAATGTTCATTCAAATATTTTATAAAAATCCATCATTTTGGTTATCGTTAGCGTACATTTGGACACATATATTTTTTAAATTTAAAATATATCCAATTAATATTAATTATAATTACTATCATTGAATGTAGTACGTTAATTTGTTACATCCAATTTTAATGTGCATTGAGTAGTTACTAATAAGTTTTCTATGATTATCAGAAAATATTACGATCATTTATAAAATTTACTGTAGTATTTGGTCATATTAAACTTTTGATTTAGTTTCAGATAGAACGTTACAAAAGTTATTTAACTATAATTCTATGAAATCTATTTAATACCGTCACAATATGCATAAATAAAATATTATTAAACTCCCGATCCAATTCATATTATTATAGCTACTATTTAACTCCTCCACGTCTGAGAATAACCAAAACTCACATAGAATTTTCTTAGGAGAGTAGGTTGCAGTAATTTCCAACTAAACCAGGTTTGTTAATCCTTTATAAAAAAAAAGTTGTTACGTTCTTGAACACTTGGTTTTGTTGGTGCACCCGTCCAGAAGAAAAGTACGCGGTAGCGACCTTCAGGCACCCCAAGAGAAAATTCAGAGTTGCAGGTATAATAACAGTATTTAACGATATCGATCATAGTTATCGGCATGTGTGAAAAAAGGAGTCTATGTGCGTACGAAGAATTCGAACTAGTAATTTCGTATGCGTCTGGGAGGAGTAATTATTTTGCCTCCGGATAATTTATATAAGCCGTAATGAGTAGGGATATTTAATTATAGGAGTTTTAAAAAGCAAGGGTTATTGGTAATTTATTAAGATTGTAACCACACAGTAAGAGGTACGCTTTTTTAAATGTATAAAGGGTGTGTACAGCAAGTGGTTAAATTACGAAAAATATTTTTTTTTCGAAAAAACATTTTCAGTAGATTTTTAACTGCCTATTTAAAATATATATGAAAAGGAGTTCAAATCTTAGTTGTTTGTTGATAATGTAATTGGTGGATTTTATTAAATAGTAATACCTCTATTCAGCGATATAAACATTTGAGTAATTTATTTGAACATGGTAAACAAAAATTATTTTTTTATTTAAATACAAACAAATATAGTAAATGTATAGTCACATGTTCTCAACAGTAAGGAAGTGAAAGTGTTAAGAAATAGTAAAATCTCAGCATAACCGGCACTACCTACCAAATTTAAGCGATCATCTTTCAGTCATAAATAAAATATCCTGTCTATTAAGCAAATACATTTTTCAGTTTAATGAGTGAATTTTTAGTTATTATTTTAGATTTTTTGTTAAAATCTACATTTGAGGTATTCGGTCAAAATGTGATTAGTAAATATTAAATAACGGTGTCATTTTCTCTGTCGCTATTAAAAAATTTCTATTCACGCGGTACATTTTACAGTGGTTCTCACATTTATTATTTATTTTAATATATTTAACAGTTTGCCGGACAAGTAAGTGTTTCGTGTCAAGTGAACAGGTGCCTCTTGATTTTAGGACCGGTGTGTTTTCAGTGTTTCTGGCCGTTTAACCACAGTTGAGGGCACAGGTGACACATCGATCACCAATATACTTAAAATTGAGTAGAAATATATATGTATAAGTTCAAATAATTGGCATAATAATATTTTTCAGGTTGTATTAAGTTCATTTATCGTTCTACACACTTTAACTTTTTTCATGGACTTTTAGAATACTCTTCTTACCAATGGAATTTTTTTATAAAAAGTTTCTTAAATACTAGGGAGACATTGAGCAACTTATTGATGAAAAGCTTTATTGGATTTTCATTAGGGTTTTAAGTTCATGATCAATCGGACCTTAAAAAAAATTGCCCCCGTATATGATAAAAGGTGTCTAAACCACAATGGTTTAACTCTGATTTGCTAACCAGGAAAAATAATAACAAGAATATAAATGCGAATAATACAGTTAATAGATAGTACTATTGTAGATAGACAATAATGTTACAAAATATAAAATTGTCGAAGACTTATATTTCTCCTACACTTAAAGATAAACGTAACTATATTAAACCTTTTTCATTAGTAATTAAAAAACCACCGATAGGTTTCGAGAAAACTACATCTACATATTTATTTAAAACTAAATTATAATTCATAAAAATATGTTTGACTTTTAATAACGTTCTCCCACTCATATATTTATATAAACGCCAGTTAAGATACACTAGATAAAATTTAAATTAGTCAAATTTTGTTTAAAACAATAGGCAGATGCTTAACTATGCAAATTCTAACTAATATAAATAAATTGTGCGTAAAAAGAAAGCGTTCGTATGTATCAAAATTGCATTCTTTAGTCGTATTTTAAAATAAATAGCTCAATAAACACTAACGCCCGAACACATGTTTAGATCAAATGAAGATAAAAACGAATCAGTAAATCATTATAATTAGAACCTTTATGTTGATAATGATGAAGATAAATAATATGAAATATGAACAGAGTTCATTGCCGAATTGTTATTATATTTCGGAAAAATTGTATTTAATTTACATCTAATCAAATTATTGCATTAACCAAACCGGTATAATAGATGAATATTAAGAAAAGAGAAAAAAAATTATAACAATCCATACAAAGTGGATGCCCAGTAGGAAATCCTTTACGTAAAGCCATAATGCTGGGACACGCTGTTTGTTTTTGGACGTCCTGTGGTTGTGAGCCCCCCGTAGGGCGCCAGTCCCCCTAAAAGCTACTTCTTATCAGATCTCGGCATGATGACAATTGCAATCGATGTTGCCAGAAAATACTTAAAATTTTACATCACCAAATTTAAAAAATAATTTATTTAAAAAAGCATTTTTCTTTTATTTAATAATGAATAGAGATGGACCTGGCCAAAAAATATAACAACTAATTGTTAATAATATTATTATCAACTAATTAATTGCTAATTTTTTGTTGGCTATAGAATAGACAGGTCCTAGAAGTTCGTAGCCAAAATTTGGGAGATGATAGAGGAGCTAAAAATAATGATAACACTTCATATAGAATTTGTCCCCTGTTCTAAAGATAGAAATTAAAA
Source organism: Hermaeophaga mercurialis (assembly GCA_951812935.1). Taxonomy (NCBI): domain Eukaryota; kingdom Metazoa; phylum Arthropoda; class Insecta; order Coleoptera; family Chrysomelidae; genus Hermaeophaga; species Hermaeophaga mercurialis. Next base: position 8,282,784 of record OX638362.1, on the reverse strand, counting down.
ATGGTTTATTAATTATTATTAAAATACTTATTTGAAATTAATAAAAAATTAACCATTAATATTTGCATAAACGGGACATACATTTTTTGACCTCAGGTACGGACTAAGTTCAATAATTAATGAGGTAAATGTTTTTCACTTCTAAACATGACACCTAAAGTCCTCAAACATTTTTAAAAGAAACACGTCCTCTTGTTAAAACTCGATAAAATTACCAGTTTAAAATATATATGCAATTTTATTCCACACTGCACTCAATTGCGCACCCACCATTTTTTTACGATTAAAGGAAACTATCTCGTATTATGTACTATTAAATTATAAATAAATAAATTTTATATGAAGTGCTATCATTTTTTGAACCCCACTATCATCTCTCAAGTTTAGGTTACGGACTCCTGGGAGATCCTGTATAACTGTTCAAAGATTGCTCAGCGTGTTTTACTTTAGTATTTACCACAAATAGTTAATAAAGATATTAATAACTTCCTTATGTAAATAAATCAATAGATGTAGAAATTATGATGGTTCGGTCCTGACCGTCGCAAGTTAAATGAAATTTCCATAACACTAAATGTGGAGTCCGATGTTTAGCGCCTTTGTAATAATTTTAGTGCATGCCATAATACGTTTCTCGTATCGTACACTTGTCATGAATATGTCAGGCACACAAGTATGCGTGATAAAGAATAAAAATGAAATATTTCAATGTTTTACTTTGGTGGGGACTACATTTTTTAATGGCAGTGGCTGTTCGTCGAATAAATTAGAATATATTTTTAAATCCACGATCCCAAGTACATGGATACTGAGCTTGTTAAAAATCCTTACACCAAAGTTTCTAGTTAGGGTGAACCGAACACTAACAATAATGCTTAACAACATATCATCTCTTAGTCTTAGTCTACTACTTTTTATAATTATAGTGATAAACAAAAACACCCACAATAATTGAATACAGAAACTTAATCCCAGCAATTCAATAGAAAATCACTAATATCAAATCAATATTGAAATCAATATCAACAGAATGAACCATATGAATAAAATAATTGTAGAAAGAAATCTAGAGGTGACCATTAAAATAAAAGTATATCATCATCTCATCAATACTGCACACTAGTGGAATTGTACGGAAAACAAACATCATAGAGATAAAGCAAAAAAAGAATTATGAAAAAATTGGAAAACAGAGATATAAATTAATATGAATATGATACAGACAAAAAGCCAAAAAGATGAAAGATAAAATAGTCCAGACCAAGAAAGGACAGAAAAGATAGGAACTAAGCGAAGCAAAAGTCAAAAAGAATTAAAAAGTTTAAGGTCTAATCGGAATTCATTATGACATAAGTACATAATGTTTAAAAATGGAAGAAAGAAAATAATTGGTTATCAAACGAAGGGCTGTTAACAAATATTTTCTGTTTTTTGCACTCAGAATGAATACGATTGTTGTATATCTTGTTTCGCAAGACAACAAAAATATGCTGTCCTCGTTGTTACATAAAATTAGTTTTAAAAACCAAGAAGAACATGAGTACAATACAGATACAAATTAATAAATGTTCTTACGAAACTTGTACCAAACTGTCCTCCCACAAAATCCTACGAGCCGCCACTGCCATGCAAGAAGAGACATTAAAAAGGACTAACGTCAAAATGTTTTATTGTTTCAGGTTTTTTCTTCATATGAGACCAGGGTGAGCATTTATTATGTTGTCCTACGCTCTACCTCATAGAAAGTATGCATAAATTGATATGTTTATAGCTAACGAAAGTAAAAGGTGAAAATGTGTACAAATAAATACGTACGAATTGGTTTAATTGATTGATTTGCATTTGAAAAGATAATATTAGAAAGAAATCTCAAATTTCAATAGAAAAATACTTCAAATATATGATATATACTATAAAGTTTAAAAAAAATGGAAAGTAGAAAACAAAAAGGACCATATTAATTAGAAGAGTTACGGAAACATAGAATAAGAATTAATGAAAATATGGAAAGACACAGAATACAACCAAAAACAACAACAACAACACAAATAACAAATATCTAAATATGGAAAACAAAAAAATGACACTATAGGAACTTGAAGAGATAATAATTAGAACTACAAAGTCGTTTCCGAAAAGGGCAAAACATTTATCACATAATCAACCTCAAGAATATAATAGAGAGAAATTATGGAAATGTTTAAACCAAAGATCGGTTGATATAAAACATTCAGAACCACAAAATGCATACTGAAGATCTACAGCTATAATTAGCAAGCAGAAATATTATATCACAGAAATTCTTGGCTGCTGATAGATTAAGACAAAAAAAGAGTGGAAAAGGCAATTTTTGTTTTTAATTACTAGTATTTACTACTATTTTCTAGTATAGATTCTATATGAGAAATTCAGAAATAAAAACTTATTTTTTTAATTAATAAATATTGAAAGAAAAATAAATTTAAAAAAAATACGGAATACTTACAGCCTTTAGGTTCCAAATCATCCACGAAAGAAGAGCAGTACATGAAAATAAAATAGAATAATTAATGCATAAATATATAAGAATTAAAAATTGGTAAACAAGCATCAATATTTATATATCTAGATGCGCCCTTTCTTTTATATGTTATCATCTTGATACAAGATTTACTTTGTCAAGTTATAAGCAACCGATTTTACATTATTATGATTGTCAAGATTGCTCAGGATATCAAAATGACTGACACATTGGTTTCCTTGTTAGTCTCACTTGCGAGCTATTTTTAAATGTAATTTGACATAAAAATAATCATTAACATTTCAAATTCCAGTTCAAGTTCGATCAATGCAATTTAGTTTTTTATCTATTAAAAAAATAAATGATTAGAAATATAAAAACTGTCATTCTGCAACATTATTCAAATTACAGTCATTAATATCTAAAACCATTAAAATTTCCGTTAATAAAGTATTCATAATCCATTTATGTTTTAATGGTTTTTAAATTAGACCACCTTTAATTTCTATAAACATCCAATGTCCATTAAGTTAGAGACAAACTGTATACGGCAATTTCTACAAGCATCAATTTAACTCTCATAAAAACAAACAAACAGTATCAGCGAAAGTCATCTCACGAAAAATCTACCATTTTTTTAATGGTTCCGACCATAAATACTGTCCTATTAATGATGAATGTCATTAGGACGGACCAGTGAGTGAAATGTTATTTTTACCGTACACATGACGTGCTAACAAGACAATATGATGGATGGGTTGGCGTTCTGGCACCACCACCTCCCGTGTTTTCCTGGACTAACATCTTGCGAAAATATTGATTATAAAAAAATTGGCAGACATTTAAATAAAAATTATTCAGATATTAATAAATTAAAATTATAAACTAAAAAACATTTCTCTCTCCCTCTCTTACCGGCGAAATGAAATTTTACATTTTTCTCACAAATCTCCATTCTCACTTTGTGCCAATTTAATGACTTTTTTTTATTCTTTACTGTTTTGTTTCTTTCCTTATTTGTATATTTCTTACTTTGTCATATTTTGTTTTACCTGTTAGATCTCTGATGCATACAATAATGTATAGGCACTAATTGTAATTATAAATCTTTAATTTTGCGTTCATATCAGTATCTTTTTTTCTTGGTATTGTTTTTTTATACCATGATTTTTATTATATTTTGATTAGTTTTCCATTGTACATGATAAGGTTTCCCAGGTATTCATATACGTTGTAACCGTTTCTACTTTTTTAATTTTATACATTATCATTTCACCTTTTTACAACATTTATTATTTTTTTAAAGTTGTTATATATATCCTGTTATAATTTGTCTAGTTTCTCCACTATTATTTTTAATTCGCTGATCCATTACAATAATAACTAAAAGAGAGCATGGGCTCCCCGTTTTTACTCTTTTTGCATCTCAAACGGATCCGATCATCCATTATTTAGTTATTCTTTAGCCCTTACTTTTCAATATACTCTTAATGGCCCTTTTAGTTTAGTTTATGATTGCAATTTATTTAGAAATATTGTGCGGCATTGTTGAAGTCCTTTTAAAAGCCACAAAGGTTTTTCGGGGTTTCCCTCTGTAAAAATCTTCGGTCCGGAATTGTAACCCCATAAAATTCTTCAACGCAGAGGGATATTGTTAGAGTTCTAAAGAAAACTTTTTCTTCCATTATCCCATGTATCTTTGCAGACTTTAACTGGTCACTTATTTAATTCTAATATAATCATTTATTTATTTCCTATTCATATTTTACAACTTTCCAACTTTTTGGACTTTCGTCTTTTACGGTTCTTTCATTTGATTTGGGGCTACAATATACTATTTTTTGTTTTGCTGTCGTTTCTGTTTACATTTTGTCCAATTTAATATTTAACAGTAATCAATTTAAAATTATTTCATTTTTAGTCTAAGGGAAATTGATGGAAAAGTTGTATTCGTACATACCCAATGAATTATTAAAAATACTGATATTAGTTTTATTAAAATAAATGTATAAAACGAGAGAAAGCCGAAAATTCACGAATCTTTGTATTTTCGATTTCGATTTGAAAGCAGTGGCGACTTTAAGTTTTGAAATTTTATAAGATGACAAATTATACCAAAATTTTTTATCAAACGTTGCGAAAATAAATACACACTATTCTGACAGCAAGCAAAAGTGGGTAAAAATAGATTTATTGCTTCCTGCTTTCAGTAAAAAAAAACGGGAATAGTGTTTTCAGGTTGGTTGAATAGCCTTAATTGCAGTTATTTTATTTGCTAATCGTTAAGTGTTTCTTTCCGCGCCACTAAGTTTTCATTGTTGTAAAATGGCGGCCATCCGAATAGAATGCCATTTACGTAACCTAACTGTAAGAAGTAAGAATTTAATAGAGTGGTGGAGAGAAATAGCGGTCGGTCTATATAATTAAATTCATTTACGTGTTTCCGATTTTGATGGATTCCCACGAGGTGAAATTTAAATGAAGGTTTACATTAATTCCTGTCATAGAACTAATGCCACAGTCTTCTTCTTTCAATAACTAAATAAATCAAAATTTGAAATTGTCAGAAAGGTAATTATAGGACAACTTTAAAGAAAATGAATTATTTGTTTTTGAACCTATAGCGGAGAGAACAGAGAGAATTCTAATAAATTCATGAAATATTCGTATTCGTATCATCAATATTTGTATTTTTATCATCTTGTTGTCTTAAGTTTTATGTGTCTAATTTTTTAAATATTCTATCAACGTTCATAAATCTGTGATTTCAGAATAAAGTAAATGAATATTGTCAGCTTTAAACTTATATTTCGGAGACATCCTCCTGTAATCGTAATTTGATTATTTCAAGATTACACTTATGTAAATATACAACTTTTGTTCCATGTGATCGATTTCGTGTCTGTTACGGTTTCTGATATTATATTTTTATTCAATGTTCCTCATCTTGTATTTGTTGTTGCTCATGAACTGTCCAACTACGTGCCATTTACAAAGTAATTTGTGTTCCATATCAGAAAAAAATATGTGATTCTGATATTTTTTCTTATAATAAAAATAATTGAAGGATTGTATCCATGATTCGTATCATCAGTAGTAATTTGGATTTGTGATTAGAAACTATTTTCGTAGGATTGGTCCCAACTGTAATAGTCGAAAAATTGTTCAAATTTTGAGATGCTTATTGATTTCGTATACAATGTGTCCGAAATTGGAGGGGCATGTATTGCTATCTTTGTTATTATAAGAACTAGAAAATTGTTCAAATGAGCTATGGAAATATGTTAAAATTTCAAAGATACTATCATATTTTAACATTTACTTTTAATTGCTGAATTATTTCGCGAAACGATAATATATACAAACACTGATTACGAAGTACTAGACCGCAAAAGATAAACAAAATTAAAAAAATGTTTGGTGTATAGAAAGACATTATATGGATGTGGAGTACAAACCTCTAAAACATTTTTTTTTCACAACTCGTTTTTTTAAGTTTGAGTTTCAAGAACATGTATCTTGTTGTAATATTTTGTAAACTTATAAGAGAAACTAAGACTTTTTGAATTTTTAATGCATGCTTTAGTTAACGTAATACATTTTCTGCAAACCTTAAGTGAACTAGTTAGTTAATGAAATATAAATAAAAACATTAATAAATTTTAGTGTTTCACTTTGTGTCAAAATTTATTCAAATTTCTGTTTGATTTTTTAAATTATAAAGATCTCAAAATAATTATTTAAATTACTGACTTTTTCATATAAAAAAAGATGGGAATATTTTCTTTAAATTTTAAGTTTACATTTATTGGCTTGTTGTTTTTTTGTACGATGAAGTAATTCCATAAGAGAGAATAAAATCTGATTTGCATCGAAGTAAATTAAATAGAAATTGCAAATGTTCCGCTTAACACGTTACAATATACAATTTAACCGGATACTCGACCGGATAAACTAACAATTTATTACTTGTAATAATTACTTTTACTTCTCAAGATACATGATTTATTATAAATTGTTATAATTGTCGTTAACAATTTACATAAAAATAATAAAGCGATTAAGAAACTTATAATAATCTCATATTATTAATGGCATATAAAACAACTGCAAATAGCGCGTTTATCGTTTATATTTATTATTCACTTCCGTTTTTTTTTCAACGTAACATTCATTCTTTCTTTAATTGCCCGACTGGTCGGTTCGTCAGTCGAATGAGAAATACGAAAAGCAAGCAAGCTTCCATTATTTCCAGCCTGCGATATAATAATTTGATTTTGATTTAAACAGTTCACAGGTGCATTTTATTGGTGTCTTTGAAAACAAATTTACGATAATTCAACTGGCCATTTTTTCATTTCAGTGATTAGTTTATTAGTCCTGAAAGGATCTCTCGAAACTCTCAGGTAAGCAAATCTGTTCACTGAAATACTAGACAACTTTTAATGTGATGATGATGATGATGAACTTCCACTGAAATAGTTGTTCGAATTAGTTGGCAGTATGTAGATTTGTATGTATGCATGTATGCAAGACTTTGAAACCTAACGTAATTGCTGACAAACTATGCCAGTTTCTCGAATAAGTTCGTAAAGGTCAAAATTTATCTAGGAATATTCGAGATTCTAAGAAGAGTGTATAAATAAGAAAAACTGAAGGTGGGGAGTAGCAGGAAACGGAAGCGAATCAGAGTCGCTTGTATTGAATTCACAATAATCTCTATTTCAAATTTTAGTTTGTTAAAGGCAGTAGCGAAGTCGTCATGGAAAAAAATGTTTCCACAAATACAGAATCTTAAATAAATTCTACGGAGCATAATTAATTAATAAATTAGAGATAGCCAGAAGACTTCGGAATTTACATACTAATTTATGATGCAAAATTGCAAAATGCCATTGTTGCATATAAGAAAGTTCAAGAATGCAAAAGAAAATCGCTATCAAGTATCAAACAACATTTTTTCGAAAATTATATCTCACAATTTAAATATTACTAAAAATTTGAGATATTTTTGAAAATTACAATTGTATTAATTGACATGTATGTCAATTACAATTTGGTGCACACATTTTAATATAAAATATTCTATGACGCGATAGCAACGTAAAAAAGAAGTGATGGTAAACAATCAATAATTCTTTTAAGAATACGTACATTTTTTTAAATCTTGAGTTGGTGGCAGTTTATTTATTACATTTTTCATTGGATTTAGATAAAAGCATAAAATGTCTTACTTAAGTTGATTATTAATGATTGATTGTTAAAATTATTGTTGAATAATAAATAAACGTTTGAATTTTGTAGGGGGATATAAAAGACTTCTACATTTTGTAGACCGAAACTGTTGTTTTGTCGTTTAATAAGTATCATTAAGAGTCAAGTTTTAATAACAATTTTCGAACAATATATTAAGTTTACAGGCTTAGCCGTCCCTTTTTTGCGTACTGTAAAATACGACATTTTTGAGTAGTCCATTATAAAAAAAAATTAATTTATAGTTTAAGCTACTTACCTATCAAACAAGATAATAGTTTTTAACGTACCGTAAATGGATCCTGAAACAAAAAACATAAAGGTTATTTATGACTTATAGTTTGAACAAAGGTGTATTTTTATTTAATATTTTATTATTAAAAATATTTCGTTTAAACAACGAAGTGTCATGGATTCTTTATATTATAATCTGTTGTGTTTCCAGAAAAAAGCATAACATGTATGTTAAATATTAATATTTTTTCAGATTGCATAAATTGAGATAAAACAATTTAGTACTAATTTTATGATAAAAAATTATCAATTTGAAATATAATATTAAAGGTGTGCATGTCACTTTCCTGAAATCACCATAGTTATTTTCATACAGTTACGCCATTTCCTATAAATTTGACTAAAATACCTAAAAATGTGCGTACATTTTTTCATTTTAATGAATTCATGATGTTTCACATTTAGATTCTCTTCATGCTTTATATATACGTATATATGTTGTAATAGGATTTTTATTTTTAAAGAATTTGAAAAATTGATATTCTGGATTGATTTCATATGATTATTATAATTCAAAATAAAGAAATTTTGATGAAAAAAAAGAAAAAAAAATTATGTGGAACATAATTATCATATAGTTGTTTGGAACAAATGATAGTAAATAGAATTCAACAATAACAACTAACTTTAATTTAAACATAACAAATAACATGAAACTAACTTAGATAGAAAATTTTAAGGATAGTTGAAGGAATAATCAAAATGAGGACTTTTTTTTAATTTTTCTGAATGAGAATAGAGAAAAACAAATATTGTAAAATTGTAATATAATCATTCATTATTAAGCATGAAATAATATTTTAAGTAGAAATCAAAAATAAAAAATTTAACACAATGAATTATAGCATGCTGTTATTCAGTTCAAATCAAAGTATTTTAACATTATTTTATGCAAATTTTGAACAGGATTAAAATATTCATATTATTATTGTTGAATTGAGTTTATAAGGGATTTGCAACAAATTATAAATAAAATTAAGGACACTTATATATTGAGATATTAACAACCTGATATAAAACTATTAAGAACAAAGAATATATTGCATAAAAAAGTATTATTGGCATTGTCAGAATAAAGAATGAGGTTTCTTAATTTATAATTATTTTTATGTATGTAAAGATATTAACATAAATTAAAATGTAGGAACATTGTAAAATTCTTCAAAATGCCAGAAATATTGTTTCATGTGTTTCTATATTTAAATTTATATTTTTCAATAAAAACATTTTTATAAATCTAGTTTCAAATATATAATGACAAATATGTTCCTATTGACTGGTGTGGAAATTACCTGTCGGATTAATAGAGCAGGTAGCCTTGGTGTGGAATTTACTATTGCCGGACAATTGACACATAAATCTACTTAAGGAATTCAAGACAGGAACGTATCTAAGTACCTATGGAAGTTTCATGTGTAATATTTCTGAGTTTTTATATTTATTCTAATTTGATTATTACAAGATAAATTATTTGATTTGTTGCACTTCATTCACATTAATATTATATTTTGTATATTCTCTGAACTCACCCTGAGAGATTAAAAAAATTAATAATTATGAGCTATACATTTTTTTTAAATATAATACTATTTACTTTTGACTTTAGCTTGGTTGCTTGGTTACTACTTGCTACAGTACTATACTAATAATTATTAATAGTCCTTAATAACACCATAAACAAATCGCTCCCCCGATATAGTAATTAATCTCGTTATTTTCCCTTAAACCTATGAAGTAAAATCTCATCAATTTGCGATCCATCGGTGCGTTATCCATTATTGGGCCATCGTATCATCGTCGTCGAATGGCCGAACGTGGAAGGCGAATCGCCGCCGTGCGACCGCAGCTTCCGCCGCTGTGCCTTGTAATCAACGCAAATTGACCCATTATTGGCAATCAATGATCCGATAATAAACGTTCAATTCATCGCCCCGTGCATCATGAGACCGACAATGCGTTCGATTAACTTAATCAGCGAGAAATTTACCAATGACTGAGATAATTATAAAAATAAGAATTCATTTTGAGAGGATAAAAATAAGACAAATGTTTTTAGGCGACTTTTACAAAAATTGATGTTTTGCGGATTCGATCTTTTTTGATCTTAGATTATTACTAAACTAGTTTCACTATACGAGGGTTGCTTTCTATGTATTGGGAACTGGCAACACCAGTGTTGCCAGGTGAAATCTGTCATTGCCATCTTAAAGTTTGACGTTTTTGACTCAGAAGTACTCAGAACGTTTTGACGTGCGAGTACTATTTGTGTTGTTTACAGTAAGTTGAAAATATCATCTCGGCCAAAAAATGGAATTAACTCGCGAACATTTTCGAGCATTTCGACGTGGTCTAACTCAAGAACAATGCAGCAATCAACTTAATTAAACTTTTGGTGATGAAGCACTATCCAAATCCAGTGTGTATTGCTAGTAGACTAAATTCAAACGTGGCCGTAGTTCGCTCACGGACGAAGTTAAAGAAGGACGTCCAAAATCGCTCGTTGTGTCGGAAAACATCGATGCTATGAGAAAACTAATTGAAGAAGATCGTCATGTGACATACCGTGAAATCGAGACATGTTTAAGCATTAGTATGACCAGCATACATAAGATTTTGCACGAACATTTGGGTGATCGGAAGCTGTTGGATTCCACATTTGTTGACAGATGCTCAAAAAAAGGCTCGTGTCGATTGGTGCCATAAAATGATTAAAAAATACAACTGTGGTGCATCCAAAGTCATATACAGCATCGTCACAGATGACGAGTCGTGGATTTATGCATATGAGCCAGAAAGAAAAGGCCAATCAGCAGTTTCAATGTGAAGAAAAGCCAACAAAAGTTACTCGTTCTCGAAGTGTTAAGAAGCAAATGGTGGCGTGTTTTTTCACGAAAACCGGTCATGTGGCAACTGTGGCTCTCGAAAATCAAAAGACCATTAATTCAGCGTGGTATATGACCATTTGCTTGCCAGAAGTTTTCGGTAAATTGAGGGAAACCAATCCAAAACGACGAATCATTTTGCATCACGACAATGTGAGCTCACACACATTAAGTGAAACAACCGAGTATTTGGACACACAAAAGATTGAATTGATGGGTCATCCGCCTTACTGTCCCGACTTGGCACCTACTGACTTCTTCTTGATCTCACAAATTAAAGATAAACTGCGTGGACAACGATTTTTATCGTCCGAAGAAGCGGTTGAGGCCTTCAAAAACCACTTTTTAGAGCTATCATCTTTTGACTGGATAAAATGCTTTGAAGGGTGGTTCAATCGCATGCAAAAGTGTATAAAGTTTAAAGGCTAATGTTTTGAAAAGCAATTAATATATTTTTGATAAAATTCATTTGTTTGTTCTTTCTATTCTCAATCCATAAATAGCAACTCTCGTACACCTTTCCTTTTCCTCCCGTCTCAACTAACCTTCTTGTAACCCATTTATTACGACATTTGTAGTTCCTGATCTATCTTTCCTTTGTGGAAACAATGTTATAAAATTAAAGTTGACTTCTAAATGCTATTGCTGCTGAATTAATTTGAAACCCATATTCTAAATGAGTTTATACCAAAAATTTCAGGAATCTCTAATTGATATCAAACAAAAACACAGTTCACACGTGGAATCGAATTACTTAATTTGATAAATATCCCTTCGCAACGGATGTTTGGCTTTAAATGTTTCGTACTATAGTATCACCTGCTGATGGCGTCAAATACGAAACTAAAAAAAAAAAACAGATTTTTTTGTCACTTTTTTAACAGATATCGTAGACGATGTAGACGAATTTCGTATACGCCTAATTAAGTACATGTGTTATGTATTTCGTTTCAAGCTATTCGTACTTCATTAAGGACCCAGAGTAGTTCTTGGAATATTCACGGGATACTTTACATTTGCTTCATTTTTCTAGTATTTTCTTTAAAGTCTTTTTTGACTTTTTCTCATTACCTATTCATATTTCACAGTTAGTTTTGGAATGAAACGCATTTTCTTATTATTTAAACTTAAATATAGTTGATTTCATTATAAATTTACTGTCTAATTATAGGTTTCCAAGTTAAGAAGGGTTTTTTATCAACATTAAAAAAAAAATAAGTAGAATAATCGGTTTTTCCATTTGTGTAAACTTTTTAGGTCATCCTGTAAATAATTTAAATATAAGTCTCTTTAGGCGACAACATTGTTATCATTTTATTTAAATTAAATAAAATTTTTGAATTTATTGTTATATTTTTTATGGATTTTAATTAATTTCTATAGAATATACCGTTTACTCAATAACATTCGATGAGTAGATGCATTCCAGGTGAAGGAAATTGTATACCCTGTGTTGATGCTTCTTAATTGAATTTTTTTAATTGGTTCTTGACAAAGTAGTCATTTGTACCTGTTAATTTATAGTTATATTATACTCGTTATACGTTGCGAGTAAATTACATTATGAATAATTCAATCGCAAATTTGCAAAAAATGGTAATAAGTCGACATAGTACATGTGGTTCACACGGCTTAAATTGTTTTCCCTTTAATATATTTTTTCATAGTGCCATTGAAATTATAACTATCACGTGTGGTTAATTGTTGTTCGAAGTATTTTAATGACCACACAGAATATTGTGGTATTTGTCTTTCAGTAAATAGTAAGTTCTTAAATAAATTGGATCTGTGTCATTTAATGCTTCATTAAGAGTCCTTTAAAAAATATCAAAACCGTTTTTGCTTTATTGCACTATTTAAAAAAAATATTTACATATATATTTTAAAAAGATAAGTTCCTGTTTGGTGAAGAATGGCTTTTGCTAGGTTTTTGTAAAATAAAAAATTTACGGACTAACCTGTATTAAGATAAGTCTAGCTCTGGCTCTGGTCTCATAAAGACTTCTGAGAGTTTTTTGAATATATGCCTATAGTTAGCAATATTGGTGCTCGAACTTATCCAAATTTTTAGCTAACATAATCGGTAAAAGTGAATATCGTGTAAGAAACTTTTGGTAGTTTCACTAATTCGTTAACACAAAAAAAAATCCAAGAAACTATAAAAAATATATTTTTTGAAATCGCTTACTAATATAGAATTCAATAAGGAATCGTATGTTTCATTAGAAACATTAATTTTTAAATTATGTTCTTTTCTGCTTTCTTAAAAAATATTGTAAACGTAAAATTGATATTGAATGTGTTGATTCAATTATATTCATTTATATTCATCAATCAGTCATCATATCTGTTCGAATACGAATTTATATTTGGATTAGGTCGAATGTCTGCAAAAGGTCATTCATATAAAAGAAAGCCTGCGACCCATCTTGATTGAAAATGATTGATGATTGTGTAGTTTTATTTATTTTTTATCGATGCAGTATATATGGTTCTGTTTGGAAGAAGAAATAGACTGTTTGGTTTTTAATTAAAATTAACATGGGAAAATTTATTTAAACTAATTAATGACATTTAATAAGGGGGAATAGTAATCTGTGATTTATAAGGTACCAAAAAGTAGTTTTATAGGAGAAAAACTATAGGCGAATTTGGTTACAATTATAAATAGGTCAAGTTCGAAAAAACTTAATAATTAGAGCCACATTCTTAAATAATAGAGGCAGTAATATTTCAAAAAAATTTTTCCTCTTGGATCTTTAATGACAACATTAGTTGATCCAAAAGTAGTTGGATATGACTCTTACGAAACTAATCGATGGTAGACGGTGTCTCTCTCTAGAGCTGGATTAAGGTTATTCTTAAACTACCATTATGTACTTAATTCTTATAATTTCTATTATTTTTGTGCTACTTTTACTGAAACAACACAAGTAACTTTTTGCAATTTGACAGAAATACCTTCCAGTCGGCCAATATATTATTGCACTTAATTCTTTCCTTTTTTATGTGGTTTCTCCTCTTCCAGTTGAAGTGTCATTATCTTCTTCCTTCTGCCTTGCATATTTGCACGCCATGTTTTGACAAAAGTTTGCAATAGGCCAAAATACAACGTAGAGCAAGTAGTAGTAGTAGTAATGGACAGGAAGGCTGATGCATGATAATTAGACCTGCTAAGGCCCCTTTTTGTCACCCCCAATCTTCCCCTCTCCTTACTTCCACATACTCTGCTCCTCCTTTTTTAAGTGTCGATATACCTTGCAGCTGCCTAATTAATGAGGGGGTCTCCTCCTCTCTCCAAATTTCTGGCATTCTGGGTCCTCCACTAGCTCAAATAGGAACAGATATCTTTGGAGCTTTCAGTGCCCTGTGAGTACTTCAAAAATTAACCTTAGTTGCTGTCTAGTTTTATTCAGTAGCTACCTAGTCCTTGTTGGATCCAGTTCGCTAATTGCATGCTTGGCATTGTCTGTATCCCCAACATTTCCTTTTCAACTACTTTTTCACCCACTCTTCAAGCATCGACATTGAAGTAGAACAAACTTCTTTTTCGTCTAAAGAACAATTTCTAATAGTTTCTGAAATTTCATTTTAAATTTTTATTACTTATCTATAAAGAAAAATGGATAGTTAAATTAAACCGACGTTTCCTTTAATTTATTTCGAGTATTTAATGGAAATGGTTAAAAAGCAAAAAATAAATCTTTGTTGTAGTGAGCGAATGACGGTAGTTCTAGACTTGTGGTGTTAATGACTAAAAAAATATTTATTTTCATTACACTTCACTCTTCCTTACTATTTTTGTTTTCTGTACTTTTTATCATCAATTTTTAAGTTTAACCGGAACTTTTCATAGAACACAGAAGCAAGTTCATGGTTTATATTGTAGTGTCGATTATATTTTTTACATTAGTAAAGTTAATATGTAATTTTGGTCCTAAATAAATTCCTGCTTTTTCAAGCAAATAAAATTTTTAATATAAAAACTAAAAGGTTTTTCAAACTTTCATGGGGAGTTCATTTAAATTAAATTTGGGCCTTAATTAAAACCGGACAAAAGGCGCTCACTATCACCATATATAGTGTGAAACGGAAATAACTGGCCGAGCAGGACCAGTAATAAATCAGGGATAAGGTGCGTAATGCTAATTGGATGTCGTCTGGAGCGAGTGGCGCCAGAGCTGCCAACCTTAACACACCCTCGTTTGTACAGGTCATCTGGTTTTGAAATCGATACTATTTTCAAAAAAGGCATTAGACCATATATTATCCGTTAACGAAACCAGACCATCAGACAGTGACAAATAAAATGAAGCAACCGTAAATTATTTGCCAATTGTGGCTTGCGTGGTATCTCAGAAATTCAATCTTTATGTTACCATCATTCTTCTTTTTTAATTTTTCGTCCCAATAGAAATTCGAAATTAACTGCAGACGAGCTGTAAATAATTTTTATAATGTCTAACAAGGAGAGATTATAGTAAGAAATTCAGTAATATTGCAAGCAATATCTTCTGTAAAATTTGCTGTTAACCAAGTTAGACTAACACCTTAAAAAAAATGAAATTATCAGTTTAAAAACGACAATTTTTCATTAAATTGAGTACAGTTAAATAATATTGTGCAGGCCAGAGATCAACCAAATATTTATCAAATGGGAGAGAGATCGGACATTTACAACTGCATCAACAACCCACATGGTCAAGAAGGCGTTACCTAACATCACATTCCTGTATCTTCTTGTATCTGGTGAACTTCTTGAAAAAACTATAAATTACATTTCGAGTACGTTATCATTTTGGCGCCACAAGTGACAGTTTTCAAACGACCGTTTGCCAATATCCACACAAATCCCTAACAGCGTACCAAGTTGACTACATAGAAGGACAAAGTCTGTAACTAAAAATTTGCATAAAAAACCAGAGAGTTTGCAATACTTTTTAATTAAAAGTGGATCCTGTTTTTTAAACGAACCCAGTGAACTTTATGGATATATAATTGAGTGACTTAAAATTAAAAGAATAATTTCATTATTTCATATATCGTTGATTTTAGAGAAATATTTCGAACCCAGTCAATTTTTATATTTAAACATGAGATTTTTTATACTTGATGTAATTTGTTAGATTCATTTTGTGTTCATAATGATATTTTAGGTACATAATGTTAGTTTAATTTATAAAAAGTTATTAATAAGACTTTATTAATTTATATAATTATAATATTATAATTTATAATTTATTACAACACATATGAAATGTAAAAGAGAATTTTAATATAAAAGTCCAAATTAATTCTTATATTATACGTATATTATTTATATGAGCAAAAGTTTTATTCGTATTTTTAAATAAACTTTAGAAAAAATAATTTAACGATATATTTACAATTATATGGTTTTATAAGAGTTATATAATTAAATACAATTCTATTAATACCTCTATTTATATAAGATAAGTTAAATAATGATTATGAAAATTATTAGTATTATTAATATTATTATTATAGTATTCCTTATGTATGTGACAACAATTTATACAATACTAAATATAGTAATTTTTTTTTTAATCATTTAAGACCATGTAAAATAAAGAGTAATAGAAATTTTGTTATCACTAACTTACATAACTTACATAGAATGGGGATTGTTAATTTAATATTAGCATTATAGGTTTTATAAAAAAATGTTAGGGCTTTAGGAATTAAAACACCGTTTTTTTTTTCGTCCTTTAAGATCGCAAGTCTGGCCTTGGGTGAGTTAATATTCATGATGACAGACTGATAGATGATTTTTGGTGCTAAAGCCTTAAATACGACAAAAATTTGGAAGCTATGATAGAATAGAAACATGTGTTTTTAGGAAAAAAAATAATATATTGTCGTTATTGAGTGATTTATGTGGGATTGGGCGCTAAACATTTATGTTAGAAAAGTCCCACCCACCAAGATCATATTTTTTAAATGGTTCTTTTTTAAAGATCCCTATTATCAAAGAGTGACAAAAGATTGGCAGATTTCTAATACGCGTACGTAACTTCATATTACAAACATTTCAATCAAGCAATATATACAGTAATAGTCTTCTTTTCCTAAAAAATTCTGATTAATATTATATAAGTATTTAGTCCAAAAGGTACTATAAAATAATTGAATTTCACAGGTTTAATTGTTCATTTAATACAGTATTTTGATGATATTGTAGGTGTTTTTTTATTTCATATTCCTCAAAAAATCAAGTTCTTCTTTCTTGTCACATATATGAAGTACTTTCACTGTTGTTTCAATTATTTGGTTAAGTGTGGATTTTTGTTTAGTGTCAATGAGGTGTGCCTTAACTGGTTGTTTTAATCTAGAAGATTGTAAGTGTTCACTGTACCTTATTTCAAAATTTCTAAGGGTATGGCCAAGATAGATGGCGGTACAATCCGGACAATTTAGTTGGTAAATGCATGATTTTTTAATTTATTAATTTTAGGTTTTACATTTAATAAAAATGAACCCACATGATTTATTACTTTAAAATATATGGTAGGAGATACAATTGATATTTGGTTTGAAATATCTCCAAAATATGTAGTAGTTCTGTGTAACCTGTCATCTTGAGGTTCGGAGTTTATTTGTATTTTCTTTAAACATTTTAACCAAACGTTTCGTGCTATATTTACAGATGAATAGGATGCTAGATACCTTTCAAAAGTTGCATATTTTGCATATATTTTTTAAAGTAATGGGATACACAAACTCGAATTAATTAATTGTGAAAATAGTGTCTTTCAACATGTGCCTACACTCAAACAAAAAATGTTAATTAAAAAGGGTCTTTCAAGACGACTAGATCTTTCAGTCCAAATTCGTTTAGATTTAACAATTTTCTTGTAATTAAATTGTTCACATTTTTAAGTTAAAGATTATTTTGGCAAAAATCTGTCTATGATACGCAAAAAGAAATTAAATTAAATGTTCGTAGGGGTTCAATTACAATAGGAAAGCTAAAAGTCGTATCCCAAAATTAGTTTCCTAATGCCGCGGTGTCGACAACCTAAAAGTCATCGGTTCCACCAAACTGTCCCATAACTTATAATTCGAATCCGTTTAAGCAGTAATGAATCAATCACCTTTCGTGGCCTTATCTTTCTAAATACCCACGTAAACAAACATGTGTAAGCTGCGAGTCGACACCTTATTTTCAGAAAGAGGAACGTTAAAATAAATCCACGGCAAGGCGTTATCGAAAAGCGACGCTTTATCTCGCTGACTGCTGTCATTGACAAAGTGGCGAACTGAAATAAAGTCGAACAGCTGTACGGCACAGAGCTGGTCTTCAACGGATCATCTTGTCACTGTGTTAGTCCTTTTCAATGTTTGCATACATATCTAGAACGATTAAAAATTGTGTATTAAATTTGTTTGGGACTCTTCCAATTCGCAGTTTCCGTTGACACCAAATTATTTGTTTAAAATAACCTCACTACATACAGTTGGTGTGCGATTAAAGTAATTTTTATTTTCAAGAGAACATGCTAAACGGGTACTAAAAGAATAAGCTCATCCATAACTTTAAAAGAAATGGAGAGGTGCTTATAGGGATCCATGGGTACTATTGAGAAAATTATATCTTTCTTTCCTTAAATATGCAAGATTAGATGTTGTCAATGCCATATTCGAAATAAGAAACGATCATATAGGTCATTTTTTAATGATGCACAATATTTAAAAAAAAATATGTTGAAATCAGTTAATAACTTCAAACACTATGGTAGTGATTCCAATTTAGATGGGTGATACTGTTTATAGATATAGTACTGAATGAACAGTTAAATCTGAGAAATTCAATTATTTTAGATAACCTTTTAGACTAAATATACAATATTAACCAAATTTTTTAGAAAATAAAGAATATTATTGGTTAGAAAATTTATAATATAAAATCATATTATATATGACTTATTTGTCATTTCTTACATCTTATCTGATGATGCCGAAAGAAAATGTTACAGAATGTTATTGATATTTATAAATAAAAATCAAGCATGTATATGAAATGCCTGGCAATTTCTTATATCTTATCTGACAATACCATAGAGCGAAACAATTGTTGTAAGAATATTTAAAGCTTTGAAAAACAGTCTAAAATATAAGATAAGTATAATTTATTTTTTACATTTATAATCTAAATGTTTTTGTTTGCGTCTATACAAATACGAGGGTTGCTATTTATGTATTGAGAATAGAAAGAACAAACAAATTAATTTTATCAAAAATATATTTATTGCTTTCCAAAATATTCGCCTTTAAGCTTTATACACTTTCGTACGCGATTGAACCACCCTTCAAAGCACTTTGTCCAGTCAAAAGATAATAACTCTAAAACATGGTTTTTGAAGGCCTCAACCGCTTTTTCGGACGATGAAAATCGTTGTCCACACAGTTTATCTTTGGATGGTGCTTCATCGCCAAAAGCTGAATAAAGTTGATTGAAGGACTGTTCTGAAGTTACACCACGTCGAAAGTCATAATAAATCATAGCTGGAAAATGTTCGCGAGTTAATTCCATTTTTTGGCCGAGATGAGATTTTCAACTTACTGTAAACAACACAAATAGTACTCGCACGTCAAAACGTTCTCAGTACGTATACTGTCAAAATGTCAAACTTTGAGATGACAATGACAGATTTCACCTGGCAACACTCGTATTAAAAGAGTAGCCCTGACAATTAAGTCGAAATATAACCTTATGATTAGAAACACTGTTCTATTCAAAACAATAAGTTCTTATTACGAAGAAAATTGTTGATAATTATTTAGTAGACTGTAATCATTGTCAGAAAATTAAATGAAAAATACTCACTTAGTTTTTAACCAAAAGTAGTATGTCTCTTATACAGAAAATGAAGACATTATCTTTTATGATACAAAAAATACATTATAATGAAATCCGAAGATATAGGATACAGCCTCTTGGTGCGTATTAAGGCAATTGATATCGGACGTTCCGGTCAATTTGCAGATTTTTTTACAAACTATACCTATCGTTCAGCCTTAATTCGTATTAGCGACCTCGGCAATTTGGTCTTTTTTGCGTCGTCTACATTCTCATCATAATAATATGCTTCCGTAATTCGATCTCACTTAATAGAATATTGAGGTAAGGTCTTGAAATTTAGTCGTGACCCTCTCGGAAATATTTACTGGTGAAAGATTAAGACGTACACCAGTCATTATTGGCATTTTCTTGAACGGCATATTGTTCGTTTTATGGCAAGATTGAAAACACTTTAGCTACATAGTTACAACTTTAATAAAAGGTATTTTAATTTTATACATTGTAACAAGTATGTATACCTACTTACTAGATTTACAGGTTAGGTTGTCTACACCATGGAGATTTTTTTAATTAATTTTATTAATATATTTAATACAATTGAATTCAGACGTTTCTTAGAGTTTCAAATTTAAGGGCTAATTAATTGATTTCCAGCTAAAAGTTCGGTGGCATTTTCGTGCGAGACAAAAATTAATCATCACACAAACTGCGTCTGATTATGTCGACACAGGAGCACACACGTCATTTACATAAACGTGCAATTTAAGTTTTATCACTAAGATTTGGAAATATGTATAAAATAATCACCGTACACCAGAACCAGTCGTGTTTACATCGAAATGATGTCCTTAACCTGTAAAAACAGAAATGGTCAGACGGATTTTATTATGTTTATACATATTGTATATGTAAACATCTTTTAATTATTTTAATAAGAGGATTATAGAAAAAAAAATATATATCTCATAGAGAGTGAATTTCCTCGGTCTGTTGTGCCTAAACGATTAGTACAAGCCATTAATTTTTTTGTGTGCTATTTACTTTCGTGTTAGCGGGAAATGGGAAAATACCAGTAAATATGCCATTTAAGGAAAACATATTGGAATAAACAGAAGTTTCCGTTTTATAGATATAGTTATACATATACGACTCAATTAGTACTAATTGTTTATAGTTTTTATAATTTTTCAGTAGCTTTGTAAGCCGTACAGTTCAAACCAAGCAACTAGTGTCAAAAAAGGCTTTTTGCTTTTCTCGAGCTCTAATAATTTTTCTTTGTTTGTAGAAGAACTTTTCTTCTATTTCCCTGTTTTTGGTTAAAGTTATTTTCTCTGTTTCTGTAGAGAAATTTCTTGTATTTCCCTGTTTTTCTGGTGGGACTTTTCTTATACATCCCTGTTTTAATTTAAGTTATTTTCTTTGTTTCTGGAGGGACTTTTCTTATATTTTCCTGTTTTTGGTTGACGTTATTTACTCTGTACATGGAGGGACGTTTCTGTTTCTCTGTTTTTTGTTGAATTTACTGTTTCTGCTTCTGGAGGTACTTTTCTGTTTCCCTGTTTTTGCTTGAAGTTCTTTTCTCTGTTTCTGGAGGGTCTTTTCTATTTCCCCGTATTTTGTTGAAATTGTTTTGCAGTTTCCTGGATGTACTCTTCTTCGTTTTGCCCATTTCTCTTTAAAGTTATTTTCTCTGTTCCTGTTCTTGTATTTCCATTTTTGAAGTTATTTTCTTAATTCCTGGAATCACTTTGTTAAAAATAATGCTTTTTTGTAAATTATTAATTGATGATAAGTTTCATAATTTGTAAATTTAATTGATTTGGGGTTATAAGGCTACAGGCGAACCATCCCCTTAAGAGGTAACGCGCCAAGGTAATACTTAGTTGAGGTTGGTTGCTCTGCCCTGATTAGTGCCGGGTATCTCAAAACATTTTTTTCTTTATAACCGTCATTTAATAACTGTCAAATGGTTTTTTAATTATTAACCTTTTTGTCAATGAAAATTGATATTTTCATATAAAAAAACTGGAACGAGTTAAAAAGGAAACAGGCAGGCCGATAGAGGGAGATATTTCACTACCATTACATCTAATCTTGTCGAAGGGGAAAAGGAAATTTAAGTAAATAAGTTAGGCAAGTAAAACATTTAATCTTTTTCATAAATACATCACTACAAATATATTAAAATGTAAACGTTAAATAAATTTAATCTATCATAACATTTTTTGTGTTACTATGAAACAAATAAGTTTAAGCGTAAGCAATATTTTGTAACAATCGGGTAAAACTTACAAGTTGTTCAGCAGTTCTTAAATTTTATATTTCGAAAAATAAAATCAATTTTGAAACTATCCCAATCGGTTGTTTTGTTCATTAGAGCTGCATTTTCAAAAATCATAATTCGAAGTCGAAATGTTTTTCTGTTTAAATAAAGTTTTTTAAAATAAAAAAAATCCATGACGGTTGGAATCTAGCTCCCCTGTTCATATACTTAACTTTAAGATGTTTTACTATAATTTTTCTTCTAGATTTAGGATTTCTGTACAGACTTTCGTTTGTCAAATTATTTCTTGGTGGGTAAGACACTACCCCAATTTTTAGGTTTTGCTAGTAGACCACCTCCACAGAAGAATATAAAATCGTCTCTCAAGATTAATAAAGTTTTAAATGTGTTATTAGTGCACCAAATTATTCATATTAAATGAGGTGCTATACAATTTCTAATTTCTGAGAGGTAGTCATAGAATTGACCTCAAGAGGCTTAAACCAGGAGGTATTCTTTTTATGTTGGCGTGGATAAATGTTGGATGTATGACCGCCAGCAGAACAAAAGAGGGTTTTTCATTTAATCATCGTGTCGGCATATATTCTTATCATTTTAGAGTACACGCCACTGGGATTTAGGTAAAGGCCTAAACGTTCTTCTGGGAACCTAGTTAATTGTTAGATGTGTTACGCTTTTGTAATGATACGTAGCGACATAGTATAGTAGTTTCACATATTTTTCGGAACTAAAAAATGGATTGATGGTGCACATTTATCACTGTGATGACTGATGACATATGGAACTGCTGTTAACACGAGAAAGTTAAAGTTTTATTTACGATTTGCTTATAAATCATATAATTAGGAAGACACCATATACTCTTACGCGGATTTGACTGCAGATGTGTTAAAGTATTTTATTACACATTATTATAAATAATGAGTGATTTTTTCAAATTAAATTGAATTAATTATATTGTTATTTTTTAGTAATAAATTATGTTTCTACGAGTGCAATTGGCTTCAATATTTAAGAAATCTGAAAGTTAGTAATTTTTATTTTTCTAGGAATATTTCAATAAAAGTACTTCACATATGAATTTTACCATTTAAATTATGTAAAAATAATGGGCGTAGTTGGAGAAACTAAGCTGCATCCGGAAATGTTTTTTCAGAATTTTTTCCTTCCATAAAACAAGGTGTCGTTCAAATTGTTATCCCATCATATAATTTTGCGAACTGAAGAATCGACTAGTTTTGTAAAAGCCGAGTTTCTTTAATAAACTGAAAGTCATAAAAAACCTGTAAAAACAAAAAAGTAGAGCTAAAAATTCAGTTTAGAAAGCTGTAGTTGCAGTTTAACATCCATCTCGAAGGGTTCTTCGTAATCAAGTGTCTTTATTTTGTTAAATTTTGTAAACTATAATTAGCAGGTACTTTTCAATATGAGTTAATATAGTCAAACGGTTTATTAAAGAACTTGACGAGGCTTAATAATTATTCAAATCATTAATTTAATTCGTTATATTGAAATTTTCATCTATTCCTCGTCTAATCAATATGTTAGAAAATGATCTGTTAGTTTATTTGTGATTTGAGTGACCTGTAAGTTTACCTCCATACAGGGCGTCTCCCAGTATCGGAGCTAAAGGCCAATTTTCCTTATTAATATAATATGGCTATCTACTAATTAACCCAACCTGTTTCGTTAACAAAATCTATTGTAAGAACCACATTTTGTTTTCGCTGGGCAAAAACCATTATAATACATATCACTAGTGGTGTCATACATACATATATTTATAAACATTCAATCATTTAATCACATTATATTATACGTAGCACACACATTTTTAAATATATATTCCCTTTTAAATGTAAAAACAATACTTTTTAGATAAAATATAGTTTTATTAGACATAAAAATAATTTTCGTTTTCGTTTTTGTTAAATTTAAAAAGCAAACAAGATGAACTCGTTATTCCTTATATGTTGTGCAATTTTATAAAAAGTATCTGAAGGCCCACATTCTAAACGTCATGTAGAAGAATGAACCAAATTAAAAGCTTATTAATTGAGAAACTCTTATTTTTTATGTTTTCACTCGTTACAACAACATTCGTTTTCCGATTATATCGTAATTTGGCTGATAATTTCAGTAAATTATAACCGAACCCCTATAAAATATTTACGGTTGTTTGTAATTTTTCCTTCGTGTCCGCGACGTGTTTTTCCACGGTCTAATCTCCACTGCCATCTTCGCTCGATTTTTCCTGGCGACCAATCAAATCCCCTGGAATAAACTATTTAATTTTATGATTACTGTTGTTCTTAGTTGTTTTTCACGGACTATCGCTTGTGTCCATCTACCGAGTTGCGGTCTTAATCTTTGCCTCGATTTAGTTTAGCTACTTTAATAGCGGTCCGAACACTATTAGGGATCTAAAATTATAAGATTAAAAAAGAATTAGTAACTAAGTATTACCGCAATAGGTGATTTTGTTTTACTACCGTCACATATATGACTTTCAAATCAATACTTATTTGTTATCGTTATAATATAATCGACAATTACATTATGTCTAAAGACACGCACATTTAAATAACAATTTGTTTAAAGAAATTAATTATACTTTTGGGTGGTTTAATTTATGTGGCACTTGCTTCTACGCATCGATCTTAATAAAACCTTTTATTAATTACGTTCGTAGGCTTATTTACTTTAGAATTTTATAATGACACGATGGTTCAAAACATTAGTTACATTTTTAATTACATCTGGTTTTCGCTTACGTATATCTAGGTTTTGAACTTTGTCTTAAAAGCCTTGTAATTCGTTTAATTCGTTATTGACATAAACTTTGGTTTTAACCTAGTTGTATAATCAAATCAGGTAACGTGGTGCACATTTGATAGCTATAAATATTATTCAGGAGAGTTGAAATAACAACGTAAAAATCTATAAATGAATAATTAAATAGTATATATACGGAATTAAACCGCATAATTAGGAAATAATATAAAGAACTAACTTAAAGAAAAATTATTAACGAGCTTATCGTATAAACGGTTAATAAAATTACATAAAAAAAACTATTTTAAGATATTTATCACAGTATAATCACGAATTTCTTCCTGAGACTATCTTTAAATTATGTTAAACAAGTATACATTTTTTAGCAACTCAGTATTTTTTATAGTTCTACTTGGCACATGAAAATTAATTGAATCTAATAATTGAGGAGCGTCAATAAGCTTATTTATAATTTTAAAAACCTTAATAAATCGACTTTTTCTCTTTTATGTTCCAGTGTAATTAAATATAACAAGAATTGCAAGCGAGCTAATTACCCTAATGTTATTTTTACTTTTGTTGAACTAAGGTGTACTCGTTTTCATTAAATTTTTATTACATCAACATTGTAAACAACAAAACAAGTAAATACAGATTATTACATAAAAATATTTTTAAACTGGTACTATTCCTAAGACCGAATGTTCAGATTTATTAATTAATTAATAGTAATAATAAGAGATGTTTTCCTTTAAATCTTAAAAAAATGGTGAGTGCGCCATTGATGTGGAGTGCGAAAATAAAATTGCACATATCTTTTTAACCGTTAATTTTATCGAGTTGTCAGAAGAGGACATTTTCTTTTAAAAATGTTTGAGGAATGTTGTGTCATGTTTAGAAGTAAAAAAAATCATAGACGAAAACATTTGGATCATTAACCATTGAACTTAGCCCGTAGCTGAGTTCACAAGGGTAGTGCAGTGGTTAATTTTTTATTCATTTCAATTAAGGAGTTTAATAATTCTACATAAACAACCATGTGTAATTTCTTTAGAACTCTATAACTCGTTAATGAATGGCGTAAGGGACAAATTTTATATGAAGTGTTATTTATTTATTGTTTTTAGCTCCTCTGTCATCTCGTAAGTTTTGGTAACGAACTCCTGAGACACCCTGTATATTATTTAAAACAGTTAAGTTAGAAAAATGTTTTGTAGGACTTAAAACGAAACCTAATACATTTCTTAGCCTTATTTTTAATAGATATCATATATTCAGGAAAACTTAATTTTTGAACAAAAATAATCCCCAAATCTTTAATTTGGCAAACTATTTCTAAGGTTTGATTCTACTTCCTTGCAAATACTTGAGACAAAATGGTGTATTGCCTCGTTATAGCAGTTGTTTCTAGATAGTTTTTTGATACCATTTGTAGTTACATTAATAGAGATATCGACATCGAAAATTAGGATATTTCCTTTTAACTGTCGCAGCTCTACTAAAATTTTTCTGGTTCAGATTTTTCAGCTACTTCGAGTACTTCCAATTACTATAACTCTAATCTTGCTGATTGGTGGTGTATGAGAAACAGGTATCTTTAATATCTCTGTGTTGTTACATTCTAATGAAATTTAGTGCTTAGTCATAATTTGTTTTAAATCAACTATGAGAAATTATTAATTAGCAGAACCTAATTTTCTAGAAATAGATTCGAGCTTGAAGAGTCGACTTTCTTAAATCAACCAACTGAACTCGACTCTGGAGTAATTTGTCTGCTTGTTGCGTAGGAATTAAGTGGTTGATTGAAAGGAGTGTGTGTTCGATGTGACGTGTCGTTCACAAATAACTCCCGGGATATAATATATGACGTACACATCCCTGGTGCTTCTCTAAATTGATAGCATTAGTCTCGGCCATTCGTCAAAATGTATTAATAATAGCGTTGCAGCCAATTACCGACGTAATAACTAAGGTTGCTCTATCACACCGCAAATTAATTCGTATCATTTTTAACGCGAGGTGTTTTAAATCATAAATACAATTTAATGAAAAGAGCAATGTAACTATCCAAAAATATAGTTAAAATAAATCAAATTGCACTAAAATAGTGTCAAATTGTTAAAAGACAGAAGAAATGATGCCAACGTATCACACAGTAAAAAGACAGATGCTAGGCGGTGGCATAATTCTCCTAAAAATCAAGAGAAACCGGGAATAAATAAAAAGTGTCCAACGGAAAACGGTATTAAAAATCGTCAGACAATTTTGTCTACCAGTGCTAGTTGACTTAAATCTCTAATAATAAGATTATTGAAGAGAGAATGACCTGTATGCGAAAAATAAAACGTTGCGGGTTTAGAGACAATTAAGTTCCTATTTGATAAAAATATTAAACTTGGGGCAAAGTTAAGTGGAAGCATGCTGTATATAAAAATTTTGTGCGAACTTGCAGAAACAAAGCAGGGGCCACGTTGGATAGTTGTCGTTAACAAACCGAGCTAAAGTACAACCAACGAGCAGTCTGGTTTAACGAGCCAAAGAAGTCGGGGTTTAAACACTCTTTAGAGACTCTGAAAAGTCTATAGATTCTAAAACATCTATTGTCATTTAGGAAAGGCCTTGACGTAGAATCTAGTATTTTGTGTTTTTTTTTATTATATAGTAATTTGCGTCTGTCAAGTTAATTTCAAGTAGTTTTGCCGATTACTTTTTTTATAATATACTTTTTCAGGTTATTTCGCTGTTTACAGGCATAGTTTGCCTTTGCTGTTTATTTTTTGGTGAGTAAACTTTAGGTTCAACTAACGGATATAATTAATTTTGCTGGTAAATTTTTGTCTCTGTGAATTTTTATGTATGGCCCGATTCAGTGATGGATGTCTGTTTATCAAACGAATGTAATGCGACATTAATTAAGTGCAAATAGTTTCTTTGAGTCCTCACTATTTAAAGGAACATTTAGTTATTTCATTTAAATGGGGAATAATCGATGATTTATTTTTTTTAAGAAAAGCACCTAGCCAATTTGTTTCGGACCGGTAAACAATCACTATGTTGAACATAGGAGAGACCTCCTTTTGTTTAATTTTTTGATAATTTAATTTCTTTTTACGTAAAATGTATGTCAGTTTGACTTATAAAGAGAAACTTTAACTAATTACTTTACATTTTTTTTATTAACTATTTAATTCTGGTTTTCGATAATTTACTATATTTGTATTCCAAAAAGATTCAACGCCTTTGATTTAAAACTCTCTCTATAAAGTTAGTACTAGTGGGCCCTTCATTTGTAAGCCAACTCGAACTTCCACGTCTTCTAAGGAATAAAAAGTGACTAAATCTTATTTTACTCTAAAAAATATCTAATACTTCTTCAGAAGTTTGCCTTTTTTAAATAGTAACAGTAAAAAAAACTAATAAATTATCTAAATATTGGTACATATTGAATAAAGCTACTGCGGTAGATGAAAGAGAAGATGGACTTAAAAATCCGTATAATACCGAAAAGTAGAATACTTCATGTTGTTGGTACTAAGTAATCACGACAAAACACACG
Organism: Hermaeophaga mercurialis; assembly: GCA_951812935.1. Taxonomy (NCBI): domain Eukaryota; kingdom Metazoa; phylum Arthropoda; class Insecta; order Coleoptera; family Chrysomelidae; genus Hermaeophaga; species Hermaeophaga mercurialis. The sequence continues at coordinate 8,254,416 of OX638362.1, read as the reverse complement.
AAGGGAATACTTACATTTTCCTGCAATAAAATGGAGGAGAAAGTACTAAAGATTTAGAAGGGAAGCCAGGTTGACTAGCATAAAGATAAAAAAAAGGAAGAAATAGGAACCGGTGTGAAAGATGACGCCAAGATGTTGGAAGTTATTACTAAGCATTTAAGTAATATTAAATATATAAATAAAGAATGTTTAATTAAATTGTACAGAAATGTAACTATTTCTAAAGAATATCATGTTATATCTTCACTTCTGCTGTACTTAGTTCTTCTTGAATTTAATACGTTGAAATAAGAAGAACATATCAATACAAATTCTTGTAAATTCCCGATTCTGTTGTTTTGTAATTTTGTTTTCGTTTCCTTACACTTGGCGCCTGTATTAAACCAAAGAAAAAAACAAAAGCACACCAACATACCTCCAATGACTGAGGCAACTAAACGCATTCCAGAATTTTTTCTTCTTATTTTTTTGGACCAAGTGGCGATAAATCTCTGGTCGATTTCTCAGTTTATTAAATCTTCGAACGGTGTATAATTGCAGTACACATGGTCGCATAAATCATTGCGGGGACAAACTGGCATTTATCAGAGACCGTTTCTGTTCTATGTTCGGTCGCTAATGAACCGACCTCCGTTTCTGTTACGAGCGACGTTTCGCCTATCATGGGAACAACTATAATAGAACACCGATACCGATAGTAACATTTCAGTAATTCGAGTGTAGAATTTATGGCGGTTCGTGTTCATAACTAGTGCACCATTAAATATCCGTTTTCTATAATTGTTTCATTATCAGGCGATACAAACGGTAATTAGGAACTATGTTTTCTCGTTTAATAAATAAATTGACCAAACTTAACATAATTTTAACTCCTTCCTTCCTTTAGATAAAAAATTATAAAATTTTAAAAGTTTTTATACAGTAAAAAATGGAAAAGCATTTTGCTAGTTTTAAAAGTTTAAAAATAAACTTAGTTGTTCATTTTATCCCATTTAATAGTATTCAGATAGTAGAAAAAAATAATTAAATACGTTTTATTAAGTATTGTTGACATTAGTAGAGGTTCGTCCTTAAGTGCAGAAAAACTACAGAACTACCACAATTAATAATTTTCTCTCACTCGTAGTTTCACTTCTGTTTATTTTTACTTTTTTGTTGTTCCTGTTCTCCTGTTACTTTCTATTTATTTGATGTTCCATACACGTAAAGTCAAAGTTAGAAGAAAGGAGTATAGTAGCCATTTTGTACGAACTATGTCAAATAGACGATAGCAAACTTAATATAGTTGTCGTATGATTCCTGCAGTTGTAACTACAATTATCTTGGCAGCATATCAGAGGAGTTTTAAAAGCTGAAGGTGTTTCCCCACCAAATATTGATATTTCGAGGTCTTTTATAAAACTACAATATTTTCTAAATGTACTAAAAAAAAATAAGTTTCAGAAACGGTTCAATCAAAAAGTTCCAGTTGCTGACGTAAAAATGTAGTATTTCAATACCTGCAAAACTAGAGTTTACTCTTGCCTACACCAAAATTTTCTTTTTTCTAAATTTGTTTGTGATGTTTCTTCTAGAAAAAATAATGATAGGTTTAATTTAGGTGAAAAAAAATTGTAACTTGGTGGTTAAAGGACAGGTACGTTAATTATCAAGAACCGTTTTTTGGGAGCACAACACTCAAAAATAGTTAAGACGTCCAGCTCTATTTGGGGCTATAAATGGAGAACGAAAAGGTATTATTTTTTTCCCGGACGAATAAAATTACAAAAGAAAAAATAATACGAACGTCCTTATATCCGTATTACATAAATTTCTGATTATTGTAAAATATTGTACAGCACCCAGTTTCACCAAAAATTTACGATTTTATTTCGAAATTCGCAATGACTGTTAAAACAGTCTGGCAAAAAGTGGCATCTCGCCAAGCTATAATGTGGTGAATAAATAATCTCGGCAGAAAATATGCCGTGTTAAGATAAACTACTTGTGTGCCTCAATGAATTTCAAGCGTGCGGCGAGCACTCAAAATATTATACTTTCAGAGAAAATATTTGGGAATGCGCGACGGGAAATGAATGGGCCTCTAAAACGGGAATGGATTTAACGTGGAATTAAAGTTTGTTGACAAAATTAGACAACGACTAATTGAGTATTTTAAGTATTGAATTTGATCGCGTCGGTAAACTCGAATTTGTGTTAAAAGTGAAATGAAAAATAAGTGTTGGGCAGGTTTTATAATTTCACTTATACAGAATAAATTGTTTTAAATGACTAAGATTGCAATCTCAAAATATTTAAATTATATAAAGAGGAGAAAAAATTATCACTATGGATTACAATAATTATTAGATTAGATCATAGCCTCATTGTGTGGTTTTTGTTCAGACTCACAATTTTGTCCTGTTTTTAATAAGTCACTAACATCTTGTTTTTGTTCCTTCTTTTAGCAATTGCTTAATTGAACTAGTCTGGTGGTTTACATTAAATTAAATTATTTTCCACTCCTTCAAGTTCTGAGATTTCTAATCGGCTTAGTTTTACCTCACTAATTAACTGAGTTAACCCGAGGAAAGTTGTTAAGCTGAGATAATTTAATAGATTTTTTTTATAAGAACTTAGAACACAGATCAGCTCATCCAAATAAATTACAAATCCGGCAAACTAACGTAGGTAAAAGGAGAGGAAATTGGCCTAAATTACCCCAGTTACAAACAACGCCAACTTAGCAAACATAATCTACGTAATCCACTGTTGTTCTTTCTTACTTAAACACTTAACCGAAAATTCTAGTACACAGTATATGGAGTCTAATGCTTGTAGAAGCTAAATAAATAAATGTCATATATATTTAAGGAATTGGGGCGGGATAGTCATGATTAAAAGTATTTTAAATTTGTTTTCCAAAATAATTTTAAATAATTAATTTTTTAGCTTAGTGACAACATAAACTGTAAATCCTTGATAAACATATAAGTATGTATTCAAAAATTGAGTTTGGGTATGAAGAGTTTTTAATTTATTGATTTAAGAATAATTTATAATAAGCGGATGGAGGTACGAAACTTATAAAAATCTATGATATTATTTATTCTCAAATTTAGGAAAAGGAAAATAAGTAAGAAATATAAACAATGTAAATAAGTAGATAAATATGTGGATTTTTTAGTAATAATATTTTTTGTACTAATTGAATTTATTTAATTTTGACCGGTTTGAAGCGGCAACGCTGTAAAATATACTAGTAGTTGGCAGCCTGGACATTTGTTTGCGTACATGTAAGGTTAGCATTCAAGTTTATTTCGCGAAAATTAAAATTGATAAGAATAGGAAGAAAACATATATTTGGAAAAGAAAACAGGTCTGTAAAAAGGTATATTTTCAGGGCTTGGATCTGCAAAAAGATGTTCAAAATCGAAAATCGAATAATTTCCAACGTATAATGCTATTGACGACACATAAAGCGTTCTGGTTTCACCAAAGAGTTAATAGTTGTAATAACTTACTAAAATTTGGTTTTTCTATAATTATTTTGTACGTTCAACAAAAAGTACGGCTCATTTCTCTTAAGTCTTCATGTAATATGTTTATCTACTTTCTCACAAAGGGATTCCTAATAATGTCGAATTTGTCGCAAAGAATTATTAAAACACAAAATTAATATAAAAAAAAATTGTTTTCACGGTCATTACTTCCGCCTAGTGATCAAATCTCCTTAAATTTTGTATACACCTATTGTTTTCGTTGACTCCATTTGAAAAAATCCCAACTTTTATTCCTACTTGCATTTTCAATGACCTCCATATTATGATAACGCAATTATGATTAAAGAAATAGTATATTTTTTGGCTTAATAGTTACTTACCAATTCTGACAACGTTGGAATTACCATTTTTTTACGCGAAATCTAATATTTGTTATTAACACCCCATGATCCACAATTATGTTGAAATTTATTTTTTATCTCCGAGAAATGCTCATTTATGTTACATCGGTTAGAACTAATTTAATATGCGTAAAAATTCCGAAATCTGTGTTACTTGAAAGCAGCGCAACTTATATCAGTATGCAAAAAACGTAGCGATATCGTTTTTCTCTTCGTATGTTATGAAATATTCATAGGAAGTACTTTTTAATAAACATCAGTTACGTGTCCGTAATTACATCTTAAGTACAACACGTATTATTCAAATTAAAACTATGTATTGTCATTTTATGTGTTGGATATGCACTTCATGAATTGCAAATTATATTGACGTGCTGATTTTGCAGATAGGGACAAATATACGAGTAATTAAATTATAAAAGTAATTTTTCATCCAGTTCGATGACTGTCGGATTTAGTCCTTTGTTTCAAACGGTTTTAATAATGCACGAAATTATGAAAATTTGCTATATTATAAATATCTGATTCATTCATTTATTAATGACTTTTATATTCAAGCTAAATTTGAACAACAAAATTCAATTTGCCGATTTTAACTCATTTATTACCAACAATCACAAATCGTTATGTATATATATATATATATAAAGAGGCACAAAATTTCGAATTTTTCCACTAATGTATTAATGTATTAAAAACAAAGATTGGTAGATCAATTATCGGTTAGAAATAAGTAAAAAATTAATCTGAAGAATGAGAATAAACATTGCAAATAATAACACCTTTTTTTACATAGGCTCTGTTTCTGGGTGAATTATAGTGAGAATTATTAATTTCTTTTTTTTTGAGTAGTATCATTGGCGTCACCTGCTATGGTCTTAGCCTTGTGTTTTTTTGCTAATAATTCAGCCACCCACCCCTGCTAATATTATTATTATTATTATTATTATTATGTTTTCAAAAATTCCTCCATGTACCTAAATGGTTACCATTAATAGCTAAATTCTTAGAAAGAAAAAAATTAATCAAATTTTAATTAATGAAATTATATACAAATTTAATTTATATATTAATCAAAATTACTTTGTTTTTAATGATAAATTTCGGCAAATATCTCCAAGAATGTATTGTTTTGGTATAGATATGTTGATGATGATTTAGCTAATTTTACAGGTGTTGATAGATAATTGGATGTTTCCTTTAATTTTATTAACAATTGACATCCAAAAATAAAATTTGCCGTTTAAATTGAGAGAAGAGTTCCATAAATTTATATAACTATTAAAAGACTAAACTGCAATATTTAATATTCAATTTATCGTAAACCAACTCATACAAATATGACTAGCCTTTATAACTCAAATCACCATGTGTCACATAAATTAGCAGCTTAAAATTCAATGGATACATAGAGCTTTTTCAGTAACAATGAGTGGCGATGATTTTAAATGGGAAATTAATATAATAAAACAAATCCCTAGCTCTAATGATTATCCATTAGCTCTAATAAATAGGTTAATCATTAAAAAGGAAGAAAAGGTTGTAATTAACCTGATATTTCCGAAACAAAGAAAATAGATCCTTCGGAACTATTACATATTTTGGAGATAATAATGTTTATGGAATAAAGTGAATTACGCTTATACGAAATCTGTCACTCTTTGATAATGTAATTTAAGCGAAACCTGCTCAGAGACAGACATTTAAAAGTAGCTTTGTAATGCTAAGGAAATTCAAGCTAAGTATAATTATATTTTTTATATTTATTATTTATGTTATTATTATTATTAATCTCATTACAGGATCAAATTATCGGATTTCCAGAAAGACTGTGTGCCTACCATGATTTGTCCATACACGGGCCCGGTTTTAAACTTGATAGGAATAGTCATATCCAAGACTCTTTATCATCAAAAAAAAAGTTCAGGAGGAACCTTGCGCATCTCATAATATAAATTTCTAAGTATGGAATCGGTAGGTTTATGATGAGCTAACACTCTTATATCTTACGGATATATCACACTTTAACAATGTGGACAATGTGGAAATAAATAGGAAAAAGGAGGCGGAGACCGAAATGGCTTAAGCTGGAGAAGAAGATATTATACGAAGCCTGAAATTACTGGATGGAGAAAAATGGCAAATGAGGAAAAGAAGGACTTACAATCTCCATATGTAACTCCTTTTTGCTATTTTTTTCAATTGAATGTATCTTACCAACTTGATTCCAGTTAGAATAAAAGCCTGGAGGATGCCTTTTTTAAAAAGGATCAAATCCAGGGCAGTATCGGCGTCGTCATGCGTGTGTACTTTCGATAGCGATCGCGCATGTCGCTTGTTTGTTTACAACCGATGAGAGTAGGCCGGACTAAAATCGCCGACCGCTCTGATAAATCTAAAATAAATCACGATCGCTCTCCTCCCCTTTCGCCTCCCACCCGCAGCGCTCCTGTCCCATTGCCCGCTTTCCTTAGCCACGAAATACGTTTAATTACAATCACTGAAAACCAATTATGAAATGGGTAATTTATGATACAAGACAGTAGCGGCCTTCATTCTAATTAGTTGGGCAATAGAATCACAAGGGATCTTCAAGATCCGACTTACAAATAAGCGAAAATAAATATTCACCTTTAATAAGTACACAATACAATTGGCGATGAGGATTGGGTCCAACAGGTACTTGTTCTTTTACTTCCGTCTTGTTTTAGTACTACTACAATTCAACAATATTGGTTAAAAAAACAGAAGGTTATCCATAACACTCAAATGTGGTACAAAGTTTCAAATCCCATGAAATACAAAATCAAATCACATAAGTTTTATTTAAAGACAACTAGTGTCGACCCCTTAAGGTCATCTTCAGGTATGAAAAGAATATAAAAAATATCACAAATGTTTTTCATAAAATACATTCGTAAACTTACCAAATAAAATAAAACAACAGTGAAAACAACAATGTTAAAGCACTCAACGTAAAATTGAGACTCTCCTAATCTCTCGCAAAATGGAACAGAATTATAAAACTTAACTAAACTACATAATGCATGTGTTAGTTACAAGTGTTACAAAATCCAAAAATAACAGTTATGAAACATTTTTAAATGTATGTAAAGTTTGAAAATCATTGTACCAATAAACGAAGAAACAGGTAATAATGTCAAAATAAAAAATTAAGAACTCAAGTTTAGTAATAATAGGTAAAAAAATTGGAACCAGGAACATGGATATACAAGAGTAGGGGTTCAATAAGATCCCTCAACGAAAAAATAATAACCCGGTTTTGGGTAGGGAAAAACAACAATGTAAAACAGTTTAAAATACCGTCTATAATATGTTATAATCCATAAAAGTGGTTTTGCCTTGCTAATCCAAATTTTTAATGCACAAGACACTGGTTCCATAGATGGCGCTTCAAGGAGCTCACGCTTCAGGTTCGAGATGTAAACTCAACTCCACATTGCTTTGAGCTACCCTGCCACATTTGGACAAAGCTAAACAGAGTTTCAGATTTAATAGAACTTTCTCCAGAAGCAATTGATTAATTAGGCTGGAACTCAAGCTGTGATATTCCATACTGTTTTTATAAAATTTTAAATGAGCATATTGTATTGTGTTATTTGTATTTAATAATTATTTTCATGTAAAGAGTGTAAAACACCACACACTAAACAAAAAAAATAAAGTGATCTGATGGTACAATTACCGAAAACGCTTCGCTCAAGAAGTAAAAAACTCAGGGAGGAAGAAGGGAAGGATGGTTAAGTGTAACGCACAAGAACGAAGTAAATAGGTGGCGAAAAATGGTAAAAAAATGAATAGCCTTATTGTTTTACTAAGTTACTTTTCAATTTTTCAACTGCCCCTTTTTTCTCTGTTTTCCCGCTGAATATAAATCCGCATACACAAAACCAATTTCTTATACTGGCTAGTGATACATAAAGATATGCATTATTTACTAATTATCTTAAGAATGGAATGAACTGCAAAAATCAGACTTTTTGCCAATTTTAGCAGAGAAATACGCAAATAAAGCGTATTGATTGCAGAGATAAGCCAATGTCTTTGTTTGAATGTAGAGTAAAATTATTCAGAGAATGTTTTATACAATCGACAGTTGAACAAAAACATAATTTTATTACTCAAATAGCACATTTAATTAATTCAAAATTTGCTGAATTTAATGAGGAAATTCAAAATGGAGTGGTACAGGATAATAACTATGAAGAAGACATTTTAGAAAACTATCAATCATTTATTATTACCTATATCGACTAGAAATTTGAAAGGGGCACTAGGTGTACCAAAGAAAAAAATAGGAAAACTCTAGGTCTGTGAACCTGTTTATATTTAACGCCAGGTCAATTTTTACAAACTAATTTAGACCTTAAGTAATATTATATTAATAAAATAATCGCGAAGAGTAGAATCTAAAAATGTATCTTGAAGATGTAAATGCATGGAAATTATATCCCTTTTTGAAAAATTATGTTTCTCTGGACTAGGTCAGTACTGCGTACACGTAGCATGAAGCCTCTTGAACTATTCCTAATATTTAAAGAACAAAGAACTATAGCATCTATCTCTTAAGCTTCTGTTTGCCTGGAGCTGAACGTTCCATGATGAAGTCCGTAAATTTTAACTACGCCGGCCCATTCCGTCCCGTCAGATGGCCAGAGTTTTTATCAATGGGAATCGGGAAGGCGGTTACGCTATTATTTACTAAAAACAAACATGATTAAGTGGTAGCGATTTTAACTACCTGATCTGATATATTATATATAGCCTGTATTCTGTTACAGTGTGAGCTAAGCTAATATTTCCTTATTTAAATGTAGCTTACTTAGAAGTATATTCTTTCAAATTTAGGGAAATAAACAATTGTTTATTTAGAGGCAGAAGGTAAACACTTAATTGATTTATACAAATTGTCTTAGATCCTTTATTAATATCTTCTCTTATTATAAAAATAAATGGGCACTGAAGGTCAGTGACTGTAAGATTTTACGCAAAATAATTTAAACACCACTTTATCCTATTCACGGTAAAAATAATCGAAAGTTACACAATATCTATAGTAAAATATGTGGCTAGTTTTAATAAACGAAAAATATTATTGCACGGAATTTAATAATGTTTATTCTTAATCTCTCTATAAATATGGTTGGTTATTTTCCTTTGGCTTCATCCAACAACATTCCTGTAAGTAAACTAAATAAAGGATGTAAGTAGAGAATTTCTTTTATTTAAAATATTTTCTAGTGCTAGATTTCCATTCCTCAAATATAATTTACCATACCCCTTCCCTAGAAATGAACCCAATAAGTTCGAAAATAACATAGTTTCCTCTGAGATACTGTCTTCCCTAAGATCGCCTCTTTGACTGTTTTATAACCTTGTAGTTATTCTAGTCTTGCAATACTTAGTTAGTTTTCCAGTTCTCGAAAATCTTCATATAATTTGCTTTTTCGTGTTCTTCTTCTCTCTTCTACAGTTTACCTTTTTCGAATCCGAGTCGCTATGCGAAAATGACTAGATAATATAAACATAAAAAAAATATAACTAGGTGTTATACAGACTGCACGTTTTCTTGGTTTCCCCAATACTTGCCAAAATGTTCTTTCCATTAGAAACATTGTAAATATTCAACCCTGAAAAGGTTATTCGTACATCTAGGTTAGGTATAAGAAAATTGAATCATATTAAACCAGAAAAAGATAAATAATTAACATCCACATTTCCCATTTTGAATTGAAAAATTTATTGAAATATCATTTTTTGTACAATTCACTTTGGATTTGATTGTATTGAGAATATACTTACTTAGATGTTTTTTTCACACTGTATATCTGAGAACATACATGGGCAGTTCGAAAATAAATAAGCGTCGTCCCCTTTCAACTGTTCAGCTTGGCTTGATTAACTGCATTAATTATCGCAAATGAATCCAAGCTATAATTACTGTTTAAACGGGTTGCATTCAGCTCATTACATTACATTCCATTAGATACTCAACGATACCAATCTGATTTTTGTCTATATGAATTGAATCGATGATGCAGGCACGTATTAAGTGGGCAGGGACATTTTTCTATAATTCTGAGAAAAATATGTGGCATTGTTTGTTGTTCAACGATAATGGCATCTTGAACTGCCATTTAGAGGAAAAAGTATTTTCAGTAAAAAATATCTTGCAAGAAATAATAAGAAAAAAGTTTTTAATTAAGGAACACCATTAAAATTGCAATAATTAATGATTTCAACGGCACCTTTGATCTCATTTTTTTAATATATTGACAATGGATCAATATTTTTATTGATTTTTCCTACTACTTGAGTGCAAATAGAACTTACCGATTAAGTAATAATTCATTAATTTAGATAGGTAGAATAGTAATAGAAAAGAAAGTAACTATTTAAAATGGCATAAAAATAGCCATAAAATTATTTTACTTTTGTTGTACCCAAAAGTTTGCGAATTTGAAAATATTACTTATAATTAAGAGGACTCTACCACAGAGTATTAACCGCTTGATTTGTTACTACTTAAATTGTAGTTTATAACAGAATTTTTGAATATATCATTTTACTACTGAACCGTTATTATATGTTGCTAGGTATTTTGAACTATGATACTTGTACCTGAAGGGAGAGCAACGCCGTAGGTAAATTTTTGTTATTTAATTTATTCACTTTAGTATCCAACAGCTTTGATGCATCAAGAGCGTTAAAAATGATTAGACCTGGGGAACGAGGTAATCGACAAGGGGATGGATGGTATTCAGCGACTCTCAAATGTTTCAAGAGCCCCGTAGTCGTCGAGTGAAACAGTTTTTGAAATGTTGGTGAAAATAGTCACAAGCTAATATAAAATCCCAATTTTAGCATAGCACCGGTTTTACCCGCTGAAGAAGTTATTGTTTAATTATGGTCACGTATGATGTATGACTCCTCAAAAATAAAAAAATAAAAGAAAAAGAAACAATACATTGTTTTTTTAAGAATTAGAACAAAGTAACTAAGTAAATAAATACCCTTTCGTTACATTTTCACTTTTGTTGATCTTTTTCACTTAAACGATATTACTATTTGCACTAATGTAATTTGATCAGAACACGTTTCATTTCATGCAAACGGTATAAACAATAATGGAGAAACATCTCTGGAAAACTGTATGCGCAACAGAACAGTAAAATATAATACATAAAGTTCCATTCGAACGAAATTTCAAATAATAGTCGAACCACCGGAGGGCTACAATTTCCATCCTGACTGGCTTCAAAAGGTTCAAAAGGGAAGTTGCCGTATTGTTGCTACTTTGGTTTGTCATTATTTCATTGTTTTCGGCGGTCGGACGGGATGTATAACCTTGGGCTATTTTCGTGTTACTATCTCTTTCTCTTTTGTCGCAGTAAACAAACCATTCAAAATGCCATAATTGGATGGAAAATTATAAACATTTTGATAAAAGCAATTTTGCCGAGGTCGGCTGATGTTCGAAGTCATCCAGGAATCTTTTTTTTATTGGCTGTTTTAAAAACTAAAAAATGGAGGATTATCTTTGAATGAGCAGTTTTTGTCAATGATCATACTTAATAACTCATAAGTAATGATCAACATGGATACTTTAAAAATCGTCCCTATTTAATTTCTGTTATAACTATCATAAATCTATGATAATTTAGACTATGGTTTTATATTAATGAAATTAAAATGTTGAATTCACTTACTGAAAATGTGATGAGAATGATACAAAATTTTAAAAAAGCAACAATTTAACCTGCAATTTCTCTTCTCCTTATACAGAGTGTTCCCAAAAATAGTGTATTCCTTAAAAGTATATGTAAAATGCCCAATTAACAAAAAAAAAAGCTTATATAACATATTTTCTGTTGAAGATCCGTTTTCTCAAAAAATTAGAATATTTTCTAATCAAATTTACATTTAACAACCGTTAGGCGTTTTTCCGTAAATAATAATGAATTTAATGTATATAGAAATATTAATTAATTAATTTTTTTTAAAACGATTGACTTAAGAAAAAAATGTAAGAGGTATTTTTGTTGTAAATGGAGTATTCTGCACGTATTTTTGAGGAACATACTATATTCGGGGACACGCTGTATAATACACGTATGTAGTAATTTTAAAATCGGTTTTAAAAATATGAAACAATTTTGATTGCAGAATATTTATGGTACATAACTGTTAATAACCTACGGGCCCTGCATGTGCCTTAATAGAGAGGAACAAACCGGAAAGATCTTAATGGAATAAATAATTTGAAATAGAAAAAAATAGTAAACTTTAGGACCAGGTGTAGATGCATGTGTATTTCACCTTCGTTGAATTTACATCTTACGCACCTGTTGACTGATTCTAAAACTATTTTTTCTCTATTTTTGTCTGTACTTCACCACCTTTTTAATTAATACCAATTACATTTTGCACACCTTATTCGATAAATACATTGGTTTGGCATGGGAAAGTAAACCAATCTATTTGAGCAAAACCGTATGTAAATATTAGTCCAATGAATTTTTCATCAAAATATGAAAAAAAAATGTATTATTTATTAAAAAGTATAATTGTATCCGATCGTAGCTATTCCAACTTTATAACAACCATTAAAATGACAATTTATAAAATCTGTAGATGGTCACTTTACCAACTAATGATGTGATTATGAGCTGCTTAACAGAAGAATTATATGGACTGTTAAATTCTGAGACAAATTAAAGCCGCACTAATGGGAGCGCATACTTTAGTTTTCCAAAAGGGCGTTAGGTTTGAGACAAGTTTTTGTTCTCACGGACATTCGCGGTAAATCCGTTTCGGAATTCAAGAGGTCTCGTAGTTTTCTCGAAACGAATGTCCTACTAAGAGAAAGAATTATAGTCTATGAGCACATCATGTTCTTTCAGACATTAACTTGTTATGGCTAAAGAACTATTTTTATTATCACTTCAAATCTATTATGTGCTAATTTCATTTGCACGGCTATAAACTATTCGTTATTTATTGTAACTCTATTTTCATACATTTTTATAATCTATAATATCGGGTATTGTCAAAAAAAAAACAATATGATAAAATTGTGCGTAGTTTTAAAATTTATATGTCAAACAGTTTAAGTAAAAGATATTGTGTTCCATTTTGCGGAAATCATCCGAGCACTAGTTTTACAGGTCGCTAAAATAAAACAAAGCCACGCTAAATGTGCTGTTTTGATAAATCGCTTATTTATAGACCAAATTGAAAAAAAATATTTGTCAAAATTTAACCCTGGCTTACAGACTAATAATGGCTATTTTCCTGGTACATAGAACGGACAAACCTAACCTTACGCTAACAGTTCATGAAGATTTTGAACCGTTTGCAATGTCGTAAGTTCAACGTATACGTTTTCTTAAGAAAAATGCCGATAATACAAATTTAGGTTTCGTGTTTCTAGAAATACTGACAAAAAATAGAGCTTTTAGTTAGAAGAGTTATGGGCCTAAGTGCTCTTTTTCGTGAATAAAATTGGAAAAATACAAATGAAACGTCTAAGGCTTCATATCATTATTAAACAATACAAGTTAAAATCAAATTTTTGCAAAAATTAGGTCAGTAACGTCAAAAAAGATATTAAAAAAAGTTTCTTTAGAAACGTTTATAAAACTAAAAGAAGAAGACACAAATTGCATCGGTTCTATTTTTCAGGCGGTTTTTGGAATTTGGAAACAAGGCATTTATTTTTTAGCAGAAGTTTTATTTGATTTGTAACGCTATTGTCGTTATGTGTTTGTTAATGAAAGAATTAGCTTGTTATCCGATGTTATATATTTGACAAAAGCAATTTCGAGGGGGCTCTTAGTATTTAATTATATAGAAAGCTTGATGGAATGGAGCGCTAAATGCTAAGTTAAAGTATTGTTTTTGTCATAGATATCTTTTGGAGGATTTGTCCAAAACATTTTGAACGGTTATTGCTTTACTTCTAATAGATACACAAATTTTTTATAATTAGGTAAATAACCTTAACTATTGCCCAATGAAGTACTATTTTGTTACATAATTACGCAAGCAAAAACAAAAAGACTCTGACCAAAGATAGAGCGTAAAAATAAACACACGACGTACATAAGCTCGATGTACATAAATCCGGATCGCTACAATCATTCAACCAAAGCAGGTAATTTAATTCAATTGTTATGGACACCAACGATTCGAGAAATGATCGGCTCGGCTATCTTTCGATGTCAACAAAACTCATTTTTTTTTTCGAATACCCGAACGGCTCTTAATTGCCGTCAACCGCAATCGGTGCGTGTCACGTGCTACGTGTTCGCGTCTTCGCTGCCATTTTCAGACACTAAAAGAGATCCGCTTTTCTTTCATCACTATTACATAAAACCAGATTTTTAATTTGCAATAAAGTATTTTCAACACTAGGTACCTAAAAGTAATGTTGGAAACCAGACATTCTATACCCAAAAGACCCGACAAATTTTACTTTCGTATTCAATTTTCGTTCATTAATTTTATATTGATCTATTTCTGCTAGCAGGAACAAATGTTGATGCTGATGAGCAAGCTGCTCCTTAACTAGAAAATCTTCCAAATTCTCGGTGGTTCCTAACAAAGGACTAGGAACAGCTTGAGTTACGCCTCTTCCGAAAGGTTTTGTCTCATTATGTTCCATGGAAGGTAAAATATGAACAAAATTAAGAATGAATTAATTGAAAGGTTAAAAACAAACTAACAAGACATTTTAATGATAGAGTTAAGAAACTCTCCTATGCTTCCGTGGAAGAAGTAATCTATTGATAACATAACATATACCATAATATGGTCCGAATTCATAAAAACCTGGTATCAATTATTACTAACATCTTTAAGATTTAAATTAAAATAAACTAATCGCAACGAATTAATCGGAATCAATACCTACAGGCTCTCGGCTGGTCTTCGCGATAGCAATCTTTGTTCCATATTGCTCTAAAAATGCTCTATTGGGTTAAGATCGAGATTGTTCGCTGGACAATACATAATTTCAAGATTTTGTCATTGAACATTTTTTTATCATTTCTGGCAGTCTGAGGTAATGCGTTACCTTATGCAGGACAAAATTGAGACAGACCTGATTTCCAAATGGGATAATTCACAGGTGAACAGCACGTGACTGACACCATTCTTCCTTATTCTATTTGATATGCTGATATCCCAATTTTCTCTTCAAAGGGTAGTTAATCCTATCTTTGCGAATAAGGTATTCTTCTAACAAAACCTACCGCTTTGAATCTAAGCCACAATCGGTAAATTGCTGGTTGCTCGTTTGCAGCATCTGATCCACGTATCTCCTTGCAAAAGTGTGACATGCAACTTAAATCTCATCAAAATGTCTTCACTCCAGTTTTGATATTTTATAAGACTTGAACTGAACTTCAAAGAATAATAACTACTATCAATTTCAACATTTTTTTATCATGATAAGAGTAAAAAATCAGAATCTTTTTTCTAATGATAAAGCGCGTTGAAGTTTTAATAAATATAAAAATAACAATATAACAAATGTCTCAAACCTTCTAAAAGAAAATTTTAAGCATTAGATTAGGAGAGACCGATACGACTTAATCATGGTAACTTTACTCACCTTTGCCTATTTTACCCTTAAATTTTTCTCAAGCAAACACATTTTATTATCAAGGATTAACAGTACTTCAAAAACTGATTACAATAATGACCAATGTATTATCATTATAATGTTTAAAAAATATTTTTATTATGGTTGTATTTCACCATTCTCTCAATGAAAGTTTGTTTTGGTCATTCTTATAGTAATTTGGTTAATCGACCATTATTTGAATGAAGGATTTGTTATTTTTAATGCTGCAAAGAAAAACCAATTAATTTATATCTATTAAATATATAATGATAATAAACAAAGCTATTTTTAAACTTAAAAGTTGAACAGTCACAATGCCTATTTTTAAATAGTCGATGATGTCCAAAATATATAATTCATGCTCATAATGTGAAGAACAATAAAGAAATATAATTATTAAAATATAGGCCAACATTTTTTTATCTAATCTGTATAGAAAATAATTTTAAAAAAATAGTATTTATTAACGTGACTTAGAAGGGAACAGTCGCGACAAATCGTTTAGTTTTTTTATTTTGTAGACAGATGTTCGCATTGTGTGGTTTTTGAGAGTTCTTATAATTTTGAAACCATATCCTCAAACCCATTAATTTAGATGATCCCTGGTTAAAAAATATTGACATATAACACAATAAAGTAAAGCTTGAAAGTAGAAGTGAAGGTATAAAATGTATTGTCTCAAATCCTATTCAGATGGTCCAGGAACAAAATGCATAGCACTATTCCTGGAAAAAAGATGGCAAACGTTTAACTCCACTAGGTTGGGGGAAGTAAACTCACGTGACAAAAAAAATATCTGAAGACCGTTCAGAGGCTTAACGAGGGAGGTGGTCAATTTAGAGTAGTCCAATTACCAAGAAAGAAACTATTCCAGGTATTGCATAAAACTTTTACCTTATTTATATAATTGTCCTGAAGCACAATATCAATAAACATTGCAACTTTTTACGAATGACCAACGTCAAAATAGTTATTTTCATTATGCTAAATTGCAAAATATCATTTAAGCATTTGAGAATGAATTTCACGATCAAGTATCAAACAACTCTTTTTCGAAAATTCTAGCCCACAGTTTAAAAATGATCAAAATCGTGAAGAGATAATTTAGACATTTACATTTATATTTAATTTGACATGTACATCATTTACAATTTTTGCATGTAGATGAAAGTCTTTTGTTTCAGGGATTTAAAAGACTTTCATGTTACATACTAAATAAATATACGTGAATTTCTTTACAACATGTTCAAATAGTGGTATACTTTACTTAAGGTAAAAATAATAATAAAGCACTATTTTTCAAAACGAAAGATACACTTATAGGATTGTTTCTCTGTACAAAACAATTTTCTAGATTAGTTCACACCGAAAATGCACTTTTTTGTATTCCTATGGTTTTATCTTCCATGAAATTGGTCTCCATTAAAGCAGCTTAAATAAAAAAACAACAGTTCTTCGACATTAACATACAATTTGTTCTTTATTAAAAATTGTAAAAATGCATCAATATTGAGATAATATTCATTTTGAAATTAATAGCGGTGAAATTGACTCCAGGAAGTTTCTCTACTGATCTAAATCGAAAAACATCTCCATTGGCGTATCGACATTTTACATCATATTATACAGATTAAATATATAAGCGAAATAAATCTACGTATGGCTTAGTTATGCCTATTAGTTATAGGATTTGGAAACTATTAGTTGATCACCAAGTACTAAGTAAAAGTAGCATTTAGCAACTTTATCACGCCCATTTCCAACTCCAAAAATTGATGTAAAAATAAGAGCTAATAAAACCAAACAAAACATTTAGAGGTAAAAAGAAGATCATTCTGGTGTGACCAAACGGGGGTATTTTTTAGACTCTTTATGTTTCTTTCTTTCCACATATGAATACTAGTGGTAGAAATTATAAAAAATTTATAAATAGCTCACTTAAATGATAAAGTTTTTCATTTTATCTTGTATTTTCTCATTCCGATTTGAATAACTATCTCCGCAATGTAATTAACTGGTTGTAAATTTTTAAACATGCAACGCTACTGCAAATTTATGTGTAAATGGAGACCGCAGTCGGAGTTGTTTCGCTATACCGACAAAAAGGAATTCGACGGATCCTTCAAACAATGGTTAGCAGATTTTCCTGCCGATATGACCTGACGGAGATTGTATTCATTACCATTAGCGATAAGTAAATAAAGAGTTTTGATGACGTTCCTGCTACGCTGCGTTGTTCACTTTGGTGTTTCTCCTGGGTTCAGTAGTCGCCACGAAAACATAAACAAGTAGCATTTTGGTTTGTTTAAACGCAAAATGAGTAGAAAAAAGGTAAAGAATCGAAAATTCGGAACAGTATCATAGTCATCTAATTCCCCTAATAATAAAGATAATAGAACTGATATTGAAATTAAAATTATTAAAGTGCGATATTATCAAATTGATCAGGTTTGAAAAGGAATTTGTTCTTTAAAACGTGAAATAAAAATATTATGAAGTAAATATTTACATCAGATTTTTATTTAGGTTTATGTAAAGTCGATGTTAATATGTAAAGATAGTCAAAATATTATTACTGGAAGTTATAAATAAATGAGTTTGTCATAGATAAGAATTAAAATTTGAAAAATTTGAATTTAAGAATGTAAAACATTTATTTATTAATAATTTTTGTTCAAATATTGTCTTGTACTAGGAAATAGTATTATCAGTTTTTGGAAGAAAGTTTAGGCTTTCTAAAGATGTAAATATGTCTATGTAAACATCTTTAGATGAAAAGGTAATATTTAGCAAAATTTTATAAAAATATCAAAAATTAGGTGTCAAAAGATTAAATTATCCGTGTTAATAGACTTTGGATTAAAAAACCCTTATAAAAGGACTGTCAAAATGATTTGTGGGGGACTTGAGTATTAACCTGTGAGGAGTCCATATTATTGATTTAATTAAAAATATATTAAAAATTCATAGTACTTTAGGTCTATGAGTATTAATAATTCATTTTAAGTTTAACCGTTGCAGTGTAAACTTCTCTGACATCAAGTGCCATACACAGAAAATCTGTGGAATTGTTAAAAGTTGTGTTCATCATCATCATATGTATGTCAAACCTAAAAAGAGGAAAATTTACATGAAAAGTAATTTAATTATTAAACATTAATCATAATGTAAAATTAATATTACGTGATACCTGAGTACTTCAATATAAGATCAAATTGAGTTTCTAATTTTTTTAATTAATATAATAAACACTATTACGATTATTCAAAATTTTAATCATTTAATGAACCGAAAGAACACACATATTAGCGATTTTAAAAAATGTTACATTGTCAAATTCAGTAAGATATACAAATTTGTGATTGTTGAGCGATTATATTTTAGGGAAAATAAATATCCATACGTGGTAGTAAAACTTCCTAATTGCGACTTAAAAGTGTAATAACAATAATGATAAGTCGGCCTTTTTTCCCACAGAGCCCAACGTCCCGTCTTCCGTTGATTGCGGTCAAAAAGAGTACTTAATATCCAGAATGCGGGTCACACGTGTACGCTTATTTCACCTGCTCTTTTACCTCCTAACTTATTATTAATTAATAATAAATGTGCTAATGGCGTCCACCACGAGGCGGCAATTTCTTTTCTTTATTTTTTTAGAGTTAATTTCTTCGTTACCAGGTAAAAACGCCAACGGCATATACATTCCGGTTATTAGTTATTTATTTTGTTGAACTAACGAGTACTCAGAATGTATTCTTTAATTGATTTTAATTCTTTATCATACGATCGAAAGCCCTTGATCGATCAGGTTTTGATTAAGAGAGACATATTTAGAGCACAAAAAATTAGAATGCGTAACAACGAGCGCTACTTTAAGAAAATTATTGGAAAACGACAAAAAGGAACTAAATAACTATATTTAATTGAATAAACGAATATAGCCATTGCAGGATGTACAGAACCGCCCTGCGCTTGTTTGGCTTTTTGGGTAATATTAAACAATTAATTCTGAGAAAGAATTCCTGAAACGGACCGATTTTTGATTTTAATTTACTATATTTTTGGCATAATCTGTATATTTTTTGGTTGTACATTTCCAAGCGATTTCAAAAAAGTATTATACTATGTTCGATAATTAACAATTTGAAAGATACAATAAATTTAAAAATCAATATTTTGCAGATCTGTAGTAAATTGATAACAACAAAATAATACAAAAATAACACTAAATTCCCACAAAATAAATTACAGTATGTGTTCGAACTGCAATCTTTGAGCTTAACTTTACTTGTATACATTAAATTCTTTATATGACTCTACAAAAAGGAATCTAATAGTATGAGATCTGGTGACTTTGGCGGCCACACTAGGGGTCCTCATCTACCAATCCTCTTATTTGGGAAAATTTGGTCAAGAAATCTTCGAGCATTGGCTGCATAAAATGAGATTTTGTAGATACAACAGAAAAGTTTTTATATCGAGTCCAAAAGGTACAGGTACTAATTTTAAAATTATTGTATCTTCTAAACATTTGTATATGACATCTTATTCACACATGATTTTTCCTATATATTTAAGTACTACATAAAATTACAGTAAATTATAATAAAAACTCGAACTGTCTCAGGATATTTTCTCAAAACATAACTACAGTTATTCCATAATTTATGTAGACACTGTACGAAGTACGCTAGCCACGAGTTTTCGTACATTTATATCCACAGAAGCCACCGTAAATTAAATACCTTTAATTACAAATGAGGGCCATTTGCACTAAAAATATCATTGAATGTTAAAAGTATGCCAAAATAATTTTACATACAGTTGTTTTGGTTCGATCAAGGTTACAAGCATTTATATCGAAATTCCGATTTGACTTACTTTGAGTAGGTAACTAGTTTCCTTTTAGCCAGTTATATTTGAACCAGATTATTGCAAAAACTGATTTTCAACATTTGTTCATTAATTTTCTGATTACCTAATCCATATTTTTTTATTCTTCAGTAACAATACATTCTAAGGTTGCCTATAGATATTTTCATTTCTAGAATAGGTAACTAGAAAAATTAAATTGAGTTGGAAATAATTATGATGGGATTTTCTTTACTGACAATTGATGGTCAATGTCGGCCGTCGGATATAATTAAAATTTGTAATATAGACTTTTTCAAACTTTGAGTTATGCTGGTATGATTCTAGTACTAACCGGAAATTAAAGATACGTCGATACTTGGTACCCTTATTTCATTTTGAAATATCATGATTAACGCTAAGAAAGCTACTAAGGATGTAATCTAAAATTTAATTTGATTGTTTCCTAGAAAGTAACTGGAAATTTAAAGTTATATATTAAAAAATAAGTCAAAGCTCCGTTTTTTTTTCTCAACCTAAACTTGTGTTCTTTCCTTCAATAATAATAATATTTTCAGTCATGAGGTCAGGAAGTAGCCGTCACATCTTGTCATATGTAGGAGTGATCGAAATGAAAATGAAAGAGAAAGGGTATAAAGAGTATCATAAGGGATATAAATTACTCTGGTCCGAAGTTAACAGAGAACAGAGTAAAAACGCGAAGGAAGATGTAGCATTAATGGTCAGCAAAAATAAACTAAACGTGTCGTTACTTTGCCTTTAAAAAATACATAACAGTGAATGCAACTATTTGTTTACCAGAAGTTGTCTCTGAAATGAGAAAAGTCAATACAAGACGTAGAATTACTCTGCACCAGAACAATGCAAGTCCCTTAGACAGTGCAAGGAACAATTGATTATTTAACCACAGAAATGGAGGAATTAGTATTTGAAATAGTGGGAGCCAAGGTGCTAAACTATTACTCTTGTAAAATCAATTTTGTTCTTAGTATTGTATAAAAAGATCTTTAAAATATATAAAAATATTAGATGTATTTATCTCATATCGGGTAGAAGTATTTCCACAGACCTCCCGTATTGTTACCAGATCAAGAAACAAGGTTTTGTATTTTTATATATTACTTTTATTTTTAATTAAACTTGTTTAATTACGAGTTTACAATTATTGCCATAATATTGAAATATATTTTAGCAGTTCTTAATTTAATTGATTACATCATTAGCATACAATAAAATTGAATATTGATAACCCGTTTGAGTAGAAGCCATTCGCTTTTTTCCACCCTGACGACAACAATTTATTATCGATGTTTTATCAACAGCTCGATTATGTTAAAGTTAAATAAACGCAATTATATTACTTTTTAACGACATGCTGGTAGATGAACCCCATAAGGAAAACAACCGACAGACGCCACACGCAATTTGCAACATCTTAAAAATTAAGATTGTAACCACCATCTCACAATAAACGGGTTAATTTATAAAAATAAATTAACGCTGTCATGGCTCGGCTTTTATTTATATAAGTGTTTTCAATTTCATTTAATTTTACCACCATAACTTTTTACTCTATAGCAGATGATCATTATACAAACGTTTAAAATACTAGAAAAAATAGAAATAATTAGATGGCAAAAGTTTTGTTTATTGGCAAAGGAATATTTTAATAGTGAATATTTTTAATTTATATTGATTACTGTGATTGTTAATTGTAAAAAATAAAAAATAAAGAAAAATAACAAGCCCTCTATCAATTAGGAATAATGTAAAGATTTAGTCTTTAGAGTGTAAATGTAAGTTCTACAGCTGATAATTCATTGCTCTTGCAGAATTTGCCCTTATTATTGGTAAATATGTTTAATAAAATCTCGAAATACAGGATTTTCAAAACTCGGAGTTGGTACACCTTAAATATGAAAATTTAAAAATATAATAACCCACTGTGTATTTAAAAAAGCATTACCTTTAAATCACCCTAAAATATGTTTGTCTTGAACTAGAAGTTCTATCTCTTCAAATAACAAGATGTGGTATGTATGTATAATAAAATTTGGGACACCTTGTACAGATGAATAAAAATATGTAGATCTTTAGAAAACCTAAAAGCACAGATTTTTATACCTTTATAGGAAAAAAAAAATTAGTTGTTCACTAAATTAAACTCTTGACTCCCTAGTACTGTTAGACAAATAAAATAATTAATATACAGGTCTAAATTTGGTGTTATTAGAGGCTATTACTAAATCCGTAAAATATAAATCCAATCTGATGCCGCATTATCGGATTTTTTTTTGAGAAACTAAATATGGTATGGTCAGTTTGGTAAAGAAGTACATGATAATATTCAAAATTTGTGCTACCTACTTTTAACAGTATTAGATAAATAAAGCAAAAAATGGTTTAAGAAAATGCAAAAGAACTTTATCGTTTTCTTTTCTGAGGGATTAGGGACAATTATATTTAGAGTGATTTTTGATCGGTTGTTTCTTGCTAGATCAGTCCGTTTAGGAATAATCACTTCCTTTGGAATCTTAGTAAAAAATAGAAGATGTTTCAATTAAATGTTTTAATCTCTTTATCACACTTGCAATATATATTTTATTTTATTATTATTTATTATTCGAAAGCATTACTATGCGAGGATATGAATTTATTAACCCCTTATGTAATCTTCTTTAAAAAAATCCTACTTAAATTTTAGTTGTCTTAAATCAAACTACTTAGTACTATAGCAGACTTAAGTACATATTAAAATTTCAAGCGTGATTCAATATCATTATTAGTGTCGCCTTTCAACAGCTGCTACTTGAAAATTACCTCGAACGTCAACTTGTCAAAGACAAAAATATAATCCTCAAGAGCGTGTCGCTTTTGCGACTAAACGATATCAAACAACTGGTAAATACAGCAGGTATTACATGTGTACAGCATATAAATATTAGTATTTAAGATTTTCGTATGATGATGACTAGCGGGATTATGCAGAGGCGGAGACGCTTCTGTGAAAAAATTAATTAACATCTACTCCAGGAATATTAGTAGAGAAGAATAAAAATTTGTTTGCGGCAACAATAAACAAGTAACGCAATTAATTAATGAACAAATCAATGAGACTTTATTAATCAGAGAAAGGATTTGCTAGATAAAAAAAGAAAAATCGTTTGGAGAAAAGAGAAACAGAAAAGTTAATAAAAGACGTAAAAAAACTGTGTACCACAAATACTCGTATAATACATTTATAACAAAATTTTTAGATGGTTGTATTATATTTAGTCATAGAGCTAGTTCTTTACTGGCAGCTTTGTTATTTAAAAAATATTACTAAAGAGACTATCTTGGATAAATATGAAAACAATTGCATTTGGATTTAGGCCAGAACGTTTGACAACAGAACAAGTCTTCGATGTCATTGAACAAGGAAGTTTGAATTGTTTAATGAATTGAATAAAAAATAATGTGTAGAGATTTTAACATATAATATTTAGTATCAAACAATTAGAAAGAAGTAAAAGTAATTGATCTTTAAGAAACCGATCTTGGTGCCACTTTATTGTTGTGATATACGCGATTTACCTATATCAGCAAGAATAGGTCATGTGGAATTACTTGTAGATGAAACTAATATTCGTAGTTGATCAAAAACGGGTAATATTTATTAATATATTCAAGCAGGAAGTAATGCAATAGTATACTAAAGATGAAAAATTTTACCCACAAAAAATATGTAGGTAAGCCAGTTCCGTCTGAACAATGGTACTATACGATTTAAATGTATAGTACCTGAGCAAGATTCTTAAAGCCAAGTTGCTTTGGAAGGTACGACATATTAAAAAAAAAATAGCTAAATTATTGTAACAGAGCCGTCCATCCTTTTGAAATTATTATAAAAGATTAGAAATGTAGTACTAATCCTTATTTTTCTAAGAATATCTCTGTACAATTACTTTCAAATTTACCAGTGCAATAGTTGTAGAAATAATCATTGTAGTTAAAAAAAGTTGTCCTGAGTATTATAAATCTTGGTACATACAAGGAATCTTTCAGGAGAAGATATAAAGGGTTCTGAAAATTAAGTAACATATGTTTTATTTTAGAGGATTTTTTACTTAAATATTAGTTTATGAGCATAGTTTGTTGAAAGCTGGGTGAAAGAAGAAGGTTTTAGTTTTGTCCTTTTTTAAAGAAAAAACTTTACTTCAGAATTGTCACCCCATCTTAAATTCCCAAATAGAGGATTATTATTTAGATTTGTATAGAGTTGAAAAGTTCGTTAATAATCTAAAAAAAATTAAGCATTAATGTTTGTTACGACCAATGAAACGTTTGTGTACCAGCAAAGCGAATTTAGCGCTAAAAATAGAGATTGAAGCAAAGGACACTTTTTGAAAACCGTAAATGTACTACCCTGGTTTCGAATAGTATAGAATCCAATGGTTTATTAATGAATTCTTTTAAATTTAATTTTATTTCCATTGTTAATTTACTTCTCGTTTCTTATATTTTATTTGTAATGTATTCCTCGCCCAATAAATAAATAAAAAGTTGGGTTTAGTTTCATTTGTTAATTCAGTGACCTGTTAGCGCTAAGTCTACCTTTCCTCATTAATACACTACGGCCGTTGATTAATTAATCGAATATGTTTGATTTTCATTTACAAATCTATCGTAAGAACTTACATGCTTCGGCTCGGCATAAAACAATACAATATTATATATGGTGTCATAGATACAACACACACTATATTGAGATTGTAAATACAAGCAGCATTTTTTGCTCCTTGGAAGAAACTCCAAATTATCAGTGCAATAATTATCTGATCTGTAATCAGGTTCTTAAATTAGGACATTATTAAGGAAAAATTGTCCAGACTACTGAAATGAATGTGTTTTACATTTTCATTACATTATTTTGAGGTTTCGCTATTTATAAAATGTGATATTAAAGTGCTTAGTAATTTTTTATGAAATCAATCATCGTGAAGAATGTCACAGTGGAATGATAGTCTGTTATTTTTAGCGGGCGACTTCAATATCAGAATAACCCTCTAGGTATAATGTCGTGTAGCATTGAACATATTTTTTTAATATATAGTGCGAGGTGACAAGGAAGCTCCGGATGATTAAAATTCTCGGCCGAGACGATACGACAAGAGATTAATCTGCTGCTAAATATATAAATTGCTCTGGAATTCGACTATTTACAAACATAGTACCACCGATTTTAACGTTAATCACTCCTGAATCTCATCACAGTGGCGTCTTCATGAATGGGATGCTACAGAAAACAAAATCTACATAAAATACATTTTTTAGTTACTAAATGAATGTTAAAGTTTAAGAGTGGTAAAGTGGTTTTTCGCAAAGTACTACTCTTTTCGAAAGATTTAACTAATAAACGCATTCCCTTTTGAGATTTGTATCTTTGATCTTCCTGGATTCCATCCGCCCATGGTCCCGTTATCTTATAGTCGAAGCAGCATCTGATTTTACAAAACCAGACATTAGGCATATTTTTGTGTATGTACGACCTCTACAGTGACTAATAGTTGCTTTTTACACGACACGTACTAACCCGTACTCTAATTGGCAAAAGCGAACGACGATTTTACATTTAAATTATGGATGTTCCAATTAGTCTTTTTGAATTTGAAACAAAATATAAGAGATGCACGTTTCTAAAGTATACCTAAACAACTAATCGAAACTAGAAAAGCGAAAACGTGTAGAAAATTAATTCGTCACTTTAAAGAGAATAAAGATTAATTACTACTTAAAAGCTTAGGTGTTTCCTATAAATAAAAATAACTTCGTCAAAATATACATTTAAATATAAACATTTTTAAATGCTCTAAACGATTTTTCAATTTTCTAAATATTACGGTATATAAATTATAAAGTTTGCGGATTTTAATTGTTTCTTAGTCACTCTTATTTACAAATTTTTTTGCAGTCTAAAATAATTATTTCTCCCATTAATTCTTAATTGTTGAATTACTGATCAGTATCGATTTTAAAAATGAGTACTTCCAGTTTTACGACTAAAAAAAGTTTCAGTGTCGGTACTGAGAGAGCTCTCCTTTGTTAAACGTAGAACTTAATCGTCTTGACTTATGAATACACATGTCTTCACATCGCAGAAGACTATCTTGATTCAGATTATTATAATCCTGAACCACACACGAAGACATGGCGCTCAACGAGTTTGGGAACCGACAACAAACAATAGCAGAAGCACTAAAAACGGCGATTTTTTTTAGAAATGACAATGTTATTCTAGTCGATCTGTTCACAAAATGCACCGAATGGTGGATATTTTTTTTTCGCACGATCAAAACCGAGTCATAACTGTTTCTTGTCCTACAGGATTAAATAGGCTGCAATGCTCTGGTTTTTATCCTAATAGCAGCAATAAGCAAACGTAAAATATGTATCTGATTTGAGGCAACGTGGAATAATATTATGCCTAATATGGTCCTTTGGCTATGGGATATAGTACCACATGCATCTAAGCTAGTGGCCAAGGATGAAAAAAGTAGACAAAATGGGTACAAATAACAATGAAAAAGCAGAGCACTTAGCAAGAACTAGATCCTCCAATTGGTCTATCTATAAGCTTATCTAAACTATTCTCTGAAGTCGGCAAATGGAATTGAAAAACAGATCCCGGAATAAAAAAAAAAGATTAAAAATCGCTTAAACTATATAGTAACTAATAAAATTGTTTATTTCATTAACAGTTTTAATAATTTAAAATTTAACTGTGTATTTGACTCTGAGAAATATTTTTCAGTGGCGATAAAAACTTTATTTTTAGTGCTCGTATAACTGAAAATTTCATTTTATCAATTAGCTCTGGAAACTGCGATAAATTAAAACGCTAAATCGATTTTCATTTAGATTGAATAACTGCGAACATAGTCTGAAAATTTAAAATGCTTGAAATTACTATGCATTTTAGTATATAAAAAATGGAAACAAAACGCGAACATCAATAAATAAAAGGGCCGATAATTGAAAAAAAAGTTAAATTGGACAGTCTACATAAATCTAACAAAAAAATGTTGAACGTTGGAATTAATTTACCGGGTTATTTTAATTGTTAGCAATTAGTAATAAAATAGGAAATAAAAATAAAAGTTATCCGTTGTTGCATTCACAATACTTCATCCTCAAAAAACTACATATATATTAAAAATTATTTTCGGACATGAAAGAAAGTTGAAAAAATGACAGAATGCTTCAAGATTTAAAATAATATAATTCAAGTTTCATAACGATTCATTTTCAAAATTTTTGTTAGTTTATCTAAAGATTTTAAATTTCTCTCGAGTTATGTGCAGTTTGTCGTGGCTTTAAATGGCAAGGTTATACAGCTTAAAAAAGACTATAATAAACACGTTCCGTCTTGTATTTTGTCCTTATTTCAACGATATTCTTTTCTTCTTTTCTAGAGAGATCTAAGAAATTTTATCAAACAAGAGAATTATAATTTTATATAAATGGCTTTAATTTATATGAATTATAGGACTCTCCTAGTTCGATTTTATAAATTATGTCAGAAATATTTATTGTATGTTAATAGTTCACAATAACAAGTTTTCTCTGCAATTTAAAGAAGTTTTTTTTTTCTAAAACAACTAGAATGTTACTTATAATTGTTGAGGCGACTTATTGATTACGATTTTTCCGATAGGCAGTATTTTATTAAAATATTTTCAATTATACGTAAAGACAAATCTATCGAGATGCGCTACTCGACTTTAAAAAATGGAAATTTTATTGTAATTAGGAACTAAATATATGCCGCAGAACAAACTGTTCACTTTTAATAAACCTAAGGTATGATGTGGCTGAATTTAAAACTGAACCCTTTTAGTAAAAAAAAAACTAATGAAACCAAATGGTCCATCTTAAAAGAATCCTCCCGCTTTAAAAAAAAGTGTAATTTCAAAATTACAAGATTTTTTCCAATAATTCTTGATAGAAAGCCTACAACTTGAGAGGATTTTGGCTTAATTATTTTTTATATAAGAGAAACATTGACAAAAAAATCTTGTGTTTTCAATTATATTTTAGTTCTTTAAAAGAAAAACAGCACAAAATTTTTTTTAAGATGGGACTTATTTCGATACCTACTCATGACATCCACATTTGCTAATTGAAACCATATTCGTTGAGTTCAGAGATAAAAAAAAAATATAATTCATAGATATTTTATTTTTATAATCAATATTTTTCGAATGTGATAGTATTATTTAAGATCACCTAATTCTACAATATTTAATGTTTTTCCCCAAACATTCTAGCAATTTAGAAGACGGGGTATGACTCGAGATCGAACCACACCACGCCCTTGCACTTTTAAAAAAAACAGCTTTAGAAGGGGGCACCAATTTAGAACCTAATTTTAGCACTACCAAATTTTTATTTTTTTCTACCTGTAAAAGACTAGAGTTTCCAGTTGAGAAGTCATGAGATGTGAAGATCATTCAAATTATCAATTAAGAACTAATATCACCATATTAGTTATGGGATACCATTAAACGAGCACAAGTTATATTATCTACTTTTAGAAATTTCACCCAATAGGTAAATTTAAATTATATTCTTTTTAAACAACAGTTTAATTTAATACTCAATATATATATTAATCTTTTGTGTGTGATTCTCTGGTAGTTTCGTAAATCGGAACTCCGATCAGCACAACCGAGACCTCGAAAATTCAATGCTTATTTTTTGGCAAAATATTGAATTTCAAACAGGATACAGAAAACCCTACAATCAGATAAATTACAATTAAATTGGGGATTCGTCGAATTAATACAAAAAAATATTAATTACTATTTATATACACGTTGTCGTCTATTAATCAATTAATTATAGAAGGTGGGGAACCCCTAAAAATAAATATTTATTATGTTATTATATTATATTATAAATTATCAAGCGTTTCCAGTCAAAAGCCCCTAAAAAACAAAGAAGACATATAAAAAAAGGGTAATAAAATTCTATAAATATCGACTTCTTTATTTAAATTAACTGTATTACAAATTCTAATTATCTTACACTGGCCAATAAAAAAGTGAATATTTTGAAACTCGTATATCGATTTTTATACTTTCCAGATTTGCTTTTAATGATCCCACGACATTAGTGAGATTTTGTTTTACGATAATGGTCCACTAAATAATTTAGTGTTGTCTAAATTATTTCCTCATTTACTTTAGCCAGCCTTTGATGTGTGTCGTATACAAACAAACATCTGGAAACAACTATGCAATTAAAGGCACCACAAAAATTCGTTCGTCGTTAAATATATTTATTAAGGTCGTTTGGGTGACTCTAATGTGTAAATTATGCTCGTCTTGGGGAATATCGACAATTTGGAAATAATTTTCCGTTTTTAGAATATTTTGCTTCAAAGATTCTGTAGTGTGACTTATAAAAGTTGAAATGAATTCGTCTCCCTGATCCTCTTTAGGTTTTTTCTGTTCTATTATTTTTCGATCTCTGATGAATCTCTTCATTTGCTCGACTTTTCTTCTACATTTTCGAATTGACTATGTATATCATCTAAAATATGATATGTCTTGATTGATTGAAATTAAATGTATTTTTCATTTTTCTCAAGAAAAGCAAATCTCTATTATTTTTACTTGACTGCCTTTTTAATATCAATGAAACGCAAATTGTTATATTTAAAGATTTTTTTGGTTGATTTGTAAACTACAGATAATATGTTTTTGAATATATTTTTCCTAAAATTAAATAATGTGGAATTTGGGAATATTTCATTTTTGTTTAATCAAATTTTTTAATGGTTATTTTGCTAATAATTATATCAATTTTTTAAACTGCAATGTTTACATCTCTATATGCACCAAATTCTGCCATGAATTATATTGGTTTATTTAGGTTTTTGAAAATAAGCTCATGTATAACAACCATCTGTTACCCTGTTATCAATAATTTATGATCACACTCAGTTTAACAACTTTAACCTCAACCATTTGTGAATTCTCCTAAAAATCCCTTGAGATTGTAACGTTTGATGTTTAAACATGTTCGCTAACACCATCGTACTCTTCGCAAAATGAACATAAACTGGTTTGTCATTCTCAATTGGCCACATCCTGAATTTAAGTGCCTTTGGCCTACTAGTTTGCTAGATGTATTTCCTGTGCCCTACAAGTTAGACGATCGGTACTTTGATGTTTGTTTTGAAAAGAGAAACGTATTTCTGAAAATACGTTTCACACGTGCTATATCTTCTGAGTAATGTTCGAATACGAGTATGTCGAAGGTTTTGGCGTCCATTTGAGCATAAAATTAATTTATTGGTAACCAGTGTTGACAAGATGCGCCAAATGGGTCGCAAATTTAAGTAATATTATCTCGAAACTAGTATTAAATCAGTTAGTTATACGGTGATACAGGGCTGTTCTCTTTACGCTGGACCTAGTAAAGTGAAACACAGTTTCGTTACAAAAAAACATTTATTTATAATTTATGACCCAGCATTTCTGTGGTTGAGCATTTAAAAACTCATTTTGTTCGAGAAGCAGTGTGAGCCCGCGTTATATTGATGCAAGATCATCCTTCCTCTTGGACGTTTTTCGCAAACCTTTTGGAGAACCTGAGATTAACAAACTGTAGTTAACCATCCTGAATCCAAAGCTACCGTGGAATCACATCCGGTAACTTCAACAAAAGTGACCACCATTTTTTTTGTTTCGGCTTTTTTCACGAACAACTTATGTTGGAGCCGACTCTTTCTCAAAGACCCAAACTGACGATTGTTGCTTTTTTCGGGATCATAGCAGTATATCATCCATGCTTCATCAGCTGTGATGATTTTGTACACCAAATTAGACGATCCAGCGGTCAAAGCGATCTAGTGTAGATTTGGACCATCTGACACGGTCATTTTTTTGAACTGTTGAGTCAATTGTGGTGAATCCACCGAGAACAAAGCTTAGGGACTTTCAAATATTTGTGTAAAATAGTGTTAATTGTTTTCACACCAAACCTTGAAGTAGGTGGATTGTTTTTGACCGTAATGTGCTGGTCCTCTTTAATCATATTCCGAATAAGACCAATATTTTTTTTCTGTAACCGCCCTTTTTGGCTTAGGAGCTTAAAAATTGTCATGTAAGGAAAGTCGACCACGTTGAGATTCATTGTACCATCGCTTTACGGTAACGAAGAAACACGACTCCATTTCCTTAAAACATTCTTTAAGGTTTAAGCCACACTTGAATTGGTAAAAAATCACTGCCGGATGATGCTTCTTGTTCATTTCCATCGCTTATTGCCGAAAGGTTTACTTTAAATGTATGGAACTTACAAACAATCAGGTAAATTTGACAAATGTCACTATAATTAAACTTGTAAGCAACTAGATTGAAATGCCATACAAAATTTGTTGCAAAAATATAATCGCCTAATAGACAGCGTATGATCACTTAAAAACGATTCATCAATATTTTAAAAATGAAGAGTATGTAACATCTCCAGTATACCCCCATTTATGATCAAGATGGACTTGGTGGACAAAAATATCGATGGCTTATTAATTAGTCATACTACAATGGGTACCGATGAATGTTTATTGATATTTGATTATTTTAAACCCCTAGTTATTTATAGAAGATTTAAATTAAATACCAGAAAAAATTATAGTTTTTGCCATATAATATTTGTTTAAAAAAAGTTTTAAATGGTATGCGCAAAGGAGCTGGTTCCGAGTCTAACCTGAGTAGACAGTCGGTCGGAGATTAAGATCGCATCTCTTCGGAAATTTAACGTAAATTCAGCGGTCTCTTTTGCCTCTTGATTTGTATGCAATTAGTAGCTCGAGATATACGACCGTTCGATGGCGCATTGGCCCTCTACCGTGTATGCGCTTCCCTTGTTCTTTTACATATTAACATATATTCCAAAGATTGAAACGACCGCCCGGATATGGATATCAAAAATAAGAATGGAGTATTTTAAAAATCTTTAAAATTTGTATTTTAATATCGAAATTTACAATGTTTAATTAAATTAATATTAGTTTGTAATGATGTTAGAATTATTTTGAAAAAAAAGTTTGCTGAATCAATGGTTACCAATAAATTTACAAAACAAAAATTTTGTTGAAAAATATGGCACGAAAAAAAATATGATGCAGTGAGGAAATTTATTTCCACAAAAACGGTACAGTTGCTAAATATATTATTCTCATCACTAGTCTGCCAAAAATTCTAAGTGGATGAGAGGAAATCATTTTCAAATAAGGGTGTGGTTTTCCAATCGCCGATTAGAATCGTATTTTTACGAATAGACTTTGAACGGCGATAGATATTTGCATTTTCCCCAGAATGCACTTCTTTAATTGTCTGAAGATATTACTATAAATGACAGAGCTAATATATGGTGGCAGCAAGTTACTGCATTTCCTAAATTTGCCCAGTAAGTAAGAGTTCTTGCTGGTACAATATGTTCCCCAGGTTGAGCACCGTTAAAACTTAAAAAGAATCCTTTATTCAGTAGTACCCCTATATTTAGACCATTTTAAAATTCAAATCTGTGAATAGAGTAGCAAACATTAGAAATCTTTGAACAAGATTTGAATGTTGTTGTTTAACGTTCATTCATTTGAAACAAATTAAAACAATATCCAAGACAGTTTTCGTTGCATCCGGTGTAATTATTGGCGTCAGAGAATTCCAATGGCAATTTTAATTCCTAGCAATCAAAAAATTAGAAATAAGTAACCAATCAGTAACTACTTTTACGACCTTCGTTGCAAAGTTCCATCACAACTTAGCAGTAGATCGCCATCCACTCAAATATAAGCTTCACAAACTACTCTCAAATGAATTTCTTGTTCATGGAAATTAAAAAAAACCGCTTAAAATATTAAAATTCACGACATTGTCCGATCATTATTGTCTCCATATATCAAGTAAATAAATTAACTTTAATTAATAAATTAAATTTACTCATCAGTAAATAGGTACGATACATCTCTGTAACTTACTTTTATGTTCTAATTTGTCCAAAGTGCAGTTTGTTCAAGTGAAAAGGTAATCCAAACAGTGAACATTGGTTTTGTACATTCCGATTCTAGTCATTTTTATTTAAGTCATTAAAAATAAATCGTTTTGCCATCACTTATTTCTTGATTGACAGTGATTGTTATGAAAATGACACTCAAAAGATTCACGTATATGTAATTTTAAAGTACTCGCCTCTGAATTTCAGTTCTTTTCAACGATAATAAGACATTGCGTTGCCCATGAAATCTTTCATTATTTACGTTCTGTAACAAAATGTAAATAGTGTGTATTCCCTCCCATTGTGATTGAATTAAATGAAACAATCTACAGCTGACTAGCGTTAAATTGATTTTAGAGAGACCCTTACAAACATGTAAAATGTGTCCGTGAAAATAATGGATATTTTTAAATATAGAACGTGTCATTTGCAACAAATTATTCTAATAAATTGGACTTAAGAAAAAAAGTGTACAAGATTTTTATACCTCATCCATAAATATGCGTATTATTTCGCAGACATACTGTATAAGTTGATATCCAGTCCAAAAATTTGGAAGGGCCACTTCGTATAAATGGCAATGTGACAGGAAACATTTTTATACTTTATTGTACTCAGCTCTTCACTAAAAGAGATGACATATCAGAAGGTTTGGCTATTTTTTTTTTCAGAAATGAGCACGGTAGGAAATTGTCTTTCTTAACATATTGGATAAGCGAGATTATATGAATTTCTTACGTGCAGTTTGAACAATTCGGTTTTGTAACAAAAACGAGCGGTGATCGCAACTAGGCGACGGTTCACCAGGACTCCATAAGAATAACACATTCCTCTCAAAGAGTATCTGATAAAAGCACGGTGGGTCTTTAATTAAAGTCGCAATTAGCGTCTGCGATGAGCACCCACTAATTAAAACGGCAAACGTGGAGACGTCTGCCTCAGTCGGGACCGGAGGGCACCAACAACTACCAACTCCAATGGTCGGGTGATCCCCGAGGAATGGTAGACATACCAAACATAAAATTGTAACTTCAACAAAAATTATAGTTAAAAAAACCGAAATGAATTTAGTTCCTGTAAAAAGTGGAAAACATATTTCGTTGTTTGTCTATAATAAAATCAAGGTACTTGTGATGTAAGACTTTTTATCATTTTTTTTATTAATAATTTTAAATGGATCTGTATAGAAATATACAAATTCAAGAATTTAATAAAACCCTAAAAGTACGTCCAATATTTCCCTAAAAAAATCTCCATGCAATTTGGAAGAAAAACATATTATATGTAATACCTTTCCGAGAATCTGAACTGTTCAATTGCGTTTTCTTTTTCGAAAACGGTTGAAATGATCGAGTTTCAATAAGTGTAATAATTTCATATAAAAAAGTTTACGTTTTCTAATTAAAATTACCAAAAAGTTTTGTCAAAAAAAGTTATGACTCGGTTTCCTCATCGCAAATCGCTTATGCCTCTGTACCAATTTAGTTAATAAATACATTGTGAAATTATTACTAAAAGACGAAGAAAACATTTCAACTTTAACACCCCATTTCCTTTGCCTCAGGCAACATTTTATTAAGGCAAATTTGGCCCAAATAATCGACACTTACCCCGTATTCTAATAGCTATGAGTAACTCCGTAATGTACTTATTACACAGAAACAATTATTTAAATTCATTAATATTTAAACACAAATTCATAAATTAGAATAAATCAGAGATACACCAAAAATTTCTTAAATGATAAAAATTATATAAATTACTATTTACAGTGTTGATCTCAAGTATTTCAAAAATGGCTTTAGTTCACTTCTAAATGGTCAATTTCCATATCACTTATATTTCTTTGTGTAAAATGATCCTTGTTTTTGTTTTTATCTTTGGCAATGAGGATCACATTTTTTTAGTTTTTAATATTTCTGTATGTATATTCCCGTTTTTGAAATATTGTCCATATATCCAGATTTATTTTGTCGCAAATTTTTCTGCCCATCCAAAGTGCTTATTGAAAAGACTTATTTGTTTGTGTTTTCAGAACGTTCTTTGTCTTCACTTTTTTTCAATTATAATAATACGTAAAATATCCTTTGCTATTTTTTTCAGAAAAAAACTCTTAACCAAATCAAGCAACATCTACGACAATGGTCGTGCATGTGTTTAACCAACAAATAAAGTATCACTACTTCTTTCTACCATTATTCAATTGAGGTTATTCAAGGGAAAATAATTGAATAATTCCATTAGGTAGTATCTATTTCATCGTTGATGAGATGACAGGGAATACGGATGCAGATAAAAATCAGCCCAAAGGTGTGGTGATCAAATCAAAAATTGAACTACAAAAATGGTTAGAAACACATTTGCTATTAATTTTGACACTATTGGGTGTTATTCTGGGAGGTCTCATTGGTGAGTAATAAAATTAGAAATACTAATTAAATACTAAGAATTATTAAAAACCAGAAAACCAGTGTTTTTTTTTATTACAGGATTTTTCTTACGTCAACTAGAACTATCAGAAACAGTTGTTTTATTAATATCGTATCCAGGAGAATTGTACATGAGAATTTTAAAATTGGTGATACTACCCTTGATAATGTCAAGTTTGATTACAGGATGTTCTAGTGTTAATGCCAGATTAAATGGAAAAATAGCTTTGAGAACTTTTACGTATTTCGTTATAACAACTGCATTTAATGCTTTGCTAGGAGTGATATTAGGAGTTGCTATGCATCCAGGTGATCCAGATATGGGAATTGCCGTCCATAAAGATCATTCAGAAAGAAAAACCAGTTCGGTATTGGATAGTATATTGGACATGGGAAGGTAATAGCTATTTTACTAGCAAGTGTGGAAAGTATTAATTTTTTCAAATGTTAAGAATACATTTTTTTCTTTAGTTATTAAAGAAACATATTTAATATTCATTATTCTTACATTTTAGAAACATAGCAGCTGACAACATCTTTCAAGCTACGTTCCAACAGGTTTGCAATTAATTGTTTGTATTAAAAGCGTCTTGATTCTTCGCGATTTATTGTAGGTTTATACAGATTATACAAATACCACGACTAAATCCTTAAATAAATTAAATGGAACTTATCATTATGTCAATAAAATAGAACGAGTACTAAGATACAGGTTAGTAAAAGAATTACGGTATAAGGCAAATGAATGGAACACTTAATAATAGTTTTAAAAACTGCTTAAAAGTAGGTTCATAAAGTGTTATTTACCAAAAGTAAAATAATACAATTAACAGAACGCTTTGATGAAAGAAAATTTTATGATTAAATTTATTATATTTTTAGGTTAGGTACTAACAATCTTGGACTAGTTTTCTTCTGTATTGCCTTTGGTATCATTCTTAGTACAATGGGCTCCAAGGGTCAAGTAATTAAAGATTTCTTCGCTGTCGTTTTCGATATTATTATGAAAATGGTAAAAGGCATTCTGTGGATAACACCTGTAGGACTGTGCAGTATTATTGCTGGTAGAATTATATCGGTAATAGATATAGTAGTGGTCATGTCTCAATTGGGATGGTTAATTTTTTCCGTTATTCTGGGAGTTTTTTTATATCAGATAATAGTGTTGCAGTTGATATACTTTTTGATTGTTAGAAAAAACCCGTTTAAATATTATTTAGGTATACTGCAAGGTAATACAATAATCAATGAATTTATTGAATCTCGAAGCTTTTTGAAAAATTATAGGAACGTTGACTGCCTTTGCTGCTGCATCTACAGCAGCTGCACTTCCTATAAATATGGATTTGTTGGATAAGGAACTGAAAATTGATCCAAGAGTAACAAGATTTGTCTTGCCAATTGGTTGCAATACCAACTTAGATGGCACAGCGATGTTTTTGGCTATTTCTACTATCTTTATTGCACAAATGAGTGGGATATCACTGGGAACTGGAAACCTCTTAACAATTTGGTAAAGTTATAAGGTACTTGAAAAATGTACTCTATGGAATAATACGATTTTAGGCTAACATCAACAATTATGTCATTTGCTGTAACAAGCGTACCAAGTTCATCTTTAATTATTTTGTTTATGATTCTGTCGTCAATGGGAATACCAGATGATAACGTGTCTTTGTTATTTGCGGTTGACTGGCTGGTGTAAGTTTTTTTTAAGATAAGATGCAAATTTAAAATTTTCATTTTTAGAGACCGTTTTCGAACAACAAATAATATGTTAGGAGATTGCTATACTGCAGCTATTGTAGAAAAATTATCCAAAAAGGAATTAATGAATTGCGAATATAAAATTGCTCAGGTAATCACAAATCCTTAAACATTTTCGTTACCATATTGAATATATTTTTAGAACAACACAAGTGAAGGAAAATCAACTATTAATATGACCGATGTAGTATGATGATGTGATTCTCATAGGAAATAATTAATGACAAGACTACCTCTTGAAAATATATAAAATCAATTTTTGTAGAAAGTACTAAGAATACTAGCTTATTAATAATAACTTAAAATAAAAATAATTAATTCTTGCATTTTAATTTGAAATTATTTCCAGTCTTGTTTACTTTGTAGTGTAAGATTTAAACATAGTTGCAGATACTGGAACCATATATAATTTGTAGTTTGCCTCAACCTTGTATCACCATAATCATTAACAATGAAAATTTCTGATACCCTTTTGTTATATTTATTTTTACGTAAACTGGTTAAGTGAATCACGTGCATGTAACTTCAGTATGTCTTCTTTTAGAAATATCGTTTATGCCATATATTAGATATGACTTGTCGAATAGTCTTTAAATAAATAAACAAAATTCTGAAGAATGACAATTTTCTTATATAATTTCTGAGTTGCGGTCATTTCTTATTGTATTATCATCTTCCAGTTATACTCTTCTATACCTATTTTTTCGCCAAGCATTTGATTTTTTAATTTCTATTTAATTTTTTGGAATTTATTTGCTATGCTATTTATTTTCCACTGAATTTATCGTTGTATATTTTTATAAAAACTGGTATTTTCTATGTAATTTTAGTTTTGCCCTCTTTTGTAAATATTCGATTAGGTTTATTCAATACATGCTTTTGAGCTCGATTGGTCATTATTATTTTTAATGCTAGTCGAGCATAATATATTTCTGAAAGAAGGAATCCATAAAGTAACGTTGTTGACACGTAATGTCTCCGGGTTAAGAGCAAAACATCACTTCGGGTTCGATCCGAAACGACAAATGGCTCATCCTGACAGGACATTTTGTTAGAAAACACGTTGTGATCGATTCCCGGCGTTCCGTTCTCGTGTCCGCATTATGTACGAGTACGCCATATTTTTTCGCGTATATTGGACACGTAAATGCACTTAGAGGGGCGGCGGTGGGAACGATCCGTGGGCGAAAGGGGGCAACAGGGGAACGGGCACAACGTAGCCGTCTAACACCCGAATGGAATGCACTTATGTGCACAAATTATATACGTTCTCCTCATCCGAATACCATCTGCATAATTTTCCGACGTCTCAGTCAGGATACATCGCGATGCCACTTCTTCATTTTAATGCTTTTGTAGAGTTGATTCAATAGTATCTTACTAAGTTATCACACAAAATAAGAATATAAACCTTGCTTCTTTTTAAAATAAAAGAGAAATTATACAAAAGGTTCTTCATTGGGCTCTAATGTGGTAACATGGGATGATCAAAGGAAACTCAAAATTATACCACAACAATTTTTATTCAAAAAAGACAACTAGTTTCGACTTTCAGAAAGTCATCTTACGATCTAAAATGTATATAACAGGAATGAAAATCAATACATCAATGAAAACAAAGATAAATTAATTGTGGTAATGAAATAAAACATTACATAGTAAGAAAAATTAAAAACAGTTATTTAAGAACATCAAATTTAAATTAGAAATACTTTAATTCAAATCAAAACACATCACAAAATGAATCTAGCCATGTACGATTAGAATTATAACAAAGTTTGGTAATAAATTAACTTCGTAAAACGATTGGTGCGAAAAAGCAACCAATAAAGAAAATTGGGGGGTAAGCAACCAACTCCCAAAAAAGGAGGAGATAAGCAAAGTAAGATTGATGATAGTATCAGTAATGTCAGCCAACCAATCCATTCCGCTCACTTGAACATCCAATACTAAAGGATGAGGTAAGCAAAGTTTATCATAAATGTAGTTAATGTGAAAAAGAAACCCCAGAGTGCAAGTGGACACCAAAAAAGATGTCAAGAAGGATAGGCTAATAGACGCAAAGTCATCGAGGCTTCAGAAACGTTTAAAGAAAATTCCCACAGGACGAACTGTTGGGGAATCTCACACTGAATGTGGACTGGCGGATGAATTTCTTAAAAGGAGCAAAAGAATTGAGCCCACTAATTGTGGGAAACTAAAATCTAACATTCGATACAAAGACGAAAAGAAACGCCAAATTGGCGAAATCATTAAAACTGAACAAAATTTTAAGATAATCACACACTGGCTCGACATCACTTCTCCCCTTAGCCGACGTCCTGGTAAAGGAGTCAATTTGGAGTTTCCAAGAAATTCGTGAGTGGATTCGAGAGATAAGAAAAACCAGAACTACCGTACTACATCCACAAGTGGATAGAGCAGATGATCCGAACTTTTACCAGATATTTGCCGCAGGTTATCTCCGATAGTCAAATAGAGTAGGATGAACACATTCCATTATTTTTGATGATATACAGACGAGCAGTGAATGAAACTTCAGGTCAGACTTTTTTGAAAGCTATTTTTGGTCAGGAAATAAGGCTGCCGTGCAACCTGGTGTTTAACAGCAAATTTGGTGAGGACATAGCTACAGTAGATAATCGGCTTCCGGAAGAAAATGAAAGACATTCTGGTATTACGATGACCGAAACTAAGAAACCAGCTACCAGGAAGATCTCGCCTGGTTCTACAATTATCGAAGAAAACGATGTCCAAAGCTGCAGAAAAACTGGGAGAAACCTTATGTCATCAAGAATACTAATGATGTAATATGCAGTATCTTCAAGATTTACAGAGAATAACCAATCATGAAGTCAAACAAGTTCTCTGATAATCCAGAATTTCAGAAGGAAGCAGTGTAGAGAATTGGTTGCACACGCAAAGGACACTGTCTGTGAGAATGCTGGCTGTATGGGAGTCTAGGACTAAACCCCGAAAAAGTAGGTTAATCTAAACTAACCTAACTCCTAACAATAGTTTTCCCGAATATTATCTTCAACTATAAGAATCATCGGAAACGTTCGAAAAGACAAGTAACGAAGAAGAACTATAGTCGTGTTGTATTTACGTTAATCTGTAATTCTAGTTTTGTTAAAAGTAGTTGCAAATATTTTAGTAAATTAATCTAGTGAAACCCTCAATAGTGTTATAATGAGCATAAAGAGTTAAAAAAAAATTAAAAAATCATAAAATTAATACAAGGTTAGATGTAAAAGGAGAGATGCGAATATACATCAAAGATTAACATCTACAGAAATATTCAGGGAAATATAATTATTTTTAGAACTCATTCAGGCACAAATAACATAATATATTCCTCGAATAGAATTGGTACGTGTAAAAGATAAATTACACGCCAATCCTGCTCCCCATAGACTACACTCCTTGGTCATTTAAATTCCTAATCAATATCCGATCACACTGCTCAAAGAACGGACACTTTTAAGGCTCCACTAATACCACATAGTCCTCGAATAACAGGCAGATTTGCTAATCGTGTTTCGGTGTAAACCGATACATTTTCGTCACTGTATATTGGCCTCTTCTCAAACAGGACCAACGATTGTTTAAAAGGTCCTTAAGCGCCATCAAAATGACCTTTTCTAGAACATTATCCGCAAGCGGTATTTTGTTTGGTGGCGTATTCGATAATCCAATTTAATTTAATGGCTTTCCGAAGAAAAGGTTTTTTGTTCAAATGGTATGGGACAGTAATATCAATTAGCCTCAAACAAAGGCTATTTGTGATTTTGTCAATATAAAAAAAACTCATAAAAGCACTTTGTGTATATATTCTTATATAATTATGATGTTTATAGCTACATTTTTCTCTACAAGAATTTTAAATAAACCGGATCTGCACGGGTCGCAATTTAGAGTCATATTCGTTTTATTTGGAGAAATTGGTGTCGAATAAAAATCGCCAGTCATTTAGAAATAATCCGAATTGAAAACAAGGCACTTCATAAATTAAAACGGTTTCATGCTGTTTGTGACAAATCGCGTTATTGACTTGGCTTGATGCCACAAGATGTTACACTCAGATATGTTATTTAATAAGGAAGATACCCATTATACAAGGTGATTCTTCGTTTAAAAGATCGGTTTTGGATTATTGAATTTAAATAAGTATACTTCAAAAGTTTACAACAATTTTTACAAAACTATGGAAGATGAAACATTACTTTTCAATGGTTTCGCTCATGCAATCCGTGATTAGATGCATATAGTGCCAACTTACGTTAGTATTTCTATTTATATGTTACAAAATATATTTTGTTAAATTTCATATATTATAACAATATCACTCACCCATATAATCGTTATGTTTTAAAAAAATACCTGGAACAAAACAAATGCATTTTTAACCCTTATCTACTGACATTATAGCAAAGAAATACATATAGCATATATATAAAGAAATAGAATTTAACATTTTTTTATTCGACAGGCTAATTTATTGAATTAGAAGCTAAAATTACATTTCTCTTCTTATTTAATTTTTTGTCACGAATCAATACTGGTCAATTCAATTACTTTTTTGTTAACGACTAAGCATAAACTTGATTAAACTCTA
This sequence comes from Hermaeophaga mercurialis, assembly GCA_951812935.1. NCBI lineage: Eukaryota > Metazoa > Arthropoda > Insecta > Coleoptera > Chrysomelidae > Hermaeophaga > Hermaeophaga mercurialis. The sequence continues at coordinate 8,212,150 of OX638362.1, read as the reverse complement.
AATTACGTTCTATTTTGGATGCTCTTTTTTCCTGCTCTTATTTTTGTGCTTTATTAATCAATCAATAACGCTGAACTCATGAAAAACCATTTTTTCTCTAGATGGCCATACACGAAATAGATTTTAAAAGATTTGGTTTGTTATTCTAGGCCATTAACACCTCTACAAACTCGCTTTGCAATATATACACTGGTAAATATGTGTTAATTTTACAAAAAATTCGATTGTAGTGTGGATTAAGAGCCGATTTTTAGATCTACTTAAAATACACCCAAAGAGGTAAATTTGTAGCTATATTGATTAATGACGAACAAGTCTCTCAAAAATCGTCTCCCAGTTAACCAAATAAAGGAATTAACGTTGAACGATGAATACCTTTACACATCGGATATTTTATGGATCTGATGACTTAAAAATCCCTTCCGAATATGATCTAGAATGACAGACAGTATCTTTTGAAAATCGTTTCTGTATATAGTCAGCTAATAGATTGTAAACAGCAGGAGATTAAATTCCAAATATGTCACTGTATATTCTCAAAACTATTAATTTTAGGACCACATCGTTAAAATAAGCTTCTTTCTCAGAGTCAAGAGAATTTAAAAATATTAGATGTATGAGGTGCTTCGATTTAAGAGTGCACCTCTTCAGTACTGCATTTTCACGATTCAATCAATCAAGTTTAAGTTGAAAGATGTACGAGAGTATGTTTTAGGGAGTTTATCAAAAATTTTAACTTTATATTTCCACCCTTTATAAATAAATATAAAGCACTCTCAATAACCTCCGAATATAAAATCAACCAAAACAAAATAATAGCCAATTTTAATAAGTATTTGGAATCAAATAATTAATATTACAGCCGGCAAATAAAAAAATAATATGCTTTATGTACATCAAACTTTAAAACAAGGAATTAAAATATTAAGTAAAGTATTAATAGTGTCTTTATAGAAGTTATAAAACTTATTGTTAAAAGTTGTTTTAGGAAAATGGGGCTGCCCTGATGGCTTTAAGGACATTTTATTAACGTTGAAGAATTAGTTCTTAAGCCGATTTATATTGTGTATAGCTTCATTTAACATTTTTTAAAGTTATAATTACTAATATCTGTTAGGTTAAACCGGTTTTATACAAAACGAAATCAAATACAATAAGGTATCACTTATTAACAAAACGCTGGATATAAATTTACTTTCTGCTCAAATAAACCTCTTCTATTAATCCCTGATTATTAATCTGAATACTTTCATTTCTATTTGCGAACGGGAAGGTAATTGCTAAGGTGGTACTGGCATCGGTATTGAAAAAATTCACAGCTGTCCTTATTAAAAACGAAATGATAACTATAACAAGGTACTAGAATCCGCCAAATTGCTGTCTTCAAATTCCGATGTAAATCAGCTGGTAGCAATTTGACATATGTTTTCTGCGAAGTGTAATGTCTGTATTTATTTAGTTTCGATTTGTTTTACAATGAAAAAACTACTTATTTTACCAAAGATGTGCGTATAAAATAGTATATTTTGCTCCAATCGGAATTTTAGAATATGAGATTGTTTTAAGTTATGTAAATATTCGTCTTCGGTTCACACACATTCCGAGAGTATGTGTGTTTTCCGCAAAGCCTACATTCCGGTTTTTCCTCGATTTTCCTCGAGACCAAACGTCTTAAGGTGTCATTTTTTGTTACACTTCTCAAAAGTGTCTCATCTCTTGATGATTTTTTCTCGTCGATTTTCATTTCAAGGAGGGAACGTATCGAATAAAAAATATTCTTTTAAATTTCATATTTGATCGATTGTCATTTTAAAAGTTTTCACGGTATAACCGTTCGGTTTCTTCGAGGCTGTAGTGCGGTTTTTCGTCTTTCGTTTGATGAGAAAGAAACAGTTAAAACATTAGCAAAACATAGGTGTTGCATTTCATTTTTAAGACTTTTTTTTTGCAAAAACGGTGTAAATATCGAAAAAAATTGTGGATGATCATATGCCTGAATACTCCACGTAAATGCCTTTCTAATGATGTGCTACACATGATATATTCCATATATAAAATTCAGGGGTTGGGAAAGTGGAAGGGAGGGGGTTGACAAATGGCAGATGTCTGTATCGTAAAAATGTGTCCCCCTTAGAACAAAAATCGACGTGTTTCAGCATATCCTTAAAATCTAATGAATACTGCCAAATATCGGGGTGGACTGTTTTCTGTGGCCCACTCTGTATATATAATATAAATTTCGGTTTGGGTGATGCGCTAAATTTAATAAATTAGGCTCGTCTTCATTGATTACCTCCAGAACACGATCGGTTTCTATCGAATCCTTGGTACAATCAATAATACAATAGCAAGTGCCAGCGAAGAGCGACATCATACATCACATGAATAATTGCGTCATCGTTGTCGACACCGCCCCCAGGGTATTGTACCTGTATGTGCGTATTTCGTATGCTGTGGGCCCCAGGAGAACAGGCCTCACGGTCGCCGTTGATTGCAAGGCCTTGTTTCATTAGCGGTCCGTGTATGTACAGGTATCAATAGCCAGGACTCAACCAACATCTAGCCGCCCCCTTGGACGCCCGTGCACCCTCTCTGGATAATCCATTTGCTCTGGATGTGCCCCTACGACTTAATGAATGGCTCGTAGTTATTCGTTCCCCATCTAAGCCTCTTGGTATTCCGAAAATTATACTATTTATTGACGATGTATACATACAGGCTATCTCTTAGATTAGTAAGTAAAGTATTTCCCATATAAAACTTTTAACACATAGATTTTCGTAGTGGCTTCATTCAAATTTTGCTATAATAATCTGTTTTGTTGTAATTATCTAATTTGTTTAAGGCATATGCAGCAAAAATAACTCGTTGATTTAATAGAACCGTTTCAGTAAAACAATCTTATTTTTAAGAATGTCACAAGTATTTAGATTTATTTTCAAATTACAAATTCAATAGTGGTCCTAATTTTAAAAAAAATACTAGATCTTCCAAAATAAACAAGGATATCTAAATTTATAAATTAAATATACAAATTGACCAGTCAAAACAGTGAACAAACCATTAGTTAATTGTTGTAATCTGTATAAAATATAGACGCATTTGAAAGACCGAACGGGGAGAGACAGATGTTATTTGGGGATTTCCTCTGTAAAGATTTCCCTGTCGGTGATTGTAACTCCACAAGTCCTTCAATGCAGATTATACTGCAGAGTTGTTAAAAAGTTGAAAATTATAAAAATACTAGTATTCTGGTCATAAAAGAGGATGTACCAACTTCTTGACTAATGAGAGCCTTGCGTCTAAACAAAGTAAATTTAGCACGAAAATTAAATGATATTAAAGAAAAAGTACGCTTTTGAAACCAGTTGAAGTTTAACCTTCTTTTTTTTTAAGAAATAGGTGGCCGATTTTTCCGAGTCAATGAATAGTTTGAAATATGATATGATAATTAACGAACTCGGCGAGGTTTATTAATCATTCAATTAATTAATTTTCAGTTTAACTTGTTAATCCACTCCTTTTTTTATATTTTATTGATAATTTCATCATATTCCTCGTCCGCATAAATAGTTTAGAAAAGTTTTTATTTATATTATATTTTTGGCGTAACCTAATCGATGATAAAGGTATTTTTATCAATTCTGGACTGGCAAGACCATTTTTACGATACTTTTATATTTACCTATCTTTTGTGAAAAATAGAAATGCATCAATTTGAAAATCGCAATTCGGTTTAATAACAGGTACATACGCAATCTAGTTTTCTGCTTGCACAATTAACGTTCGTATTCAATTAATACATTAAACAAATCAAATTAAGATATAAAAATTAAAATACATGTAACTCATTATAGGTGGTATTTTTTTTTCAAAGCATTTATAAATCAATCAGCTATGTCCCCTTGTATTTTATGTATGTTACTAAAAATGTCTTCAATAAATGTAAACAGCCTAATAACATAGTTGATAGTAATTTAAGGCTATTTGATTCTATCGCAAAAAACAAATGTTGGACATCAGTGTTAAATTATGAGTAAAATTGTTATTAGGTATAATTATGCGTGTGGTGAAATTTTCCGTGTTAAGTAGTTTAAATGAAACAATGTTTGATATTTAAGTAAGGGTCAGGAAAAATTAAAATAATTCGTAAAAATAAAAAGGAAACAATCATAATATAAAAAATTTGACTTAAAATTGCGGTTTTATGAAAATTTTGGAATATTTTACTATGTGGCTTCCTATACGTTTAAGGGTAGTATATACAGTACAGGACTCAATATTTCGTTCGCAATTAGTTAAATTCCCGTGTACCAAATTCTAAAAGCAGACTTTTGCTCATATGTTTTAAAGTTTCAACCTCTAGATGAGTTAAAGATTTGATGACTGTTTGAAAAGCATAAAAAATTATTAACTCTTGTAATGACAGACGGTGTACAACAACAAAACAGTTTAAGAGATTGAATTTTGAAGATCATAGAAGATACACAGACATGTCTTTCTTTGTTAATGAATAAATTATATTCTTTTTAAAAAAAAATTATTGCCTTTCTTTTTAAATAAATAATTATGGCTTTAACGTCTTAATAATGTTTAACGATTCATTTCTTGCTTTTATTAGCTAAAATAAAGCCCAATGTATGGAATATTTTTCCTAATAGTCGAAAAAATTGAATAATATTAACCTAATTTTTGGCCCCTCTTCTAATAAATGCTTAAAATATTATATTAAATTTTTAAAAATACCACCTTCATTGCATGTTTGTTTTTCGATACGATTCAAACAAAAATGGCACGCACTATCGTGGTTCAAATTATCACAATTGACGTGGGTACTTTATACAGAGTCACTTATTTGTGAATCCGTCTCTGCATCGGGAGTAGTGAAATAATCAGAGTGAGTTTGTCAGAGAGGACGACAGAACCTCGGGCAGTGCCATTCATTCTCGTCAGAATTTTCTGGCTACCGGTGTTGGCTCATTACAGGTGAAATACGATACGCGGCCTTTAATAACACCTCATGTTCGAAATAATTGGTCGGGTACACAAAACGCTTGTTTTTGTTAGGTGGTCCCGACCGGACCGTTGGAACGGTCATAAACAAATTCACTAGAACTCTTTTTTTTTGTTCGTTTGTTGGGTTTGTGTGGGATTGCGACGAGTATCTCATGTGTCAACCGCCTCCCATTTTTTTGTTTCCTAAAGTAATTAAGTTTTACTCACTATGAAACCCATATATTCGATACTTAAATAAACTCTAGTTATGTGAAAGTATAAACGGGACATGGGCAAAAATAGATAGAGTCAGTCTTATTGAATGTAAGAGAAATGATATACTCGTACATATTAAATGTAAGATTTTGAATGCTCCGTTGGGCGCCAACTGTAAATGTGATCATTTGTATGTAAAATTGTGTGTTTAAAAAAATTACATCAATATAACTGACCCAGTGAGTAATTTTTCCTGATCTAGCTATAACCTTTTAATTGTTGTAACACTTCATGGTAGAAACTGATGTTAATTTACACAGTGGTATTGAAAATGGAGACTTTTAAATTCACAACAAAACACAGAAGTTTTTACACTTCACTAGTTGTCAAAATTTTGAGGTTAGATTAATAATTTACATTAATCAAGCAGGTTGGAATGTTTATATTCGAAAGATGTGGACTTCATAACGTCTTAAGAGGAAGAGAGAGAAGTCATTATTCCGACATATTTTTTACAAGTATTGGAATCCAAAGACTTTTTAAAACATTTTTTCTAATTTTACATTTCCTAAATGTATTTTTAATGCAAAACATATTTTAATTGGCCTGTATTTATCTACAAAACACGTTTCCATAATATGTAAGTATATAAAACAAATATCTAGACTTTTTTATTCAAACTGGAATTATTAATTTCCCGTTAGGTATAGTACACTTAATATCATCAAAGTTATAATTAATATTGAAATCCTAGTTTTAATTTACGATTAATGATTCAAGATATAAATTAGTTAGTCTGCTAGAAGTTAACATGATGTTTAATAATATGATTTATTAAAAAAATGTTTTTATGTCGTGTAGCACAACTTCTGAACTCGTATAATGAAAAAATTATAATTTTCTTCTTATAATTTGATATTTTTAATAAAAAAACTTTATTATATTGGTAATTTGCTGTATTATTCTAAATCTTTACCAAAATTATTGATTTGCTGTCTCATTTTCTTAAAAAATATTTATTTATGGTACATTTCATCATGTACTATATAAAATTTGTAACAACCTTTATATACCCTGATATATTTTTTATTGTGTGATATCTCGTTTGAAACCTACTTTAATCATTTATTGACCGTTCTTATGATTTTGAAGATAAAGTTGTTCCACTTTCCGATTTAATAGTCTAACTTTGATCTTCCGTATCACTTAATTTTTGTAAAGGTTTTCTTCCAATAATGTAACTATAATATATTCTGTTGGTCTATTGTTTATAACCTTTTTCTATTTTTTATTACATTTTACTGCTGAATATATATATTTCTCTTGTAGGTTGCTAATCATAAAATTTTTATTTAAAATTTATTTTTAACACAAAACTTTAGTTAATATTAGCAAGGAAAATTTACTGAATAGTTTAGATAAAAAAAGTTAATTGATAAAAGATATGCGGATTTTGATATTTTGTTTTAATTGTTCAATTTAGTTGAAAACTCATAAAAATATCCAACCGTTTGTAATCTAAAAAACGATTATTTTTTATTAGTATGTTATTGTCTATACATTGTATCTTGTTTTTTGTTAGAAAAACCATTATATAAATAAACATGTCTTTAAGCAATAAACAATTAAACCTAATTTATTCTAATTACAAACCTATGTAGTCATTTGTTAATTGGATATCTATGTGTAATTATTTTTAAGTTGAAAATTTTATGTTATTTTCTACATACATATTATTATGAATTTACTGTAGGCCTTGCAGTATTTCGTTTTCGGGAAATTCAAGTTATTTTACTTCAATTTTGGTAGTGGTAGTTTTTTTTCGACATATATTCATGTGTCTATTGTGCGACTATAATTCACACAACTTTGTGATATTTATTTAAAAACGCACAGTAATAATCAACACATAGGACAGAATTATATAAATTTGATTGCATTCTACATTGTTTTCGTTGTTCCTTTTCAATAAAATATTTTATCTTTAAAATAGACTTGTTTGAAGTAATAAGCGAAAAAAGCCAGCCGATGTTAGTGTGTAAGTGGCATAAGAAGTTTAAAGAAGATTGTGAATCAGTTGAAGATGAACTTCGTCCTGGTCGACCACAAACTGCGCGAACTGACACAAAAATTACAGAAGATAACGACTTGATACAAAATGATCGCCGGATTGGCATTAAACGAATTTCTAACATTGTTAATTTGTCTTACGGTTCCACTCAAAAAATTATTCATCAAGATTTAGGGTACTGGAAAGTCGCAGAAAGATAGTTTCCAAAAGTGATGATCGATGAACAAAAAGCGAATCGAGTGACAATTTATCAGCAGCGGAAAAGGCATCTGCAACGTAATCCACAGTTTTTAAATAATATGGTTACATGTGACGAATCTCGGTTGGTTTTATCATTACGATCCTGAATTGAAGTCTCAAAGATGCAATGGAAGCATAAAGGCAGCCCAAGACCGCAGAAGGCCAAAACTGTTAAATGCGTTGGTAAAGTGATGCACTTGATTTTTTTTAAAAATGTGGTGTTATTTACGATCACATTGTACTTAGAAGAAATACAGTAACTGGGAAGTTCTATTCTAATGTAGTTCGAGGAACCTTAAAGAAAAAACGACCACTTTATCAAGACTTTGGACTTTGGACTTTGGACAATGCTCCGGCTGACAGATCAGCGATTTGTCAATGAACAATTGAAGAATTAAGAGGTAGAAATTATGGTTCACCCCCCTACTCTCCCGACCTTGCTCCTTGTGACTTCTATTTGTTTCCTGAAGTCAAAAAAAGAATTGAGAGGTCGAAGATTTGAGTCGGATTTAGAGCTCAACAACGCTGTGATGGGTATACTAAACAGACTATCAAAAAATGGTTTCTCAGAAGTTTATGACAAGTGGATAAAGCGATGGGATAAGTGTATTGAACAGAATGGAGAGTACTTTGAAGGAGAGTTGTTGAAGTTTTTTAAATAAATGTTTCGTTGTTATACTATAGCACCAGTCTCGTTATTTTGTGATACATCCTCGCAGAATTAATTCGACTCTAGATTCGTAGTATTGCTAATTGACGCAATTTTAGAATGCTCGCTAGTAGCAGGATAATGGAATATAAAATATAAATAATACTTAACTGTAGGGTATTATTGACAAAAAATACGAAAACACGTATACTTATTTTATTTACTTGTCTACAATGAAAGCAAACTTTACCCCTTATTATTCTATAAATAATATTTATAAAATTCTAGCTCAAAAACAAAACAAAAATTTGCGTATTTTTTAAATAAAATTTTCCAAGTTTTAATTATCAAAGCCAAACGGAAGCAACTTCCCTTTTTAATAAATAAGTCGTTTTTTGACATAAAATGACCAATATGAATATAGAAAATATATTTGACATGTACTGATGGCCTTAGAACTAAAGTCCGAGATGATTTTTATCGAGGTTCCCGTGAGGGCAGGTAAGATATCCGATTGATACGTTTCTACTTCGGCTTATCTTTGGAACAATCGGACAAATCGTTTGTTTTCCTGGTCTCTATCTTATTCTTTCTCCGGTTCGCTTGTCTAGACTGCGATCAGCTCCAAGCCGCGGAGGTAGGAGTCAGAAATCCTCTGGAGGCGCCGTATAAATTCTTCTTCTTGCCCGTTTGAATTTTTAAAGAGTTGTAACGAATTCGAAACCTTTCCTTTTTCTTCTCGGTCTTTTTTTGGCTTTTTATCCGACTCGGGTCGTTAAGCTCTTAAAATGTACGGATTAAATTTCAAAATAACATCACACTAGATTTATCATTTTAAGGAAATGGTTTATGGTGTCGATCATGTAAAGTATAGAACTTATATAGTGTGTTCAATATAAGAACGATGTTAAGGTGAACAAATTTCCGTTTTGAGAAAAATTCATAAAAATGTACTCAAATCGTGCCAACACATTTTTTAATTTGTCTTTGGTTATTTCGGTAAATTGATTTTCTTAGTTTTCATTCAATTTTTTTAGCGTGTTTTGCAGAATCACTTTATTACTTTAATAAAGCATTATCATTTTGTTTCGTATTTCTAAGTCCAACAAATACACACAAAAACCGTATTTGGCACAACATAAATACTTTTTACGTAAACTGATAGATGGCACACACGCATGTAACTGCAAATAGTCTTTTAGGTCAATTAGCCTAATTGGTATTGTTACGAGAGATTTAGAGATTCAGTTAAATATCGCCCTGTACATAGAATTTATTTTTTAGTTAATATTTTCTAAGCATTCAATGGTTATTTAATATTACGTGAATGAAAGTTTTGGGAGAAGGTCGCGATCGGATAACAAATAAACATATTTTTTTAGAGTCATACAAATTAAGAAACAATCGGGTCTTCTTGGTTGGGAAAATAAATGGAAGTCAAAATTGGGTTCTCGGACGAGTTACCCTAATATTTTGTAAAATTTGTTTTTATTCATAGATAAATAAATGGTTATTGCCTCTTTAATTTCCACTAACGAAGTTACATAGTGGGTTAAAACCCCCTTAAGCTAATATTTAAATCCTTTTATATTATTCAGAAAAACAACCCAATACGTAACAGTATTTTTCTCTTACCTTTTTGCTGACTAGTCGTGGCTCGTTGTTCGCCAGTTTTAATAATTCTTGATAATCTCCTCTACTTGCTGTAACGTACCATTCCATGCACTTCTTTGGCTCCAACTAAAAAATGATTTTTTTTATCGTAGACTAACACTGGGATATCCGAAAAAATCATAAGTTATACAATATTGATTAAATGGAACAAGAAATATTTATGTCTAAGAGGGTAAACATCAAACCACTCATTGAAAGCATAAAATGCTTTAAAAAGAATCAAGTACTATCAAAAAACTAACAATTTCCGTGCCCAAGCAAGGACATTTTAATATCATAAAGTTTAAAATTAAAAAATATGTCATTTTTTACCACATCAAGTCATGGTAAATTAAAATCCTGACAAAGTTGCATTTTTACAAAAAAATATGAATTAGAATCATTGAACAAAAAATATAAAGATTCATCAACAATTACTGTCGTAAAAGGTGTTTTAATTAAAAATTAATTGTTATTTTTTTTAGCGTTTATGTTTGTTTCTATAGAAAATTTGACAAAATATTTATAATTTTAAATGTAATTACTTTATTAAAGTGTGAAAAAGGTTGACTTTTTAACCAATACCAAAGAAAGAATAGAGGGTATTCTCTGTGGCATTATTATTACTATTCTAATATGACTCTCCAAGTTTTATAATTTGTAATAAAAAAAATTATTAATTATAGGCACGTTTTTTGATAAAATATTTTTTGTAATATTTTAATTTATTATAAAGTAATTGAATTTAGCTAATTTAAAAAGAAATATTATACAGTGCCAATATAATTGACAAAAAACATTTTAAATTGTGAAATTGAAAGGGCATGTGTGGCCCCTTTATGGAACTGTTCTAGGTTAAATCTTTATATTTAGGCATACATTTTTCCCATTATTCTTTGGTACATTATTAATGAAACAGTTAATATATTTTTAATGCTTAGTGTTCGTGAATTCTAATTTATTATCAAAAATCAACATTTTTTTGGTTTAAAGTAAATGTACCCAGTGACAAAAGCAAAATACTTTAATAGTTTGACAGAAATTATTGGTTTACAAAAATGTAACAGAAAAATTTAGCTACTTTATCAATATTTCGAGCACTTTTAAAGAAAAAAAAACAGTTTCGAGATTTTTACGAAAACTATGTATTTATTTCTGTTCATATAAATTTCTCATTTAAATAAACTAAGCCAAGGTTTATTTGTTTGCTACTTTTTTTTTAAATTAAGAAATATGCGTTTTGAATTATCAAACATTTTTATCAAATTTTACATTGGTCAAGGTTGGCTGTGACGATAATTTTGCAGTTTTAAGACACTTTTTATAGACAAATTGCCGTGCCACTAAGTAACTTTATTGTTATTTGTGTCAAGAGGTTTTTTTACGAATAATTACTCATGAACTTTGGCTCCAGATTTGTTTTATTGTTTAATGGAAAAAATAAAGGTAAACCGGTATAAACCTGCATTTTTTTAAACTGTTATGTGACAATATCGAGAGTAATGTCTATATTATGACGACACACTTAGGTATATTGTTGTAAATATTCTTGCTTAAGGTTGTAATGTTTCTTTTTGTTATTTATGTAAAAAACAATTTAATATGCCACAATATATCAATGATAGGTAGGAACAATTAAATCTAAAAATAATTGCCTTATTATATCGTATTCATCGTGTTTTAAGATATTTGCTATTATTATCACTCAAAAGTATTTTCTACTCTATTATCTTGCAAGAATTATACTGAATATGGATGATGATGGATGGATGAAATTCGAGATGTTTGCTCTTGAGTTGAAGACATTTTAAGCTAAGAAATGATTTGTAATTTTAAAGATTAAGACATCACAAGAGTTAAGTAGACATGGAAGAGAAGAAAAATCGAAGAAATTCACAAAATTTTCTTTTATCAGGATGACCTGACGGCAGTTACGAAATAACTCCATTTTTATGCCAAGAAAATTTAAGTAAAAAACTATAATCATTGATTCAAAAACCTAAAGATATTTGTAGTGTTTTGCTTTTCTATTTTATTTTTGTTTTAACGATTTCAAAAAGGCAAATAGCCTCAATTTTAATAATTTAAAAAAACGTTGTATAACAAAAACAAGTGCGTTGTACATGGACATTTTTTTGGTGTTTCTGATTCCTGTTATTACAGTTATATAAAGTTTGAAGAAAAATTAGGTTTGATATCTTTTTAATAAAATTTAGTACGATAATAGACACTTTTTATTCTATTTTAATTTTAAAAAATGTTTCTCGTAAGCCTTGGTAACGCTTAATAAAAATTTGATGTGTAACAATTATTTAAACCCTGTGTACCAAAAAAACTTTGAAAAATTGTATTGTTTAGATATAATAGAGTGTCTCGTTATTCGTGATATATTCTGTAAAACAAATCTGTTAATCCAAATGAAAATGAAGTATTTTGATTTTAATTTTGGTAAAATTTACAAAATCTTCCTGACGTAGGTATATAGTTTTTTAATTGATACATGCAAACACATTAAGTGATATATTGATATCCAAGCAGGTGTCAAGAAAACCAAAAGAAAGACCAAGAAAGAAAAGATTAAGTTCTGAAGACGAAGATTTAAAAACTTTAAAAGATAATAAATAACTTGAAGGAGAAAGTTTCAGACAGGAAAAAGTGGTGAAATATCGCCAACTAACTCTTTGGCCTGCAAGGTCATATATATAAATACAGATGTATCCATATTTTATTGATAATAGATACTAACGGATAAGAAAATACTTCCATAGCAAGCCTAAGACAGACTAAAGATAAAAAATTAAATGGATCAATGATTTGACCCACCTCGATATAAATCATTTATTTGAAATTATTCAAAGTTAATTTATTATTTATACTTGTACAATTATACCCATAAAGGACATGCCCTAAAATATAATGTCCCCAAAAATGGTATCAATCATGTCTCTCACGAATGCTATTACAAGACCCGTTTCAAAAACATTTACGAATTTATCGTACCCATCCATTGTAGTTGCCATTTTCATAAATTAAATTCACCCAAGGAGGTCTTCAGCTATCCGGTTCTTTTTCTATTAAGAAAAAAATATAATGAACTGAAGCGGTCCGTGGAGTATATCTATGTGGACAAGGTCTTCGTATTTGAATATATACAGCGTGGCACAATTTTGTACTTAAATCTTGAAGAGCTAACTACTATCGTATTTATTTTAAATTTCGATATCCTTACTGTGGTTAAATTCCACCCAATTGACCTAAAATTCCAAGATGACCGATTTTTGGCTTTTTGTAAAAGTTTTAGAAATAAAACCATACCTGCTTTTCGACGTTAATGCAAGAAAAACTCAATTATTTCAAATAGAACAGGTCTTTCCTCTTTTAAATTGTTTTTTTAACAATAATTTAAACAATGTACATAATGTCACTATTATCTTCAAAATAAATGGTATATATATTGGGCATTTAAAATTTTAAAGTTAAAAATACATTTTCATCCAAGTTGTATATTAAAATAGAATAATTTAACCATATTTGCTAGTCTATTGTTTGATATATGGAATTTTTATAAACTAATGGATCACAATATAAATTTATTTATTTTATTACAAACCAGTTGTTTGCAATTGAAATTTGGATATAAATGTTAATTTAATTTTTATTTCTTGACAAAACTATCAGTGGAATATAAAAAAAACATGAGCAAATGTTACTTTTATTGTACGGATTGAGTTCACCAAACCATAAATATTCTTATTTTTTTATTTAATCGTTCTGTTCATCAAAATCTCGACAAAACGGAAATATTGATCTTTTTGAGAGATTTTTTTATGCACAAGTATGAATTTTTGAACTATATAATATTATAATCCCTTTAAAAATAATGGTCTTGTGATTATATTTATTTTTAAGCATGATTTTTATTTGTTATGTCAAATATCACATTATGTAAATCTCTATTTTCTTTTTTTTTTGTATAAATTAGAATATTATAAGTCAATTTAAAGTTTGGTCCGCGTAATCCCAAACCCGGCCCATGGGACCTGCCTTTGGCCATCGAGTTTTTCTTCTCTCGTAACAGCACACACAACTTTCGAGATATGTATCTCGATTATTAATTGCTGAATTATTATAACTACTATTAATTTAGTTTTTTTGTGATTGGTATCTGCCGTACTACGGTACTGTACGCGTTTAATTAAAATATTAAACTGTCCGTCGATAATTCGTTTCGTCCTTCTACGCACTCACGAAAGACAGTGGTCGATACAATTATACATTAATTTTTTGGAATAGAAAATTAAAATAGTATTACATTGTAGCCAAACCTTTAATGTTAATGAAACACAATTTTATTGGAAAAATGTTATATTGGTTGGAAAATTAGTTTTTTAAAAAATAATGTGACATCCAGTCCATAAAATAAGTTTTTAAATTACAGTATAACAGATATCAAGAAAACATAGTTAAGTTAACAATTTAAAAAATATTCAACAAAAAAAAAATGATTATAGAAATAGAACAATCAATTAGACTAAAATGGTAATTAATAATATTTAGAAATTAGAACAAAATTAATAAACGTTTTTCTTGTCAAAATTGTTCAGTTTTTAAAAATAGAAAAATGCCATACAATAAAAACTAAATAAATTATATATAAACTATAGACAGAGCACAATTTAAAATAATACCAGAATATTGATTCAAGTATTTTATCTAATTTATAATGTTCTGTAGCTTTCTTAAATATTTATAATTACCATTTTAGTCTTTTATATCACATTTATATAAAGAATTTTAATACCTTTCTTTATTTTTTCTATATTTTTTAAATTGTATTTTTTTACTATATAGATCTCGTTGTTACCATTATTGTTTATTATTTCTAACTTTCTTAGCTTTTTCCAATGAAATTATCATGTAATAATACTGAGCCAAGGATCAAATATTTGCCAATGAATCAAACTGAAAGCTAAAAACAAAATAACCACTTACTGGTGTTAAATTTAGACTTTCATCTTCATCAGCTCCCTGAAAAAAAAAACAACCAGATTAATGAAAAAATGTAATGTTTTTATTAATTAGTATCTAGGTTTTGAAAGCTTTAAAACGGATCAAGATGATCATCCGCTAATCTGTCGCATATATACCTTGAATCTAAATATATAAACTGGTCTTGTATAGTTAATGGAGAAAAATAAAACAAGATATAGGTATAATGGATGTATTTGAAAGTAGTGCATTTATTCAAGAGGAATATAGATAAAACAAGGAAGAGGCAATGCTGCACTTTCAAATGTATTTGAAATAATTTTAGTGGCAAGGACAATATTGTCTTTAGTTTCTATAATATTAATTATTGGAACCAACGATAATCAAAGTTAACACATTATAAGTAAACATCTTAATATTATTTTATGGGGGTTTTAACCCACTACGTTACTTGGTCAATGGAAATTAAAGAGGCTGAACGAAACAATAACAATTAATATATCTATGAATAAAAACAACTCTTACGAATATTAGGGCAACTTAAATCTTTAAACAAATAACACATTTAATCGCAGGGGTAGGCATTATCAACTTCTCGATCATCTGAGAACCCAAACCTGACTTCCAATCTCTTTCTTTTCCCAACCAAGAAGAACCCAATGTTTAATAAGTTTGATATCGCTAACAAAAATGTTTATTTGTTAACCGATCGCGAGCTTGTCCCAAAACTTTCGCCCACGTAATATTAAATAAACACTGAATGTTGTAATTTAGAATATATTATAAAAAATAAGTGTACGTACAGGGCAATATTTAACTAAATCCCTGTACATAATATCGTTTTTTTTTTGAAAATGTATTTAGACCAGAATATGAAGTACTCTGACAACATTTTCACCGAAGATGGGGCTATAAAAAAAGAGAAAATTCCGAGGTAAAGAAAACTGTGTTCCATATACCTATTTTCTGTCGTTTCTAGCCGGAAATAAATTTATTCTAAACTTAAAACGCCATTTATGTTTGTTCATTCATGGCGCCAAGAATTTTTTCATTCAAACCCCAAGAAATGTCGCAATATACTCCACCCGACCTCCTGCGGTGTCTGTCATACCACCAATTTAATTCATCATTTTTCACGTAACTATCAACATCAACCGCAATACCTTCAGTACTGTCACCTAATTGTGGTACGGACAAAGCACCAATTGATTTTATAATCTTTTCAATTTACTACATGTTATTGGTACGACACAATAGAGATGGACATGGGAGATTACAATCCGTATCGACAGCACGCTGAGTCGAATTACTATGTGGCAGCAAGGAAGAAGAATTAAAAAGAACAAAATAAAATGAAATTGATGAATAACGGCGCCTAGTTGTCAATTCATAAATTTTAAACTTATTGGAGAAGTATTGGGATTAATCATCACGTTCCATTAAATAAAAAATACTGGGACAAAAACATGTTAGTTACTAATCCTTTCATTGAAATAATGTTTCATCTAAAGAATATTACATTAACATCACTTAATCATGTTTTAATTAAAAATTAATTTGTTTTAGGGATTAACTGCATGTCAAAAACCTAGCTAATAATTTTATGTATCGTAGATTTTTCTATATCCCATTGGTTTAGATGACATTTCAACTAAGTTATTAACAGTATTTGAAGGATTATGTTGTTTAAAATATTTGTACACATTAAATACAATTACAGGGTGACACAAAAAAACTGGAATATTTTTACAATCCAATAAAACTAGAAGTGATAAAAGTCATAGTAATCGAAACCTTAAAACTTGCCATTTACGAAAAATTGATGGCATTTATCATTTTTTTAAAATTACGTCCTTTAGATATGGCGTCCTCCTGTACGAATACATTCTTGAAATCTGCTGTTGAGATTCCTCATTGACCATTGCAACATCTCAGCTGGGATACTGTGAATTTCATCCCGAATTCTCTGTTTTAACTCATCCAGGTTCTTGGTCGAGTCGTGTACACTTTACTCTTGAGGTAGCCCCACAAGAAAAAATCACAAAAGGATAAATCTGGCGCTCTAGGGGCCCAGGGAATGTTACCGAATCTTGAGATCACAGGGTTACCGAACAATTCTCGCACAGATTCCATTGATTTCCGTGCAGTGTTGAATCCTGTTGAAACCAGGTTTCAAAAATTCCCGTTATTGTGTGTCACCTTGTATAACCTTCTTTTCATTAAGTGACAAATGATCTACTATGCAAAAACAATGAAAGATAGTAAAATAATACTATAGTCCGAGAATTGTATTAAGTTTTACACTGATGTCGTCGAAAACAATTTAAAATCAGTTACAAAAATTGAAGATTTACCGCACGTACCGTACTAGGAGTTGTACATTAAATTAGGTACTATCACAAAACATTTCTGAGAATTTCCTCTCCCTTAATATTGAAGTAACGTATACCATGGCCTGTTCAATCTTCCGACATTAAGTACATTTAGAATGTATGGATTCTGCTTCAGAGACAACATAAATACTGGAAAATATTCAAAGCCATTTGAAGATGCGTTGCGCGAGCAGATAACTCTTTTGCCTCAACAAGTAATTGATTAATTTTATAGGCGATACTAAGTTAATTATAAAAATAATCATTTCAATTCATCAAAAAATACGCTTCTATTATAACGCCATATTTATAATTATTAAACAAAAATGGCAAAAGTGTATAACTTTATTTTTAGTCAGTTTTTTGTTAAACAAGCTGATAAAATAAATAGCGAAATTTTTCAATGGAATTTGCAAATTAAAAAAAATGCAAAAAATATTGCTGGTGTTTCCTTAGATAATTTTGAGCCGTGTATTTGCCTGTAGATGGATAATAAAATAAGCACATTTTCACCAATTTTTACAAATTGCCTCAGAAATTTGTTAGGCAAATTATAGACGAATTCTTCAGATACGTTGAAATTAATTGTTTATATTTTTGTCGGCTAAATACTACTGTGAATAGCTCTGTTACTGAAAACATCAGTTACCTGTCAGAAATGGAAAGAATAAAGGACACTTCATAAACTGAATGAGGAAAACTGTATTTTATCGGTGGTATCAATTTTCACTTGGCTTACAAAAGAGTATAAATCGAATTTTTATATCGCGTTTATCTAAATCCCTTCGGGTTTCATTTACAAATCAACAGAAGCTGAACGGTATTAAATTACAGTTTTATTTTATTTACTTATTTTTTTCCTACACGTTAACGGCCAGCATGTGATTGCGTGTACAATAAATAAGAGGATAACTCGAATTATGACTGTCTTGACAACGAGCTGGCAATACGATACACGTAAATCAAGACTTTTCCTTAGGCAAAGGTACATAAGTCAGGCGTGCTGATAGAATCTGTTGCTGTTCGCATGCATATTAAGCCTCGAGAGTGCACAAAATACAAATCTTTAATTTGTATTTCTGTTTTATGTTTTTATGTTTGTCGCTGCAATAGAAATATTGCTCTGGTAATGTTCTGTGGAATTTTTCAATCGTCATCAAACCTTACGGGCTACAGTCATGAAAAGCATGAAAATACTAAAATCGGTAATAATACTGTTATTAGAAATCTTAGAATTAAATAATGTGGGGATAAGATATTAACACTCTATTGCGTAGTGCTGTAATAGTATATTTACAAACCAAGAGCTGTAAATAGCAATTTACATGTGAAAAAATACTGCCTGCCTTTCAACAGAAATTTCAAATTACTCACCTTTCTAATAAACAATAATATGTAAGAAAACAGTAAATCATTTTTGGTTAGCACTAAAAATTAAGAGGAACACCCAAAAATCTTTTCAAGAAGAAAGCCACTCTTCAACCGCAATTAAAATTGTATCTGATAAATGAAGACAAAACAATATCTATTGAAAATCAATTAATCCTACTATAAGAGTTGTTCCTAAAAATGTTTATGACAGACTTGTTTTCAGGCATTACATTGTTTATAAAGCATAAAGCTAGAAATAAATAAAATAAACCTAACATTTAATAAATGAATAAATTATAAATAAACATAATATAAATATATTTTAAAAAATATGTTATTATATTAAAATGCAGTTAAATCTTAGTGGCACACTCATAACTGCACAACAAGATCCAAAAACTTACGTTATTTAACATTAAATTCGGAGGATTAAAATCAATATAAAAATCTGTAAATTTTAAACATTTTTTTAGATTCCTACTTTTTGTAAAGTGTTTAAGAGTAAATTTAAAATAATTGTTATGACTGGGGCACAGTTTTTACTGTACCTAATACACTCTTACCATAAACTCGCCTTCAAGAACCATTTTAATAACCTCAGACATGACACACTTGAACAGGTTACAACTCGAGAATTACTATTTACTTGAAAATATTTAAAACAATAAACATATTTTCCATTATAAAAAATTCAGAAGATTCTATTAACAAGTCACGATTTATATTATATATGTTAAATATTGGTACAGTTTGCGACTTTAAATCATATTATGTTACCATTCTATACTTAACTTACCATAATTGAATATAGTACTTTTTATTAATACCTACAAGAAATCCGATTTTGACTTTTTCTGGATCATTCTACAGTACTTCCATTGCAAAATCTGCCAGTCGAAATAACTTTTTTTATATAAATAAAAAAAAACAAAAAACACATCAAACTTTATATTAAGTTTTACATTTTTCTAACATATCCTCAACTGTCATACGTCATTCCCCTCCCCACAATCACGTTAACCAATACAATTTAAATAGGGAAAGTACAAAGTATGGTACAGCATTAAAAAGATAATTTTATGGATAATTCAACAATATGCTTGTTCTTTGGTTTACTTTTAATGTTAGCGCCCCCTTGCGGGAACCAAAACTATTACGTGTTCCAAAGTGTGACACTTCATTTGATAGCTAATTTACAAGTTTCTAAGTAGCATAAATTTGTTATTTTAGTTGATTGCCATTAAAATAAAATTGATTAAATTTAACTTTAACGCCAACAATCTTATACTACGCATTGGATTATGTAACAGTTTTAGTTCCCGCAAGGGGGCGCTAACATTAAAAGTAAACCAAAGAATAATCATATTGTTGAATTATCCAAAAAATTACTTTTTTAAGGATGTATCATATTTAAATTATATTGATTAAGGTAAGGGAAGGGAAATGACGTATGAGTCAAGAATATGTCCCCCTTGATGTGAAATTTAACGTGATTTGATATAAAATTCGGAGTGAGACATCAAAAGGAAACAAATCCATTCGGGGTTGTCTAGCGGTAGCTAAACTCTTCACCAAAACCGATTGTCTCATTTAATGATATTCATCCCTATATTTGTGGGAACGCAGGCCCTACCTCAAGACCTTTCATTGTTCAATGACAGAACAGCGCTCGTCTTGAACGCACTCAATAACAATAACCACTAATACGTCCTAATTGAAAATCCTAAAGTGGCCATTAAATTTTCAAGAAGTGACTACACAATGAGCCGTAGCGCCCACTATAGTTACCCAAACGGCACGCGACCCTCGTGTTGGTGTAACAATATAGAGGAGCAGAAGTGTATGAGAAGTTTCGAGACTCGTATGGAAATGGAAACTATAACTTTGAATAATTGGTTGGGAAAACGGTGCCGGTTAACTGTTAGTAGAGGAAAGGATCGAGTGAATACGTTGAGTTACTTGTAACATAGAGCCTGCGTTTTGATAAAGACATCGTTAGGATGTTTAACATGGGAATGGTTTAAATTTTATTAGTCTATTATTAAATATGTTGAAGTGCTTGGTTCAGGGTTTCAATGTATTATAACATTTAAAGATTATTCTTTATTTAAATGAATTTACGGGTTATGTGAAAAGTTAATGTAACTGCTTCTATACTTCAATAGTGGAATTATAATTTCTATTATTTCATTATTGCATCTTTCATATTATCATACCCAAAATTTCATTTCAATTTATCAATATATTCTTTGGTTAGAAACCATTTGAAGGTGACTTGCCAGTGTATTCTTTAAAAATGGAAAAAAAATTAACTTCGTACGAGGGTTGATATATATTCAATTCAATTCAATTTAACCCTGCTAGGCGATGTTGCCAGTGACCAGAAAAAATATAAACTTTGAACTTTCATTCATGTGCTTGGGGTTTTTACAATATTTTTCAGATGATCTGCAAATAATTTACTTATAAATATTTCTAGGAATTCGCTTCAGGTTATTTGATAAGTTGAAACAGCAAAATTCCATTTGGTTAGAAACGGGTAGGGCTGGGAGGAATAAACAAAACAAAGAAAATATTGTGCAGTGGTTGATGCGGTTATCCTTAAATCAAGTACCATGAATATCTCAATACGTCCCTGTTACTTTAGTCAAAATTTCGATATCTGATTATTAGACAACCTCTCTCTTAAACAGAGCAACATCCTATATACTGTATCCCTAGTTCTGCGAGCTTCATATAACCTCCCTCTAAACATTTTTGGGAGCGTACACTCGGTGTGGCTTTCCCCGAGAAAAATTCGCCACACATTCAACACGCTTGTTATATGCCGCTAATATTCGCCCACTTGAATTAAACAATAGTAAATCATAAAGTTTTCAACGGCATACACGAAATGAATTAAAATTTTACAGCAGTTATTCAAAAGCGTGTCAGTTTCTAGCTCAGCCGTTTATTGTTTTTGTCGTTTACATTTGGGAAATTAATTTTCGCCGTAGAGAGCAGGGCGATGAGGAGCTAAAACGGAGCCAATAGTTGAAGCTGAATATTGAATATCGCGAGATGTCTGTTGATATTAATATAAAAAATTATAAAACTAATCTTTGACGTGTCAACAGTTGAATCAATGTTATAACCATTTTATTTTCTATAAATCCTTCCTAAACTAGCTTTATCGATTCACCACAAGTGGTTGATATATTATAAGTATTAATGTGATACAAAGGAAAAATAGTTGTTTTTAGATTAAGACGATGTTTGAAACCATATTATTTTTATGCAGAAGGGGTCAAGGAAATGGGATTTATGTGACGAAGTTGATGAGTTATCAGCCAAAAAATGAAATTATTTAACACCTGAGAACATAAATATGTTACTAAAAGACGGATAGCGATGGCGATCCATTGTGAAAAGTAAATATTGAATACTTTTGCTAGTAATAAGTAGTTTTAATAATATTTTTCCTTATATCCATTCCTCATAAGTAAACCACACAAAGCAAAGATTCCACGATTATTATTTTATTATTATCATTTGTCCTAGCGCTTTGAGGCGACTCAGGGATGACTGATGGGGCCATTTGACTTACTAGGTAAGAAAAACACTAGAAATCTCATTCACAGTCAAATCCTAAATTAAATTAAAGAACGTTAATTCTTAACTGTAACATTCGAACCAACATTCATCTGTACCACTAAATGGATAAATAAATAGTTAAAGGGAGCTACCAAGCAACGTTGGAAATCTGTCATTCTCATATTACTCTTCCATATTTTTTAAATTAAACCCCAAAGTGAGTTTCAAATAGAGCTCAATCATGAACATTGCATCTTTCAAAAGAGGTAATTTTACATCTATATTATTTTTTTATATTTTTAATCCTATATCCAAATATCGAGAACCATACGGTTTCCCGAAACATGTTTTTTTTGTGATGCAGCACTAAACATGGGAATATTTTTACGAAATAAAAATTCACGGTGCTCTCTATAAATCGCAATGTTTCATCGAATAAAACGAATCGGTCCGGGTAAATTGTTTTATTCCCAATATAATACTTTTCTCTCTCTCATCGTTCGTGTAGTTGTCACGTATACAAACCTTGCTCGAGGTTATTTAGCATGTGAATTTGTTTGTCACAAATTGCCTTCCCTATTGGTCTACATGCATTCCTGTCGTCATTTGTTTTCTACGAAATTTACGGCCTAATTATAAATCGGTGTCTGTATTTGCGATTCTCGTAATTTACTGCCACCGCCGCCACCAGCGCCGCCACCGCCACGGTCAGGATCAGCATCGCTTCGATGACTGACTCTTTAATAGAGCAAGTGTTAGAACACAAAAAAATATATTATTCTTAATAACAGTGATAACCGTTTATTGATTAATATACGGAGTGGACCAAAAGTCTGGAAACGGCCAATTATCTCGTAAATTGCTAGTCCGAATTCTACAAAATATACAAGATGATGTATTTAAAAAACCAAAGTGATTAATAATATCAGAGAAACGGCAAATCTAGCAACATTGCAAATGTCAAATCTGGAATCTCCGTATCCCAAATTTTGTAGAATTCAGACAAGCAAATTTACGATATAATTGGTAGTTTCTAAACTTTTGGTCCAATCTGTATATATTAACATGTAAATAATCTGTATATATGAATCTACTTTTAAACCCTATGTTAGATTCATAAATATGTGTAAAATTTGACGATTGTCATGATAAGTAAAAGTGACAGATGTTGACTAAAATAAGCCGTTTCAATTTCATTAAAAAAAAAGAAATCGAAAATTGTGGATTTAAATTGCGAGCATTTTCGTGCAATAATTTTATTTTATTTTCGAAAGAAAAGTGAAAAAGAGTGAAAACAAATCACATTCAACTGTTTGGGAGTTTCAAAATGAAAAAAAACAAGAAAAGTTATTGGAAGTCGGAGAATTTTGAAGCAAATAATTGCTTATTTTGTCGAACACTAAGCATGTTGCTACTACCCCTTTAGAAAATGAATGCTGAGTGGTACAACAACTATTTGTTTACCAAAAGTTTTCTCTAAAATGAGAAAAGTCAATAGAAAACGTCGCATCATTCTGCGCCAGGAGAATATAAACTCTTACACAGCGCAACGATCAATTGATGATTTAACCATATAAAAGATGGAATGAATGACCCATCCTCCCTACAAATCTGATATAAATCCAAACAACTTTC
Organism: Hermaeophaga mercurialis; assembly: GCA_951812935.1. NCBI lineage: Eukaryota > Metazoa > Arthropoda > Insecta > Coleoptera > Chrysomelidae > Hermaeophaga > Hermaeophaga mercurialis. The sequence continues at coordinate 8,188,386 of OX638362.1, read as the reverse complement.
AAACATTTCCAAAAATCAATTGCGTAGTCAACGTTTCTCAAGCCGAGAATATTAAGGTTACAGCAATTAAAAATGCCGTGATGATTGTGCTAGTTTCTTAAAAAGATTATATAGCTTGCCAAGGGGAATATTTTAAAAATTAATAAAGCCTTTTTTCATTCTAAATGTTTTTGTTGGAGTCTATACGGAAATTAAAGTAGCAGTTCTCGCATTAAATACAATTAGCTAACACTTTCAATTTATTAAAGTATTGTGAAGTCGCAAATTTTTGACAAAAATAATTACTTCACATCTGAATAGAAAACAAATATATTCTCTAATTCATTTATCCATTAATTCTGATGCATTTCATTTTACCAACGACATTTGGAAAATCACCATTTACGTACAAATATAAAAAAAAATGTTTTATTATAAAGTTAAGTAAAAAACAAGTGAAACTTGGATTTTATATGCAAAATCAATATATTTACAAATACTAGCTGGGTTGAAACAAAACAACTATTAATTTTTTTTTTCTATAAACATTTGTTTCATCCGAGCCAATGTTAGAATCTTTTAAAATCATCAAAAAGTATATTCAAAGGATACTGAGATGCAGATTGCAGGAGAGAAATTAAAAATACAAACGTTTTAAGGGTAGAATAGAATCGAGGTCCATCATGGACCCCAGGGTTTTACAGCCGAATGACGCTGGAAGACCCAAGGCAATTATTTGCATTCACCACCGCCCTATGGGACAATCGAGACACAGATGATTTCTCACAGGATTCATAATACAACATATTTTACTTTTACAGGACTCACAGAATACTTTACAGTGTTTTTATTTTTTATTCTCTCGAGCGACAACAAGTAATTTAAATATTCAATGACAAAAAATATTTTGTTACCCCCAATGTGGAAAAAGGATAATTACAATATTTATAATTAGGTGCTAAATTGGTTCCAAAGACAAAAATTTGCTAAAAACTTCTATAAAAAACACAACTTTTATCAAGTCAATACAGCTTTTGAAATAATTTACGGTAGTTCCGGAAAAAATAATTATGAGAAAAGTGGTTGGTAATCAGTGTTTTTAAATGACAATCTCAGCATCTTAAAATAAAACAAAAAATTATATAATTTAAATTTTTTTTTATTATGATTTAGTTTTTCCAAAATAATGAAAAACAATATTTTGTGATACGCTTTATCTTACCTAGTCTCTTGTTCAGTGAGTGATTATTCCTTTGATTTGAAAAATATTACTTTTATTTACTATACCTTACCTAGAGGGAAAATGTATTTATCTTTTTATTTAAGTGATATTTATAATTCATATTTCGGCCTTATTCATTTAAGACATTTATGGAGTACATAAAATAACATTTACCTTAAAAAATATCTTAATCCTTTGTTTTTTCGTACAATTCCAGAGGGTGGAGATAATAATAAAATGTTTTGAAACTATTATTTAAAATTCATCAGATATAACGCTTGAAATCCTCAATATATTTAACAAAAAATGATTATATATTATAGTACTCATGTACATAAAGTATTGTTTGTATACAGATACCTATTGTTCCAAATTTTATATTTTCATATTAAAATCAATTTCTATTGGATATAAATACACACATAAATAATTTTTAGTACTATAGTTTTGTTCCAATATTTTCATTAATCTGACCTTGTCTAGTTTTACTCACTAAGGGAAACTACACAATATATACATCCTTTATGCAACTAATTATACTTATTAATATTCTATCTATTGTGTCAATAATCTAATATTTTAAATTATAACGGAATGGGTCCCATTATTCTCATATTATAAATTGACTGTTTACCCTTAATTACGAGCTAAAACTGTGAATGAGATTTGTTAGCACGTGGGTTTTTTATTATTGATAAAACAATTCCATACTAATGGTCTATCATGATTTCAAATCCAAATTTGCTGACCTAATTATCTCAGTCATTAGTTGACTGACATTTTTCGGAGCCTTCAAATATTCAACTGAAATCGATAGGAAACAACGTTCCCCTATAACCATCCATTCAATATGTCAATGGAACGAGGAGTTTTAAGTTCCGATTACATTCAACAAATCTAGTTAAATTCTAGCTTATTTTTCCAATGAGTGCATGCTTTGTCGTTCTAGAGTAAATTAAGTTCTTTAGTTTGGATCAGTTTTATTCTTTTTCAATCCTCCTAAAAAATCCTGATATTATTTTTTATATTAATACTTTCCCATATTTTTTTCATGTTCATTCTTGTTGTTTTGTTTTGTCTTTTTTTATAATAAGTTCCATTATTCTTAAAAAAAGTCCATTGTTCTTATTCCTATTTTTGTCATACTCCCTGTGTCAAAAGATTTTTGCTTTCTTTTATAGAACATAAGGTAAATGTTAAGAAAGAAGAAAAAATAATAAGATCGCAATATAACCAGAGGACCTACACGTGTTTTTCATCAGAGATATGACGACCTTATTAGGGACAAAATATATGGTAGTAACAGGGAAAGAAGATGAATGGTTAAGGGCCCGGATGAGATACTTAAGCTGAAAAATTACGGAAGACTATGACAATTATAAGAAAATAATAAAGTTAAGAAAATAAGAAAAATAAGTGAAAATTTAAGAAATAAGGACAGATATGTTTACCTGTTTCGTCAATTTTTCAGAAAGCTTTCGACCCCATAAAAAGAGAAAATATATGGAAGAAAATGAAATATAGATGAGAAGATCGTGTGCATATAAAAGCAATGTATAAAAATAATAATTCGAACCAACAAGTCTTACAAATAGGACTAAAACAAAAAATAAGATGAAAAAAAGTAATCTATAGTATTGGACGGTAAAATTAACGTACTTAACATAATTAATATTTGAAAACAGGGTATCCAAAAGAAAATATAAGACAAAGTTAATAGGAAAACATTACATGCAAAGAGCGAGAAAAACATGGAACGAAAATTTTAAAGAAGGATCAGAAGAAAAAGGTATAGCAAGGAAAGGAATCATGGAAATGACAAACGATAGAAAGAATTCAAGTGATAAATAAATGACATGACCATACTCAAACCTAAATTACACCTCACGGTAAAAAACTTAGGAAAAAAAGGCCTAATTGTCAAGCGTTATTTTTCCCTAACAATAATAGAATTACCAATATTAGATTCACGGACATCAAGTTTGATTAAGCAGCTTTGGACTGAAGATGAAATGATAGAATAGAAGAAATTCCTAGGTAATAATAGCAAATAAAAATAAAGATATCAAAATATTGGAGAAAGTAGATACTTCCGATTTAAAAGTATTAGTTTCAAAAGTAACGATGATCCATGGGAAAAGAGAATCAATAAAGATGGACATTACTAAACGCACAATTATTAGATAAACAAATCTGAAAGAGGAGATAGTTAGGGCATAATTTACAAATAACTCTATTATTGATCTTAGGCATTTCTCCAATTTGTCTTACTTATATTTATCTATAGAAATATACATAACCTAGTCACCTCTACAATTCATCTCATAGTACACGAGTATCACCAAACGCATTCGACAAAAAGAATTATTATTTCGTTTTCTATTACAGATATTTAATAATAACTTTAATATTTGGTTTGAAATCATCGATTCCATCTGAACTCCGCAAACAAAATTTCGCAAATTCGATTAAATCGGTTCGTCCCTCCCGCGAGCTGTATTGTGAGAAACTTCAGGTTCTCTGATAGAGACGAACCTCAATATGATTAATGACATTCAAGCTATTAATGTTTAAAATCGACCATGCAAAGTCATCGAGGACGGACGAAATTATTCGGAATGCCTAATTGAATCTGGTACGGTACGATACGCATAGCGAATGTGTTGTTCGTTACCACGTAATCATCGCTAAGAGTACACCTCGACGTCACGATAACGTATCTTCGAGTGACTAATGATCCGTAGGTAAGAATGTGAACTGTCATTCAGTCATTTAGATTTTTTCATGTTTATTTAACCCCGCTGCGACCACAAATTACTTTACGGAAACCCACGTGCCTTCCCCTGACGGCCATCTTGTACCGATGATGACTTGCGTTTTTTGGACGAAACCTGTGATTCTGTTATTTGTGTTCGTGCGAGTTCGTGACAGTATTCTTGTAAGTGCCACTCACTTTGATGTATACAACTTAAGAATCGCAATTTTTGTTTTGATTGATGATGTAACAGAGTTCTAATATACAAGTGCCCATCCAGATTATCCAAGTATTAATTAATTTCAATTTGGAAAAAAACTAATGATAATATCATCAAAACTAATTTAATATTAACTACTACTAATATTTTTTTAAAAACCCTCTAAGAATTCTCAGGTATGACCATAATAACGGTTTTCGGTAATATGATTAGCGCAGATATTTTTTTATTGGAAACTACCGGGTTGCAATATATACCTATAAACATAGTAACGTCCATGATATTATACATATCAATCAACCCTGTTAAAATAAAAAGTACAACTATGTACTCAAATAACAATTGTTTTTTTAAACATTTTGTTCATCAGTTGTTAAGCACATTTTGAATTCTGGACAATTAATCACTCAGAAATAAGTTTAAGCGAGTGAAATGTCCAGGACGCAGGTCTAATAGATTGAGTGTTTAAAAAAACAAACATTTAAAATATAAATTCAAGAAGCAAAACGACCGTGATGAGGACTTGACTCTCTACTTTCTGAGACATATATTGGGTTCTGCATGTACTTGTAAATTTTGAACCAACGTTCAATAGTAAAAAACACTTGGCCTTTAGTGGTAAAGAAACAATTCTTAATTTTAAAATAACTACTGCAATTTTTAATAAAATCTACCTACCGTATTGCTTGTTACAAGACACAAGAATGCAGAAGAAGGAAGCACAATATGAAGTACAACGGAAAATTGAGATCAATTTTTACATGATGACTTAATTGATACTAATATCAACAACATTACTGATAGTCTTTAGATTTGGACATAATTTAAATTTCAAAGTGTAATTTCTTAAAAAATATGTGACCAAATATAAACATTCAAACACGACTGTAAACGGCATTACAAAGGCTTTAAAAGATCTTGGTATTTGATAATTATTTTACATTTACTAAATGTTTCCACTAAATTACATTTAAATTTCAAAATTTACTATTAGAACAACATAAAGAAGTTTAAAGGCTCACCCAATGAGATTTACGGTTTTCCTTTTCGGCAGATTTTGGTAAACGAGGGCTTAATTCATCTTCTACTGATGCCAATCTGTTAAATTTCTGCGTGCGTTCTTTTACACTAATAACTTTATCTTCTGAGCTTGGATCTACTTCAGCTTTTTTTGGTGTTACATCCTCAATGATTGATTTGTTTCCCTGTGAATCACGTCTTCTCTCTCTTGGAGGAGCCTAGAAAAATAGTTTCAATTTAGAATAAAAAATATTACTTGAATAAAATACCACAAATTCTACCAGCATCTTCGGAGAGAAATAATTATAAAACATTTTCTAATTAATTTATCCGTATTTTTTATGAGTATTATCTTGTCATTTTTATTCATTAAAATTTTAATTGACTACTTTTTAGTAGTGACTCAAGAACATCAAAAATACTTAGTTCACTGTTTTTCTTAGAAGGTTTGCAGTAATCTAACTAATTAGCTTTACTTATTATTTAACTTTATCAGTGCATATTTAATGAGTTCTGGATAAATATTTTATATTTACTAATATTGAGAAATTGCTTAAAACAAAAAGAAAATTATTTACCTGTGGAGTACGTGGCAAATCATTTAGAGAAGACATGGATCCTAGAGATAAGGAATCCAACGAAGACATGGAAGAATAATTAGGGGGAGGAGGAGGTCTATATGGAGGAGGTTGAGGTCGCGAAGGTGAAGACCTTGCTAATGGAGAATTAACTAAATCAGCAGGTGCAAGAGATATACCTACAGAATTTGTGAGGTCATGTGGTATACCTATTGAATTTCTAGGGTCCTGCGTAGGAGAAGAAATTTCACTATTAAAGGTAAAGATAGGAGGAGGATCATAACTACTGTATTTTTGTTTTAAGATGATCACTTTTTCATCCCCCTCTGTTTTTGTCTGTGCCAAAGTGTTGATGAATGATTTGAAGCGAGATCTGTTTTCATCTGTAAAAGAAATATTGTTGTACTTTTGATTCCCTACTAATGTATAAGTCACTGAGTACGAATTTAAAATTAAAAAAAAACATTGAAAAATTTGTCAAAGCACATTAACTCTTAAATAACTAAAACACATGAATTCAAAATAACATATTTTTTATTAAGTTTATCTTAATTCTTACGATTTATTGTAAATCTACGTGTTTCTCGATTACAAAACATGTCTTTAGTATTTCTTATTACCGAGAGAACAGAAAAAGGCACATAAATATTATTGATAACATAAAAATATGTATAAAAGTGTTTGGTGAATTTCTGAACACTTAGTAAGGCATGACCAAATTAATAGAAATGTATGGTTACGTTAAGTATTTAATTTGAATAGTCCTCTTATTCCAAACATAACCTAACATTTAGAGTAATCCAGTCTATTTGCAAAAATGATTTATAAATACTTTAGTGATACGATAGGACATTCTTGAACTTAAAAATATATGTTCACTCAAAAAATAATTTACATACCTCTACCAAAAAAGCACCTTGGCTACAGGAATACATAAATATGATGTAGTAAAAAAGAATGCCATTAAGTGTTATGTTAAAAGTTAAATATTCCCTATTAAAATTCATTATGCATTTCCTGAGAATTACAGTTTGTAATCAATAATTAAGGCAGATAATGCCTGATTTTAAATTAAATGATTCATTAATTCAACAGGTTGTTGACAACCAAATGTAAACAAACAAAATTTAGAGACTAAATAAAATACTACAAACCAAATAAATTTACCTCGTGTTGCGGGATCAGTCAAATAATTTTTAAAATGTCTCACAACTTCACGATTTCTCACTTTACCACCGTTTTGAAGTAAATAAATATGAATTTGTTCCAATGTCAATATACTCTCCGCCATCGTTTTAGGTTACTTAGGGCATGGTACCACACTGAAAACCAGAAAGTTACTAGAACCAGCGATGTGTCGACTAAAGAAGTGTCGACTAAAGAAGTGTCTCGTCGCCATTTTTGATCCAATTTCATGAAAATAAAAAACGGATCCAATAAAGTAATACCTTATAAACATATACTTTAATAACGTAGCTGATTGGTTAGAAAGTCATAAACTCAAAATTTTATCACAAATCATAATGCTAGAGTATTTAACAATACCAGGGCCGATTTAATCCCTTGAAAGGCCCTAAGGAATTATAATTTTTGGGGCCCCTTTTTCTATTAATTGATGTGTTGAAAAATTGCAATTTATACAAGGAGTCATAGAAATGGTGTAAAAAAATTCGTGAGGTAGTACTACTCTTAAAACTGGTAAAAAAGTTCCTAAAAGTATGGGTCGTTAAATGCATAATTAGGGTAAATTTAAAAAACGGTTTTTTTGAAATTGCAAGCTTAAAAAACGAGATATACTTAGAAAGAAGTCCAGGCTGGCATAAAATTTGCTCTTAAATTTGATGGTGATATCGAAAACTTATTTGTTTAATCGGAAAGGGTAGTTTTTCATATATTTATGCACTAGGCAACTATAAAGAAGCGTATCTTTTTATGGGAAAAAGTACTACCCTTTTCGATTAAACAATTAAATTTCAGAAAAACCATTTTTTAAATTTACCCTTTTAATCCCCCTAACTTCCATAATACGCATTTAACAACTCATACTTATAGGAACATTATTTACTATAGTACTATAACTCCCCGATTTTACACCATTTACAAAGATTTGTAAAAGTAAAGGTACAGAGAAGGAGGAGAACAAATGCTGAAATTAAAAGAAGCAAAAAACTAGAGCTATAAGCCAAATAGTCGACCATTAACAAAAAGTATGAAAGAAAATAATAGAGAAAATTCAAACTATTTTCCCTTTTTTATTCAAAATTAGTAGTGTGTTAAAGGTTATGACATGTGCAAATATTTCAGTAGTGTATATCGTTTTTCATAGAAATAACGCCTTCAATTATAGTTAAATAATTGAAATAGCACACAATTATAAAAAATTGCAGCTCTGTGTTAATTAAACTCTGCTCGTCCTTATTAATTGGTTGCCAACAATTTATGACAAGAAATAATTATTATATTTACCTACTTTAGGATTTACACCACGCGATTTTTATTATTTTGTTGGATGCAATTCATTTATTCGTATAAATGTATTTATTACACTGACACAATTGGGTATTGTTAAAGTTTCCATCTAATTAAAATTGTGTGTGACCATTAATTTTATATTTCAACTAATGAAGTAAAATCACGACAACCGGAATTCAAAGTTATTAATTTTGCATGTGTGGAAAATTTAAGTTCCACTAAAGATACCAGGATAAATTTTCCGAAAAGGTACCATTTACGTTTAAGGACAGAATTTTTTTTCAAAATCATGTTTCTGCATTTAAAGATATGGCAAGTTTAAAACGTGTTGCCATGCTTAATTCAAAACTGCCCAAATCAGAATTGAGGGAATATCTGAAATCGTGGGGATTTAATAAACTTTATTTGCAAAAGAAAACCTCTTTTCGGTGACATAATCATGTACATACCATCAAAATTAAGAAATGTAGTCATATCAGTCTCCTTGATGAACGGAGACAATCTTTGACCAATATTTGGTAAGGGTCAGATGATAACCTCCACCATTGCATAAAATTTGGGATATAATACCGTAGTTCTTGTTCTTGAGATCCCTAGTTCTTAAACATTCTTAAAATTGGTTACTTTCAAATTTGTTTCCTTCATCTGAATGCAATTTCATAGAATCTCCAACGTCAAACTTTTGAATGGTCTTAATTAGTTTGACGTCATGCGTTATCCGTTCCGGCTGACCTCTGTTCAGGGAAACCATGGCGTTACAGGAGAAAGATATATTTTCGACACCAATCTCTTATGTCGTCAGAGTAGCTCAACCCTTAGATTCCTTCACGTATCTTTTGTAATGTTTTCTTCTTCTGGGTGTCTTGCAGACGTTACATCGTGAAGATGATGTAATATCTACGCAATTTCTCGGAACTTTCGAATTATGTCCCCTCAACATTTTGAGTCACCCATTAAGCTTTTCAGACAACCACTGGTTGGCAGCCGCTGCTATGTTAAACTGCTTCAAATAATTGGATCAACATGTTTTACCATCAAAAGTGGGTGGTTTAATTTTTGTTTTGACTTACTAGGTGGTAGTGGCCTCTGTCGGTCTTGTTCTTACTCCAGCCTTTCTACTATCGGAGAAAACAGGTCTTAATGAGAGACATCATTGCGATGGTTGGACATTTGTTAGGAGAGTTGAAGGATTGCTGGGAGAAGTGGGCGTTAAAGGCCTTCTTAGAGATGTATTTGATTTCTTTCGATTACGGATCAATGCCCTAACTGCGATTGAACTGACATAGCGGTCGTATTAGAGTCGTCTTCGTGCCAATTGAATCCAAACCTGGCTCTTCTAGCTATCTCTTAGCTCTGCCACTAACAATTAATAAATCTTCTGTACCAGACATAGTGAATTTTTATTTTCACCACTTGCATGTCACCAATTTGTAATTCCTACTCGTGGTGGTTTTATAATGTGCCTTTGATAAACTAAAACTTGAATTATTAAAGATTAAAATGATTTCATTATAAGTAACTCAAACTTAACATTTCACTACAAATCCTTTTCAACGTCAATTCTATATATTTATTACTCTTCTTACCTTCTCGAATAATCCAGATAATTCTTAACGAGAATATTTGGAAAACTCTCATAGCTTTCAGCAGTTAGGTTAGATTATCTTCTTTATATATTTTGTCTTCTACATCCAAACCGTTAAAATATTTTTAACTTTTAATTTGTGAATTTTTTTTTGGTATATTTTGTTGTGCTGTATCAATTCAAGATATTATTAATAATCACGATTCTCCTTGTTCAATTAAAAAATATATATTAGGCACCAGACAAAAAAAACAAATAAAGGTTTTCATCGCAAACACAGTGTAGATATGATATTACGCTACTATTTGAAAACATTTTGAAATATATAGGGTGTTTCGATTTTAAGTGCTTCAATTTCCTCGGTAGAAATCCAAAGATATGTTTTTTTATACAGGATATCTTGTTATATTTTTGAATTCTCGTTAAGCTAGAATGTGTCAAATTTGATATTTAAAATGAATAGATTAAACATCACAGAACATTGAATATCGCATATTTTAAATATTAAATGCCTGTTGTGTAAAAATTATCTAGAAAAAACATGTAGATATGCCACTATTTTGAATTTTAAAGGAATTTCATCATCAATTAAATTTGAAGATCTACTAGACAGCCTTTTTACAATTGATCACCATCTATAATACATTTCTTCAATGCTAACAAATACTTTGTGAACCTACTACTAAATTAAATTGACGCTAGCCTGGGTTCTAAAGTACCAAAAAATCAAAGAAGAAGGTCCAAAGTAGATAAATACTTTATGAAGACACAGATCTACCAGAGGATAATTAATCAGACTCAATAAATCCAAGAAGAGACATGCTAAATTATTTCTGAGTCTATCAGCCAAACTTAAAGCAGAGTTGCTAAGCCTAACATTGGGAAACGGTTTCGACCAGAAGACTGTAGAGTTAGCAAATATTAATAAAACAGACATATTTAAGAGGAAGATGATTAAATCGACTATTGAATATCTTAGATAACCAAGTGTCAAAATATTTTTGCTTTATTTCCTTCCAGATTTTATAATAGCATAATAATTATTTACAGTTTCATGTTTAAGTTAAGTTAAATTGTTAGGATGTGCTTAAGATGTCAAATATTAATCGATTTAACTTTTACCTGATTTTCAGCCAGGTTTAAAAAAATTGCTGCAAATGACCATTAAAAAAGTGTAAACACCTTAAGTGACCACCGTTAGAAAGTTGGCAATAATTAATGATTATAAAATGTGAGTTTAACTGGTATATAAAGTGGCAAATGACCAAAACAAAATTACTTTTTACTTGAACACAAAGAAGGACGGCCGGAGATCGTTTAGCGGTCTCTTGAGCCATCACTAATTGCAGGTGTCATGGACAGCTCAAGATGCGTTTGTCGATTACACCAGGGCACCCAAAATATTTAATTAAATGCATTTCCCGTTCGACGGTTGTAATATCATATTTTGATCAGATAACTTATACACTGCCAGTCGATTTGTATCAGAATTTTCAGTTTTCGGTTGGGGTTTTATTTGCGGGATCGAAAACTGTGTAAGGTGACCTAGCAGTTTAAGTTCATTAAGTAAACCATGTGTATGTTAGGAACTTAAACAAGTTAAAGCATCGATATAATATTAAAGATTGGTTGTTTCAACCCATAATAAATTCCTCTATGTAAATGGTACACCATTAACAGCTAAATTATTGGAAAGAAAAAACAAATTTTAATTAATGAAATTATAAATCTATTTACTTTATGTATTAATCAAAATTACTTTGTTTTTGATGATACATTTTGTACTCAAAATGAAGGATTACCAATGGGTAATCCAATATCACCAATTTTTTCAAATATTTTTATGGATAATTTGGAACAAAATATTTTTTTATTCAAATATTTCCAAGAATGTATTGTTTTGGACTAAATACATATATATATAATATTAACCAATTTTATAAGGAAACGAAGAATATAATACCAAAAAAATAATATTGTACATATTGCTTGATAATGATTGGTTGAAATGTTTATAATATGAAGTCAGGTACGCTTACAAGAAATCTGTCAATCTATTGTCACTCTTTGTTAATGCAATTTAGCGAAACTTTGGTCAGAGAAAAATATTTAAAAATAGCTTTATAATACTGTGGAAATTCAAGATAAGTATAATTTATCTCTTTCATATTTAAAGATTGGTATTTATTGTTGGGCGTTCCAAAATGAATCAAAATTTTATATAGCAGTTTTTCTTGAATAAGAACATTTAATTCTACAATTAAATACTAATTAAACTAAAGCCTCATTTAACTCTATTTTTCTTGTACAAAATACTATGTTAATATTTTGTTCTGATAGTAAAATCTACCAATGTTAATAGATTGATTATATTACATTGACCAACTAGTTTACCATTTTATAGTATGTTGCTATTGATATATGATATATGAAAAATATTATTCAATTAGTGGATTACCTAATACGGGCAAAAATGATAAACGACAATGTTAAATTTGCAATTGAACACACTATAACTGTGTTTATGAAAAAGGCCATTTGATTAAAAAAGTGTAAAATAGATTTGACCTACATAATATAAATTTTTCATTAATCAACCAAAGCAAAAGTACCTAATTAATAAAAATTACTCTGAAATGAAAATCTTGCATATGATGATAACAATACAGACAATTTTTTTGTTTTATCGTGCAGTTGTTACTTTACAAGTAATTAGAGCAAAAGCATTTTGTTCTTTTAAAGACTATCATAATTTACGTTTGATTGTTTGGTGTTTCAGAGGGGTAGAATAGTCATCCTTGTGGAACATCGAATGGCTCAGGGAGCGGTAGGTCTAACCGGATGCTTCTTCCAAAGTGTTGCTTCAAAAGCTTATAAAAGGTTTCAAGGATTAAATCGTCCAAGACTATTAGGAGACCAGATCGTTACTTAACTCAAATTATCTCCAATAAAACTATCTTCTTCACATCCACAGCTTAGAACAGAATTTTAAAAGCTACAGGAGTTAGCGTTTTAGTTGGAATTATGCGAAAAAGACTTCAGATCACATCCCTAATTATCCCGACAAAATAAATTGATCAACTGAGGTGGTGTAGAACTTCAAACATAAGTTTGGGTTGTATCAGAATTATACTCACTCCGTACCCATACCTTAAAATAACTTAAAACTATACACTTTTTGCAATACTAATTAATGAAAATATCTACCCAAGCGAAATTTTTGATGAAGTTATAAATTATAAAGTATGATAAGATAATAAAAACATGTTAATTTAAAAATTCGCTGACAACAGTTGTATTTTAATTATAGGCTACTTTATAACAAGAAATATTTTCATAAATATCGTTTTGGCCTTTTTTCGGTTCTTGTAAAAATTAAATTTATGTTAATACCGAATTAAACAGGAAATTGTGTAGGTGGAAGTCGTAATTTGAACATGCGAAATTCTAACAAACTTGGCCTTTATTATAAACGATCCATTAAAAAAGATAATATGATATTTTGAATTTTACGTATATTTTAACAGAAAAAAACACGTCTTTGTAATTACGCCGCACATAAAATTAATTTATAACATATTGAACTATGTGAAAAATAGCTAACATTTTGTTTTATTAGAAAAAGCGATTCCTTCTATTCAAAGCTTTTACTTATACATTGCTACAAAGTGAATAAGAATTTGCTAACACCTTAAAACAACAGCAACCAACTACAAGAATTGATTTAATATGTACCTAGATAAACGAGTAAACTCGATTTTTGTTTTACAACATCTTATCTTGCTCAAACCTAAAGAAATTTCTTGCGAACATGATAAAATAGCGAATAAAATGTTTATGAAAAATGACCTGTTAAGTAAAAGGGAAATTTTATTCAACTCTTATCGAGCATTTGATGTAAATATTGTATTTGCTTGCCAATTTATATTATAGAAGAAGCTATTGTTACAATCTTATTGACCAAACTGGAAGCATTTCTTTAAAATTGTAATAAAAGTTTTACTAAATTTCACACTAGTCACTGTAAAAATAGACAAACAGCAGTCGGGCACCTTCGAGGGGCGGCATTCACTGCTATAATTTAATTAAATTTATTTTTATAATAATTTGAATTTACGTTTTTTATAATGCTATAACAGTATCATCTATTGATTTGTATAAAAATATAGTTAAATATTAATTATTTAAGTAAATTTTAAGAATGCCCCATATGAGTATGCAAGTATGAATAGATTTGCTAAATAATTTGATCAATTATCGCACGGACGACACTGAAATTATTTTACAAGAAGCTGCCAAAGCGGTTCACAAATAAAATGCTGAAATAGACTTTTTTTTCCATTAATAAATACACTTCGTCCAAGAAAAAAACCTCACAATCTCAGAATAAACCACTCCATGAAGTTATATTCGACCCTAAAACTAAATTTTTAGGATGCTAGATGAGACATTCACTTTTTCAAAAAAAAAGATTTCAGACGTGCTTGGCTTTTTCAAGAGTACTTTATTACTTTTGCATTATTTTTTCATAAATAATTTAATGTCAACTTTTCCAAACACATCAATATTATTAAGAAGACCTTTTTGTAAGTCAAAAATTAAAAAGAATTATTTAATGTAAACTGTGCAACGACAGAACCTGCGATTGCGATATGATTGTGATAATATTCTGAAATATTAGACAGTTTGGATAGTAGGCAAAAAATAGCAGATTTTGCAAATATATTAACAAAAAAAATTACTTTTGTACGGTAGGTTAATCTTAGTTTAATTTTAAGCTTTAAATAAATATGAACAAATTGAAATTTTTTTGCATTTTGAAAAATTGTAGTAGAATTGCTATTCTTAGGTATTCTACGTAATAGTAATACTAACAATAGAAGGTCTGCACTAAATCGATTTCCCGTAAAACTAATTGAATATTAAAAAAAAACAATTTTTTTCTTAAACAGTATTAAAATATTGATATTTTAATTCTATTATATAATAACACTTGAACAAAATAGTTATTTTTTTCATTAGTTCAAAAAAATCTTGGATGCGCCAGCATATATTTGTTAAATAATTTTACCCAATATGAATGTTCATAGGTACTAGTATTACTTACTTCACCTGCTTCTAGTCAAAATAAATATGAGAATTTTGACGTTTTTGGTCGGAGCCTATAAAATATAAATTATTTTACTAGAGCTGCCATGACAATTGTTACCTTAAAATAAACACGACTACACAGCCCCAAAACATTTTTCTATTGAACTGACCTCATAGTAGTCAAAGAATTATACCTTTGCTCTGATAAAAGCTGAACTTTAATTTAGTTATACTTTTTATATTTTCAAAGCTCCTTATCTGCTAAAATAAGTCTCTGTCTGAATCATGGAGATTTGAGACAACGATCAAAAGGACAACAACCCCCAAATTTTAATTACGTTGCTCCCTTTGGCTTATTTATACTTTTATTTCAAGTTATTTAAAAATAATTATTTAATATCTTTAAGATGTTTTCTTGGATAAGGAATTTAAAACATTTAGAGATAAGATTATTATTGTAAGTATTTATTGATCTACAACAATAGAACTCTTATATTGAAAAAAGATATCTAAAATGAAATTTACTGCAGTTTGTGTATTATTTTGTATAACAAGTAAGTTAAAAAAATATTTGAAATAGATTTGCCATCTGCAAAATATCCTTATTGAAGTACATAATTTGGTTCATATTTATTTTAAATTTTACCAAAATAAATAAAAATTTATAAACAATACTCATATTAATTAATTCATTATTAATTTGATTTCGAAATGTAATTTTTAGGTACTTGGGCATTTGGTGTCCTAAACCAAAATATAGTCATCGAAAGAATTGAAGGTGGCGTAACAGGTACAGCTAATACCTCTCGATACTGGGACTGCTGCAAACCAACTTGTTCTTGGCCTGGAAATGTCCAATATAAAACACCAGTCAAAGCATGCAAGGCCGATGGAATAACAGCCAATGACCCAGAAAACCAATCAGGTTGTATTGGAGGGGGATCTTATACTTGTACTAACCAACATGGATATGTCAAAAATGAGTCTTTAGCATATGGTTAGTATTTGTATATTTTTAAATGATGTTACTGAAATGACGATTTTTTTTAATTGATCTCATACTAATACTGTTTAATTTTTTAGGTTTTGCTGCTGCTCAGTTCAAAGGCTCTGACACCAAAGGCAGGAACATGTGTTGTACATGCGTGCTTTTCACTTTTCACACGTTCTGGCCTTCAACATTAGATGGCAAAAATATGTTAGTTCAAGTTACCAACACTGGAAACGACGATCCAGATCCCAAAGAAAATTTGTTTGATATCGCAATGCCTGGTAGTGGTGTGGGTTACTATGACAAGGGTTGCACCACCCAATGGAACACAGATGTCAGTATCTGGGGTGATCAGTATGGTGGAGTTAATAGTGAAGAAGAGTGCCATAAACTACCTAAGCCTTTAATAGAAGGATGTGTGTTTAGATTCCAATGGATGGCAGGATATTCGAATCCCGACGTCTCTTTTGTAGAAGTCGAATGTCCTCAAGAGCTCATTGATATTAGTGGATGTTCACCCATATCACCAACATTTTAATTAAATGTACTATGGACTTTTATAAATCTGCATAAAAGAGAAAATCACAAGATTATTTGTTGTATTCTATTGTTCAAAAAAAGAAATTAGAACTTATTGTTTTTTCACATTCCTCGTTAACGGCGTAATTTTTATATAACAGTAAAATATCTGCATAACCAACGGAAATTAGATGGTTGCTAACAAATATTTATGTACAGCCTAAATCGAACCATAAACAGAATTGATCCCTGTGGGACACCAATCTGTCACGGCTCATTTCTAGAGTTATAATTTCAAAGTTGTTTTTCTTAAATGAAGAATATTCGCCTGAGTTTTTAAGATGTTGTCTATTATCTAATTTTAATACCTTGAGATATTTTTTTCTCACGACGCAGTAGACAATATATTCATATTTTAAACTAGAAAAATATAAAATGTGGTAAATACATTTTTTAACCGAATCACATACTAAGGTGAACCGGTTAATAATAATAATTTTAATGTCGTGTTGTTATCTTTTTTAGTGTGTGACTATAAAGTCGCTGAGAAAGTTATGTTATAATAAAACTGATAAATATGTTTGTAAGTTTGTGTGTCAAACAACCAGAATTTTAATGTAAATTTTGGAAAATAAAATTAAATAGGTGTATTTATATTTAAATGTTTTATATATTAACGTTCTTGGTTATCGCTTGGTCGGTGCTTTTTATGCCGTCTGCATTTTGCCATATGTGTTTTATTCTACTAGAGGATCATGTATCTAAAAAGATTATTTTGGAAAAACAGAAATTAAAAGAATTAAATTACAGAATTTACCAAATTTAAAGAGGAACCTTCAATTTTGAAAGCCATGTCCGACATGTATTTTTTTTTAATACATATTATTTCTTTTTTGAATTATTATCGGTGACCTCATTTCAACGATAATTTTTTTCTTTAATTCAAATTTACGGTGGGCTTTGAAATTTTGAAAATTCCAACTATGTATACTTTTATACTTTCTGTCTTGGAAAATGGTATGTCAAAATACCGAAAAGGTAGATTTGAATAAATATTAAATCGTTTTGGAAGACTGTGGAAATTTAAGATAAGTGTTATTTATCTTTCCATATTTATTATAAATAATACCCATAAATTAAGAGTTGAAACAATTAATATAACTTAACATGTATGTACATTTCGATCATAAACAGAAAATTTCTTGTCTCACATATCATTAAAAGGTAAAAAGTACAGTTTTGATAAAATAATTAAATGTCAAAACTTTGAAGTATTTCACATTATAGGGAAACGAAAATAACTCGAAATTCACAGAAGGTTAAATGAATAAATTTAAATATACTTAAAGCTTGTTCCAATCGAATATTAAAAACATTTTTCTGAAGCAAAGAACAAAATACAGTTAACAACTCTAAAAATAATTATGAACTATTTAGAAGTAGTAAGAACTGATTTTTAAAACTATTTTGATAAAGAGCGTTGAAATAGCCAAAAATTGCGTAGACCAAGATGATTTATAAGTCTGCAGAAGGCTTTTTGAAAATCTAGAGGCTTAATTTTAAGATTATTGTTACCTTACATTACGTTAATTAAGTTTTTCTATATGTAGAACCGCAATAAAGGATACAAGGGGAAAGTTAGATATTCTACAAAAATTTGTAATACAGGAGCTATCAATACTGCTTCTGCTTTCGTCATTGTATTTTGAACTGAAGGCGCAACATTTTTTTTCTCCCCTCTGCACCTTTGATAGTTTTGATTTTATACTACCATAAATAGGAACTGAACTGAATAAGTCTGCAATAACTTATAATGATCCAAAAGATGAACTGAAATTATTGTTCTGATTTATTCAGCAGCTATAGGCACCATAGGTCCCCTCAAAAGCATTCCTTTTTAAATATATGTTAATGCTTGTTGAGCAGTTTCTCTATCTTTATTAAACTGTAATTGTTGCTGAACTTGTCGTCTCCTACTTCATTCATTCTTACACACTCAATAAAACAATGCCATTATCCAGGAGAGGGCTCGCCTAATCTGCGACATTTTTAAATACTCCTTTTATTACCGAATGACCAAGGGCCGTGTTGTGATATGGTAAAGGTGCCCTTTTAATTAGCACTCGACCCAAGTGTCTTTGCGTGACACCTCGAAGGATCATTTGCTTCCTGACGACGTTTTGACAAAGTCACATTTTCCATCTTCAGAACATATTCGCTAACATTATACTTACAATTCTTGTTGTCTTTCCTTATTTGGTTTCAAGGTTTCTATATTGCATGGTTGGTTGCACTTGGTTAGTTGTACTTGCGGTTCCGGATTATGAGTCCGTTTGTTGTCTTAATATTTTTTTTTCTATTCCTGAATTTCACGTAACAATCGTGGAAACTTGAAATCTAACATATTGCGAAATTTATAATAACGAATATTTTCTAACACAAAAGCTAATTTATTTATTTTTTTGTATCCAGAAATGATTGACACATTAAAATTTCTACTTATTAGCTAAATAGGAAATTCGATTTAAAATGAACGGTTATGAAATTGGTACAATTCTTTCTATTGTATAATAGAAATAATAGCCAAAGAAACAAAGATTTGATGGTACCTCTTTCAAGAGGAGTTGACCAATAATATTCAATCCGAATGTCAGTTCTTTTGAAAGACAACATAAAAATTGTTATTTAATTTGAAGAAAACTACAAGAAATAAAATGAAATGAAATGGAAAACAACTTGAAGAAACCACTCGTTGTAATCAAATAAATAAAATAGTCTCAATATTTTGATTACCGACAAAGATAAGTAGGATGATACGTTGAACAATTTTACATTTAAGATACATATAATTTACTTTAATCCACATAATTCTAGTGGAAATCCTTTGTAGTAATATATGTTAATTTCCTCTCTAATTAAAAAAGCAACAAGAATACATCACCGAAACCGATATTTATTCAAACCGTACCTAACGTTATTTCATTTAAATCCATGTATTTCCAATATAATGAAGAAAA
Source organism: Hermaeophaga mercurialis (assembly GCA_951812935.1). Taxonomy (NCBI): domain Eukaryota; kingdom Metazoa; phylum Arthropoda; class Insecta; order Coleoptera; family Chrysomelidae; genus Hermaeophaga; species Hermaeophaga mercurialis. Next base: position 8,168,937 of record OX638362.1, on the reverse strand, counting down.
AAGAAGAAAAGGCGCTGAAAAAGAAACAACTTGAGGCCACCACTACAAGTATGAGTGGGTGATGGTACATTCTGAATGAGGATTGTTGTAAGAAAAAGAAAAGCCCCGAGTCTGAACACAAACAATTTATTGTACAATTAAGATCTCTTTAGATATTCCTCTTGTGACACTTGCAATAATAAATAATTGGAGGAGACATTTTAGTTTTTTAAAGTTAATACCGATGATGCTTTAAATGACCGAAGGTTTCGAAAATCATTGTAACTCCCATAAAAACATATTTTTTTATGTATTTAAATAGGTCTAACTGAATAACAATAAGAAAGTGAAGGGTACTTCGAGTATTCAGAGCGTACTTTAATTAGAATTTCGATTAATTATAATTTAAAATTGAAATTAAAGGTGCTAAAAAAGCTTTTCTAACCGATAATTGCAACTTTTTCTAATAGCAAATTACTAGCAATCTGTGAATAAGCAGCATCTACCCGCATCATTTTAGAAATTGCTATCTTTCGCTATTATACAGAATTAATTTGGGCAAGAAAACACTTATGAAATGAAGTAGTTAATTAGGACCTCGTTTAATCATTGCCAAAGTTACTAAAATAAGGATTTAATTATATTCTTACAGCCATTTAAAAATACTATTTTCTTCAAATATTTTAATTGGTTAACTAATTATAAGGTTCCCACGGTGACAGTAAATAAGTTTCCCTCTTCAAGCTTGATTTTTTGTTATTTAGCGCGTTGTTGACCAAACGAGTGAGTAAGTCATAGAAAAGTCCAGTGAAATAAATTATACACATTTCCTTTAAGTACACGACAATTACATTAAAAGACAAGTAGTTTTTCTAGTTTTTTCTTAGGCCGGGATGCATTTCCGTAAGTACTAGTCATTGTTAGGCTAACAAACAATACTTAATGTCACTGATTATAATGCTATCTTAATGATTCGACTTGTAAAAGGTATATAATTGCTTTAGGGGAATTAGATTTTCTAAGTGATTTATATTTTTATTAGTTTTTGTTCTGCTCAATAATTGCACTTTGTTTGTATACACTTATGCAAAAAGACTGTTTCCGTCGTTCTCATTCTTAATTTAGTACACCACTACCTGCTTTTTAATACAATTAAAGCACATATATAAAAACATATTCATAATAACATTCTCTATTTTTTATATGCAAACTAAACACTAAAATAAAATTGTTTCCAATTAAATGGCATTAGTTTTTCGGTTTCTTTTTAGTCGTAGTTAACATAATAACATTAACATAATATCATTTTTAAAATATGTGTATCCGGGCTGTCAAAATATTTTAAAAAAGGTACGAATCCTTAAATACACCTAAAAGGCAATATTTTTTATTCAACACCTCACAGATATAGAGGTATTAATAATATCATTTAGATAGGTAAAGTGGCTTGTATATCAACTAGTAAATTATGAATTAAAAATTATTACTGAGTTTTTTTGGTACCTGGTACGCCTAACTTCTGGATTCTGAATTATCAGGCGTAAATTGATAAAAAAAAATTTCAAACTACGTAATCAAATAATAATATAGCAATAAAATAAATATCTAGCTTCTACGCTTTGAACTTTAACCTAGTAGTAAACTTCAAAAGTGACCTGACCTGTTAAAAAAATATTTTTTTATAAGCTGTATATCGAGCAATAATTACAAAATAAATAATTACGATAAAATCGATAAATCAGTGATTTACTTATGTGCTCATTTCTCTAATACAATTTGTATAACATGATTATTATAAAAATACAAATTTTTTGAACATTTATTGTTAAAAATGTAAAAAGCTAAAAAGTTAAAAGCTTTATTTTTAAGATAAAACTATGAAAATACCAGAGGATTCAAAGTTTTTACTAGAAAACAAGCAGTTTTTAATTTCTAGCAATTATACATAATGTATAAGAAAACAACACAACATTTTTACTTTTTAATTATTTTATTAAGACCAAGAGAATTTTAATTTAAATACATCTGTCACAATTCATTTATTTTAGATCAAATTTTAAACTGAAACTTCTTTCTTCATAATTGGATTATTATCTAAAGAAATATCATTTATCGACACTAAAGCTTCAGGATTAATCGTACTGATTTTATTATCCTTTAAAACGACATGATTTAAAGCTATAGCGATAATGCCTTTTTCTGTTTCAGTAACATTATTTTGGTCCAAATCTAAATAATTGAGTCCGCTGATGTAATCAAATGAACCAATTTCTATATTTGATATGCCATTTACTCTGAGAGATACTCCTTCTGCGTAAAAATCATTAAACATATCTTTTCTAATGGAATGCAATTGATTATAACCAAGATCCAGATATGTGATGTTTAGTCCTGCGAAGGTGTTTGCTTCTATGTTTGTAATACCGTTGTTATCTAGGCTCAAAGTTTTCAAGGTTTTTATACTGCCAAATGAAGATGCACGTACATCACCCAATTTATTGTTGGATAAAAGTAGGTCTGATAATTCTTTACTATCTGCGAATGCTCCTTCTTCTATTTTATTGAGTTGATTGTTGGTAAGGTCCAGATATGACAATTTTGGAAGATTAAATACACCTACATTAATTTCGGTGAGGTGGTTGCCTTTTAAATAAATCCAAGAACTGTGCGTGCCTTTGAAACAGTCTGGAGTCAAATTTCTTATTTTGTTATATTCCAAATTAATTCCTTCTTCGGTTTCTAAATCGTTAAAGATATTTCCAATATTGTCGATGTCGTTTCCGGAGAGATCTAAAGTTATAAGTCCGGATATGTTTCTGAATGTGTCTTCTTCTATTTTATTGATTTTGTTGTAGGCTATTCTTAACACTTTTATATTAGAGTTCTCAAAAATATTTGCAGTTAGTTCCGTCAAATTATTATACGACAGAATTAGATTTTCTACTGTCGAGTCTTCAAAAGCGCCGCTTTCGATAGTATGTAAATTATTAGAAAAAAATGATACGAAATTTAAAGTTTTGTTGTTAAATACACCTTTCTTTAAAATTTCGATTTGGTTTTCATTCAAATACAAGTTTTCGATATTAGTTCCATCAAGCGATCCAGGTTCCACTTCTTTGACTCCACTTGATAAAATCCCTAATTCTCTTAATTTCACACCGTCCAAACATTTACTAAACAAAGTCGGCACATCTTGGCCATAAATATTTACTGAATTTATATCGGATTTTTCAAATAACGTCTCATTTAAATCAGTTATTGATTTTATTGTAACATTCCACTGTAAATTGAAACCCATATAACCTTTAATAGATACATCACTTTTAAAACATGGTACCAAGCACAGAAATAGCACCAAGAAATTAGATTTCGGATTCATTTTTAAAAACTTAATGATCTAATTAATGAAAAATCTACTTCTTTTATAGTGGGATTTTATAATATACAGGACTGGATTTGCATATTATTTTAAAAATTTATATTGTTCTAAAACACAACAAATTTTTTTTCCTGATTAAAATAGTAGTCAAAAATATTTAATGTTTAATGTTTATGTGTCATTGTCAAAATTTAAAAAATACAATTCTAGTTTGGTTTAAGTACATAAAATTTTTAAGTTTTCGAAATTCAGTGTATTAAAATTTAAAAATATTTTTGTTTCTAAAAACCAAAACCTGAATAATTTATCAATTTGTACCTAATGTTTCTTGAAAAATACCGCTTGAAAGTTAATAATTTTATAACATATTTTATTTCGTATTTAAATATACAAATTTAAAAAATGCATAATCCTTAACTTTCTGACAATGAACTGGAAATTTATCCCACTAAAAATGATTACAATTTGTGAAAACAGAGAATTAGTTTAAATAACAACGATTAGTTATCCTGTTAATCCATATTTTTTTCTTGAAATTTTACGTTTAATATTGCTATGGTTAAAATTAAATTATAAATAAAAAAACAATACAGATCTGAAACATAGATATCAAATGTTTGGTCAAGTAACATTAAGGTTATCATTGGGAATACCAAAAGTTAGCGATAAAGTATTTATTGGTAATTTGTTTTTAATAAAAGTCGAGTTATATCTATTTGGGGACATTTAAATCCAGTGACGTACTCATTTTTTTTTATACAAATACATATAAAATTTCTGGATTTTTGACTATAAAAAAATATCTTAGTGTGCCTTAAAAATTTAAATTATTCTTTGAACCTTATTTCCAAATAAAGTTTTTAAAGCGTAACATTTAAAAAAAATGAATATTAAAATCAGATAACTTTTAATACTATGGTGGTGTTTCCAAATTAGATGGGTCACACTGAATAAAAAATACAGAAGTTGGATTTGATTAACCGCTCCATATTGCTAGGGGGATATTCAGTAAAAATAACATCACTTAATGCAGAAAAATTAACTAAGTACAAGAGTAGATACACTTGGAATGAAAATTAAATAACGATATATGACCATGTTAACAGTGAAGTGCTGCAGCTCTTAGTTAATCAATACCTAACCAGAAGACTCAAAAGGACAAAACTTTTCGAGGTAGTCCTTTTGAAATAGTAAAGAATCAAATTGGACTGAAGTGTAAACTGACTAGTATCTATTTGGAATACCAGAAAAAGAGAAGATATCATTGGATTAATTCTTAACTAAAAATTTATTTAATTTAACATGAAAATGAATTACTTATTGTCTGAAAAAAAATTCCTAATGAATTAATCCACATCAGAAAATTAAAATAGTTCAAAAGTAGGATATTATATCCTGGTCATCCTGTTGCATATTTTTTAACTTTATATAAAATTTTAAGTAAGAAAGTAACTGACACAATAAATATATTATGGGAGTTTAGAATAATGTTTTGTTTGTATTATCCCAATTTTGTAATTACCACACTAATGAAATATAGGTCTAGATTGTTGTATAGTTATTTAAACATCAAGGCTGATGCGAAGAAGTGATATTTTATAATTCACTAAGGGTTAAAATCGTTCTTTATAAATATAAAAACAGATAAATTTCAAACCATAAATACATATTATATTCAAAATGAAGGATTACCAATGGGTAGTCCAATATCACCAATTTTTTCAAATATTTTGATGGATAATTTGGAGCAAAATATTTTTTATTCAAATATTTCCAAGAATGTATTGTTTTGGACTAAATACCTATATATAATATTAACCAATTTTATAAGGAAAAGAAGAATATTATACCAAAAAATCATATTGTACATATTGCTTGAAATGTTTATAATATGAAGTCAAGTACGCTTACAAGAAATGTGTCAATCTTATGTCACTCTTTGATAATGCAATTTAGCGAAACCTTGGTCAGAGAAAAATATTTAAAAATAGCTTTATAATACTATGGAAATTCAAGATAAGTATAATTTATCTCTTTCATATTTAAAGATTGGTATTTATTGTTGGGCGTTCCAAAATGAATCAAACATTTATATACCAATTTTTCTTGAATAAGAACATTTAATTCTATAATTAAATAATAATTAAACTAAAGCCTCATTTACTTCTATTTTTCTTGTACAAAATACTATGTTAATTTTTTGTTCTGATAGTAAAATCTACCAATGTTAATAGATTAACTATATTACATTGACCAACTAGTTTACCATTTTATATGTATGTTGCTATTGATATATGATATGTATCTGAAAAATATTATTCAATTAGTGGATTACCTAATACGGGCAAAAATGATAAACGACAATGTTAAATTTGCAGTTGAACACACTATAACTGTGTTTATGAAAAAGGCCATTTGATTAAAAAAGTGTAAAATAGATTTGACCTACATAATATAAATTTTTCATTAATCAACCAAAGCAAAAGTACCTAATTAATAAAAATTACTCTGAAATGAAAATCTTGCATATGATGATAATGATACAGACAAATTTTTGGTTTTATCTTTCAGTTGTTGTTCAGTTGTCCAAGACTATTAGGAGACCAGATCGTTACTTAACTCAGATTATCTCCAATAAATCTATCTTCTTCACATCCATAGCTTAGAACAGAATTTTAAAAGCTACAGGAGTTAGCGTCTTAGTTGGAGTTATGCGAAAAATACTTCAGAGAGGTCCTAATTATCCTGAAAAATAAATTGATCAACTGAGGTGGTGTAGAACTTCAAACATAAGTTTGGGTTGTAACGGAATTATACTCACTCCGTACCCATACCTTAAAATAACTTAAAACTATACACTTTTTGCAATACTAATTAATGAAAATATCTACCCAAGTGAAACTTTTGATGAAGTTATATATTATAAAGTATGATAAGATAATAAAAACATGTTAATTTAAAAATTCGCTGACAGCAGTTGTATCTTAATTATAGGCTACTTTATAACAAGAAATATTTTCATTTTTTTGGTTCTTGTAAAAATTAAATTTATGTTAATACCGAATTAAACAGGAAATTGTGTAGGTGGAAGTCGTCATTTTAACATGCGAAATTCTAACAAACTTGGCCTTTATTATAAACGATCCATTAAATAAAAAAAAGATAATATGATATTTTGAATAAAACTGTTATATTTTTACATATATTTTAACGAAAAAAACACTATGTGAAAAATAGCTAACATTTTGTTTTATTAGAAAAAGCAATTCCTTCTATTCAAAGCTTTTACTTATCCATTGCTACAAAGTGAATAAGAATTTAAAACAACAGCATCCAACTACAAGAATTAATTTAATATGTACCTAGATAAACGAGTAAACTCGATTTTTGTTTTACAACATCTTACCTTGTTCAAACCTAACGAAATTTCTTGCGAACATGATAAAATAGCGACTAAAATGTTTATAAAAAATGACCTGTTAAGTAAAAGTCAAATTTTATTCAACAATTATCGTTTTTTATAATGCTATACTACACCATCTATTGATCTGTATAAAAATATAAGTAAATATTAATTATTTTAGTAAATTTAAGTAAAGACGTGCTTGGCTTTTTCAAGAATACATTATTACTTTTGCATTATTTTTTCATAAATAATTTAATGTCAGCTTTTCCAAACACATCAATATCATTAAGAATATTTCTTACTTTCCAGTTATAGTTATATCTAGGAAAGACCTTTTTGTAAGTCAAAAATTAAAAAGAATTATGTAAGGTAAAGTGTGTATCAACAGAACCTGAGGAAATTATCTATGATTGCGAGAAAATACTGAAATATTAGACAGTTTGGATAGTAGGCAAATAATAGCAGATTTTACAAATATATTAACAAAAAATATTACTCTTGTAAGGTAGGTCAATCTTGAATTGAAATTTTCTTGCATTTTGAAAAATTGTAGTAGAATTGCTATTCTTAGGTATTGGGCTTTAAAAGTTCTACGTAACAGTAATACTAACAATAGAAGAAGAACCATTTGAATATTAAAAAAAAACAATTTTTTTCTTAAACAGTATTAAAATGTCGACATTTTAATTCTATATATTAACACTTGAACAAAATAGTTATTTTTTTCATTAGGTCAAAAAAATCTTGGATGCGCCAGCATATATTTGTTAAATAATTTTACCCAATATGAATGATCATAGGTACTAGTATTACTTACTTCACCTGCTTCTAGTCCAAATAAATATGAGAATTTTGACGTTTTTGGTCGGAGCCTACAAAATATAAATTATTTTACTAGAGCTGTCATGGCAATTGTTACCTTAAAATAAACACTACTATACAGCCCCAAAACATCTTTCTATTGAACTGACCTCATAGTAGTCAAAGAATTATACCTTTGCTCTGATAACAGCTGAACTTTAATTTAGTTATAGTTTTTATACTTTCAAAGCTCCTTATCTGCTAAAATAACTCAATATCTGGATCATGGAGACTTGAGACAACGATCAAAAGGACAACAACCCCCAAATTTTAATTACGTTGATGCCTTTGGCTTATTTATAGTTTTATTTCAAGTTATTTAAAAATAATTATTTAATATCTTTAAGATGTTTTCTTGGATAAGGAATTTAAAAAATTTAGAGATAAGATTAAGATTAGTGTTGTAAGTATTTATTGATCTACAACAATAGAACTATTATATTGAAAAAAGTTATCTAAAATGAAATTTCCAGCAGTTTGTGTATTATTTTGTATAACAAGTAAGTTAAAAAAAGATTTGAAATAGATTTGCAATCTGCAAAATATCCTTATTGAATCTACAAGAAGTACATAATTTGGTTCATATTTATAATAAATTTTACCAAAATATATAATAATTTATAAATAATACTCATATTAATTAATTAATTATTAATTTGATTTCAAAATATAATTTTTAGGTACTTGGGCATTTGGTGTCCTAAACCAAAATATAGTCATCAAAAGAATTGAAGGTGGCGTAACAGGTACAGCTAATACCTCTCGATACTGGGACTGCTGCAAACCAACTTGTTCTTGGCCTGGAAATGTCCAATATAAAACACCAGTCAAAGCAGCAGGGCCGATGGAGTAACAGCCAATGACCCAGAAAACCAATCAGGTTGTATTGGAGGGGGATCTTATACTTGTACTAACCAACATGGATATGTCAAAAATGAGTCTTTAGCATATGGTTAGTATTTGTATATTTTTAAATGATGTTACTGAAATGATGGGATTCCCTCGTATTTTACCGGCTTGGATATTTGGGAGTATTGTTTCTTAGATAGTTTACAAAATTGTAGTCTAAATAAAAATAGTTTCCGGAAGACTTGTACACTATTTAGCTAGTTGATCTCATAATAATATTGTTTAATTTTTAGGTTTTGCTGCTGCTCAGTTCAAAGGCTCCGACACCAAAGGCAGGAACATGTGTTGTACATGCGTGCTTTTCACTTTTCACACATTCTGGCCTTCAACATTAGATGGCAAAAATATGTTAGTTCAAGTTACCAACACTGGAAACGACGATCCAGATCCCAAAGAAAATTTATTTGATATCGCAATGCTTGGTAGTGGTGTGGGTTACTATGACAAGGGTTGCACCACCCAATGGAACACAGATGTCAGTATCTGGGGTGATCAGTATGGTGGAGTTAATAGTGAAGAAGAGTGCCATAAACTACCTAAGCCTTTAATAGAAGGATGTGTGATTAGATTCCAATGGATGGCAGGATATTCGAATCCCGACGTCTCTTTTGTAGAAGTCGAATGTCCTCAAGAGCTCATTGATATTAGTGGATGTTCACCCATATCACCAACATTTTAATTAAATGTACTATGGACTTTTGTAAATTTGCATAAAAGAGAAAATCACAAGATTATTTGTTGTATGCTATTGTTCAAAAATAGAAATTAGAACTTATTGTTTTTTCACATTCCTCGTTTACGGCGTAATTTTTATATATTACTATAACAGTAAAATATCTGCATAACCAACGGAAATTAGATGGTTGCTAACAAATATTTATGTACAGCCTAAATAGAACCATAAACAGAATTGATCCCTGTGGGACACCAATCTGTCACGGCTCATTTCTAGAGTTATAATTTCAAAGTTGTTTTTCTTAAATGAAGAATATTCGCCTGAGTTTTTGAGATATTTTTGAGATATTTTTTTCTCACGACGCAGTAGACAATATATTCATATTTTAAACTAGAAAAATATAAAATGTGGAAAATACATTTTTTAACCGAATCACATACTAAGGTGAACTGGTTAATAATAATAATTTTAATGTCGTGTTGTTATCTTTTTTAGTGTGTGACTATAAAGTCGCTGAGAAAGTTATGTTATAATAAAACTGATAAATATGTTTGTAAGTTTGTGTGTCAAACAACCAGAATTTTAATGTAAATTTTGGAAAATAAAATTAAATAGGTGTATTTATATTTAAATGTTTTATATATTAACGTTCTTGGTTACCGCTTGGTCGGTACTTTTTATGCCGTCTGCATTTTGCTATATGTATTTTATTCTACTAGAGGATCATGTATCTAAGATTATTTTGGAAAAACAAAAATTAAAAGAATTAAATTACAGAATTTACCAAATTTAAAGAGGAACCTTCAATTTTGAAAGCCATGTCCGACATGTATATTTTTTTAGTACATATTATTCCTTTTTGGAATTTTTGAAATTTTGAATATTCCATCTATGTATACTGTCTTAGAAAATGTCAAAATACCTAAAAGGTAGATTTGAATACATATTAAATCGCTTTGGAAGACTGTGGAAATACAAGATAAGTATTACTTATCTTTCCATATTTATTATAAATAAGATCCATAAAATAAAAGTTAAAACAATTAATATAACTTTACGTGTATGTAAATTTCGATCATAAACAGAAAATATCTTGTCTCACATATCATTAAAAGGTACAGTTACCTTATTTTGATAAAATCATTAAATGTTAAAACTTTGAAGTATTTCACATTATATAGGGAAACGAAAATAACTCGAAATTCACAGAAGGTTCAATTTATAAGTTTAAATATACTTAAAGCTTGCTTCAATCGAATATTAAAAACGTTTTTCTGAAGCAAAGAACAAAATACAGTTAACAACTCTAAAAATAATTATGAACTATTTAGAAGTAGTAAGTACTGATTTTTAAAACTATTTTGATAAAGAGCGTTGAAATAGGCTTTTTGAAAATCTAGAGGCTTAATTTTAAGATTATTGTTACCTTACATTACGTTGATTAAGTTTTTTTATATGTAGAACCGCAATAAAGGATACAAGGGGAAAGTTAGATATTCTTCAAAAATTTGTAATAGAGGAGCTATCAATACTGCTTCTGCTTTCGTCATTAAAGAAAAAACTTTTAAAAACTGATAGAAACGAAAAGAACTATAATAAGTTACAAGAAGAATACAGAATAAGAATACATTATTAAGAATACAAAAACCACTTTGTCTCATGGATTAAATGATTACTAACTATAAGTTTACAAATATATAAAGATTTACTAGTATTGGGAAGAAAAAGTGTTACCTGGCACCTGTGTTCTTTTTGCTTTTACAATTCTAGGTGATCTTCTTTGCTACTATGTTCCTAATGATAGTCGTTCCATGAGCATCTATCTTGTTACCCAAGGTTTTTTTTCTCCCCTATGCACCTTTGATAGTTTTGATTTTATACTACATAAATAGGAACTGAACTGAATAAGTCTGCAATAACTTATAATGATCCAAAAAATGAACTGAAATTATTGTTCTGATTTATCCAGCAGTCATAGGCACCATAGGTCCCCTCAAGAGCATCCCTTTTTAAATATATGTTAATGCTTGTTGAGCAGTTTCTCTATCTTTATTAAACTGTAATTGTTGCTGAACTTGTCGTCTCCTACTTCATTCATTCTTACACACTCAATAAAACAATGCCATTATCCAGGAGAGGGCTCGCCTAATCTGCGACACGTTGGAAGTTGCCGTTTGTTGAATTATTTAGTAATTTTTATAAACTCCTTTTATTACCGAATGACCAAGGGCCGTGCTGTGACATGGTGAAGGCGCCCTTTTAATTAGCACTCGACCCAAGTGTCTTTGCGTGACACCTCGAAGGATCGTTTGCTTCGTGACGATGTTTTGACAAAGTCACATTTTCCATCTTCAGGACATATTCGCTAGCATTATACTTACAATTCTTGTTGTCTTTCCTTATTTGGTTTCAAGGTTTCTATACTTCATGGTTGGTTGCACTTGGTTAGTTGTACTTGCGGTTCCGGATTATGAGTCCATTTGTTGTCTTAATATTTTCTTGACATGTTGACTTTTTTCTATTCCTGAATTTCATGTAACAATCGTGGAATCTTGAAATCTAACATTTTGCGAAATTTATAATAATGAATATATTCTAACACAAAAGCTAATTTATTTATTTTTTGTATCCAGAAATGATTAAAATTTCTACTTGTTAGCTAAAAAAGAAATTCGATTTAAAATGAACGGTTATGAAATTGGTATAGTTCTTTCTATTATATAATAGAAATAATAGCCAAAGAAACAAAGATTTGATGGTACCTCTTTCAAGAGGAGTTGACCAATAATATTCAATCCGAATGTCAGTTCTTTTGAAAGACATAAAAATTGATATTTAATTTGAAAAAACTACTAGAAATAAAATCAAAAGAAATGGAAAACAACTTGAAGTAACCACTCGTTCTAATCAAATAAATAAAATAGTCTCAATATTTTGATTACCGACAAAGATAAGTAGGATGATACGTTGAACATATTTTACATTTAAGATACATATAATTTACTTTAATCCACATAATTCTAGTGGAAATCCTTTGTAGTAATATATGTTAATTTCCTCTCTAATTAAAAAAGCAACAAGAATACATCACCGAAACCGATATTTATTCAAACCGTACCTAACGTTATTTCATTTAAATCCATGTATTTCCAATATAATGAAGAAAAAAGAAGAAAAGGCGCTGAAAAAGAAACAACTTGAGGCCACCACTACAAGTATGAGTGGGTGATGGTACATTCTGAATGAGGATTGTTGTAAGAAAAAGAAAAGCCGCGAGTCTGAACACAAACAATTTATTGTACAATTAAGATCACTTTAGATATTCCTCTTATGACACTTGCAATAATAAATAATTGGTGGCGGCAACTTAGATTTTTAAAGTTAATACCGATGATGCTTTAAATAACCGAATGTTTCGAAAATCATTGTAACTCCCATAAAAGCCTATTTTTTTATGTACTTAAATAGGTCTGACTGAATAAGAATAAGAAAGTGAAGGGTACTTCGAGTATTCAGAGCGTACTTTAATTAGAATTTCGATTAATTATAATTTAGAATTGAAATTAAAGGTGCTTTGAATTATAATAGCTCCAATCACCTATTTAAGAGACAAACCAACCAGGCAATGGCTCTCTTCGAATATGCACCAACGACCGATACTTTTGAACAAATCAATTCCCAAAAACTTTTCTAACCGATAATTGCAACTTTTTCTACTAGCAAATTACTAGCACTCTGTGAATAAACAGCATCTACACGCATCCTTTTAGAAATTGCTATCTTTCGCTATTATACAGAATTAATTTGGGCAAGAAAACACTTATGAAATGAAGTAGTTAATTAGGACCTCGTTTAATCATTGCAAACAAAAGTTACTAAAATAAGGATTTGGGATCCGTAAGTACTAGTCATTGTTAGGCTAACAAACAATACTTAATGTTACTGATTATAATGCTATCTTAATAATTCGACTTGTAAAAGGTATATAATTGCTTTAGGGGAATTATATTTTCTAAGTGATTTATATTTTTATTCGTTTTTGTTCTGCTCGATAATTGCACTTTGTTTGTATACACTTATGCAAAAAGGCTGTTTCCGTCGTTCTCGTTCTTAATTTAATACACCACTACCTGCTTTTTGATACAATTAAAGCACATATATAAAAACATATTTATAATAACATTGTCTATTTTATATGCAAACTAAACACTAAAATAAAATTGTTTCCAATTAAATGGCTTTAGTTTTCGGGTTTCTTTTTAGTAGTAGTTAAAATAATAACATTAACATAATATCATTTTTAAAATATGTGTATCCGGGGTGTCAAAATATTTTAAAAAAGGTACGAATCCGTAAATACACCTAAAATGGTATGTAAATAGAAACATATGCAGGCAATATTTTTTTATCCAACACCTCACAGATATAGAGGTATTATTAATATTATTTAGATAGCTAAAGTAGCTTGTATATCAACTAGTGAATTATGAATTAAAAATAACTACTGAGTTTTTTGGTACCTGGTACGCCTAACTTCTGAATTCTGAATAATCAGTTGTAAATTGATAAAAAACTACTTAATCAAACAATAATAAATCAATAAAATAAATATCTAGTTTCTATGCTTTGAATTTTAAACTAGTAGTAAACTTCAAAAGTGACCTCATCTGTTAAAAAAACATTTTTTAATAAGCATTAGAGTGAACTGCAATCTGTCTGGTAATTATTTCGAGCAATAATTACCAAATAAATAATTACGATAAAATCGATAAATCGGTGATTTACTTATGTGCTCATTTATCTAATACAATTTGTATAGCATGATTATTATAAAAATTCAAATTTTTTGAACATTTATTGTTAAAAATGTAAAAAGCTAAAAAGTTAAAAGCTTTATTTTTAAGATAAAACTATGAAAATACCAGAGGATTCAAAGTTTTTACTAGAAAACAAGCAGTTTTTAATTTCTAGCAATTATACATAATGTATAAGACAACAACACAACATTTTTACTTTTTAATTATTTTATTAAGAGTAAGAGAATTTTAATTAAATATATCTGTCAGAATTAATTTATTTTAGATCAAATTTTAAAAATAACCTTCTTTCTCCATAATTGGATTATTTCTTAAAGAAATATCATTTATCGACAATCCTGCTAAAGCCTCAGGATCAATCGTACTGATATTATTATCCCCTAAAAAGACATGATTTAAAGTTATACTGAACATGCCTTTTTTTATTTCAGTAAGATTATTTTGGCCCAAATCTAAATAATCGAGTCCGCTGATGTCATCAAATGAACCAATTTCTATATTTGATATGCCATTTCCTCTGAGATTTACTTGTTCTGCGTAAAAATCTTTAAACATATCTTTTCTGATGGATTGCAAAGGATTATTATCGATATCCAAATACGTGATGTTTAGTCCTGCGAAGGTGTTTGCTTCTATGTTTGTAATACCGTTGTTGTCTAGGCCCAAATTATTCAAGGTTTTTATACTGCCAAATGAAGATGCACGTACATCACCCAATTTATTGTTGGATAAAAGTAGGTACGATAATTCTTTACTATCTGCAAATGCTCCTACTTCTATTTTATTGAGTCCATTGTTGGCAAGGTCCAGATGTGACAATTTTGGAAGATTAAATACACCTACATTAATTTCGGTGAGGTGGTTGCCTTTTAAATAAATCCTAGAAATGTTCGTGCCTTTGAAACAGTCTCGAGTCAAATTTCTTATTTTGTTATATTCCAAATTAATTTCTTCTTCGATTTCTAAATCGTTAAAGATATTTCCAATTTTGTCGATGTCGTTTCCGGAGAGATCTAAAGTTATAAGTCCGGATATGTTTCTGAATGTGTCTTCTTCTATTTTATTGATTTTGTTGTAGGCTATTCTTAACACTTTTATATTAGAGTTCTCAAAAATATTTGCAGTTAGTTCCGTCAAATTATTATACGACAGAATTAGATTTTCTACTGTCGAGTCTTCAAAAGCGCCGCTTTCGATAGAATGTAAATTATTAGATGAAAACGATACGGAATTTAAAGTTTTGTTATTAAATACACCTTTCTTTAAAATTTCGATGTGGTTTTCATTCAAATACAAGTTTTCGATATTAGTTCCATCAAGCGATCCAGGTTCCACTTCTTTGACTCCACTTAATAAAATCCCTAACTTATTTAATGTCACACCGTCCAAACATTTACTAAACAAAGTCGGAATATCTTGTTCATAAATATATACTGAACTTATATTGGAATTTTCAAATAACGTCTCATT
The DNA here is from genome assembly GCA_951812935.1 of Hermaeophaga mercurialis. Taxonomy (NCBI): domain Eukaryota; kingdom Metazoa; phylum Arthropoda; class Insecta; order Coleoptera; family Chrysomelidae; genus Hermaeophaga; species Hermaeophaga mercurialis. The sequence continues at coordinate 8,153,440 of OX638362.1, read as the reverse complement.
TAAATCGGTTATTGATTTTATTGTAACATTTAAATTTAACGTGTAATTTAAATAGATATAACCTTGAATGGATACATCACTTTTAAAACATGGTACCAAACACAGAAATAGCACTAAAAAATTAGATTTCGGATTCATTTTTAAAAACTTAATGATCTAATTAATGAAAAATCTACTTCTTTTATAGTGGGAATTTTATAATATACAGGACTGGATTTGTATATTATTTTAAAAAAGTATGTTGTTCTAAAACATCAACTTCCGATTATAATTTTTTTTCTTGATTAAAATACTAGTCAAAAATATTTAATGTTTAATGTTTGTGTCATTGTCAAAATTTAAAAAATACAATTCTAGTTTGATTTAAGTACATAAAATGTTTAAGTTTTCGAAATACAGTGTATTAAAATTTAAAAATATTTTTTGTTTCTAAAAACCAAAACCTGAATAATTTATCAATTTGTACCTAATTTTCTTGGAATATACCGCTTGAAAGTTAATAATTTTATAACATATTTTATTTCGTATTTAAATATACATATTTAAAAAATGGATAATCATAAACTTTCTGACAATGAACTGCAAATTTATCCCACTGAAAATCATTACAATTTATGACAGAGAATTTATTTAAATAACAACTATTAGTTATCCTGTTAATCCATATTTTTTTCTTGAAACTTTACGTTTAATATTGCTATAGTTAAAATTAAATTATAAATAAAAAAAGAATACAGATCTGAAATATGAAACATAGTTATTAAATGTTTGGTCAAGTAACAGAAAGGTTATCATCGGGAGTACTAAAAGTTAGCGATTAAGTATTTATTGGTAATTTATTTTTAATAAAAGTCGCGTTATGTCTATTTGGGAGACCTAAATCCAGTGACGTACTCATTTTTTTGATACAAAAATCGCTAATAAAATTTCTGGATTTTTGACTATAAAAAAATATCTTAGTGTGCCTTAAAAATTTGAATTATTCTTTGAACCTTATTTCCAAATAAAGTTTTTGAAGCGTAACATTTAAAAAAATGGATATTAAAACGTTTTATAGCTTTTAATAATATGGTTGTGTTTCCAAATTAGATGGGTCACATTGAATAAATAATACAGAAGTTGGATTGGATTAACGGCTCCATATTGCTAGGGGGATATGTCAGTAAAAATAATAATACTTAATGCAGAAAAATGAACTAAGTACAAGAGTAGATACACTTGGAATGAAAATTAAATAACGATATATGACCATGTTAACAGTGAAGTGCTGCAGCTCTTAGTTAATCAATACCTAACCAGAAGACTCAAAAGGACAAAACTTTTCGAGGTAGTCCTTTTGAAATAGTAAAGAATCAAATTGGACTGAAGTGTAAACTGTATAATATCTATTTGGAATACCAGAAAAAGAGAAGATATCATTGGATTAATTCTTAACTAAAAATTTATTTAATTTAACATGAAAATGAATTACTTTTGACACAGATATGAAGGATTATATTATGGGAGTTTAGAATAATGTTTTGTTTGTATTATCCCAATTTTGTAATTGCCACACTAATAAAATGTAGGTCTAGATTGTTATATAGTTATTTATACATCAAGATTGATGCGAAGAAGTGATATTTTATAATTCACTAAGGGTTAAAATCGTTCTTTATAAATATATAAAAAGATAAATTTCAAACCATAAATATTTCAACCAATCATTATCAAATAATATGTACAGTATGATTTCTTGCTATAAAATTGTAAATATAATATTCTTCCGTTCCTAAAAAATGTGGTTAATATTATATAGGTATTTAGTCCAAAAGGTAATCTATAATAATTGAACTTCCTAGGTTTAATTGTTCATTCAATACCATATACTGAAGACATTTCGATATTTCTTGATTTTATATTCCTCCAAAAAATCGAGTTCTTTTTTTTTGTCACTTATATGAAGTACCTCCACTGTAGTTTCAATTGTACTGTAAAGTGTAGGTTTGTGTTTAGTGTCAATGAGGTGTTTTGCGTAATATGATTTATCTACTTTTAATTTAGATGATCGTTAGTGTTCAAAATTTCGAAGGCCAAGATAGATGGCGCTACAATCCGGACGATTTAGTTTGTAAATAGCTGATGTTTTTAATTTATTAATTTTTAGCTTTAACATTTAATAAACATTAAGCTACATTATTTCTTACTTTAAAAGATGTTGTAGAAGATGTACGAGATATAATTTTTGATATTTTGCATGAAGTATCTCCAAAGTATGTAATAATTCTATATAAGTTTAATAGCAACATTTTCTTCCTTTTTATTAATCAACCTATTTATTAGATATAATGGTTAATCTTTGAAAGTGCAATTTCGCGAAACCTGGTTATAGAAAGGTATTTAAAAATAGCTTTGAAATACTGTGGAAATTCAAGATAAGTAAAATATATTTATTGTGTATAAATTTCACAAAAGTAGATATGAAACTATTAATTTAATTGTTCTTCATAATCATAGCATAGATCATAACTACGAGTACATACCAAGGGTATAAAAGGGCGATTACGGTTGATAAAAATATTTCGCTAGAAGATGAAAAAAATGCATTTCCAAACACTCCATTAAAATTAACAAAAATACTACTTTACATTCGTAGAGAGGGGCCATGAAGTGCTACCCTGCTCATACATAAACCATTAAATTTGTTTCTATATTTTTTGGCTAAAAATTTAATTTCGTTTATTTTTGTCCATTGTAATAATTACAAATATAACAAAAAAATGAAAAAAATAGAATAAGAAAGAAGCAGCTTTAAAGTGTTAATTTAAGTATGCAAATATTTTATGTATTTTCATGTTCGAAAAAACTTTAATAATTATAAATAACTTTCTTATTTACACTGATGTATTCCTGAAAAAAGACAATAGTAATCAATTATATTTTTTTAAATCCATGGTTTTGCAGTCAAATATAAAATGCTTACATTATAAATAAGGTTTTAGAAGTTTATTACGGCCAAATTTTTTTGGTAGAAAAATGCACAGTTTTAGCTAATGTGATATCTTGGGTATTGGCAATAAGTATTTTAAATATAAAAATGTGAAAATATGGAAGTTTCTTTGACATATTGTAAAAATCTGGCTAATTTGTGGGTAACTGTCTCTTAATTATTCAAGATTTTTTTCTTATCGAACACCCACTATTTACGATGACCCTTTATAGAAAATTGTGAAACAGTTAGATCTGATATTGAAAAGGCTTTATGTATCATTGAATTATATCACCATATGTCACATAAATAAGCAGCTTATATTTCAATCATAAATAGAGCCTTTTTAATACCAATGAGTAAAGATGATTTTAAAAGCGAAATTAATATAATAAAACAAATCACTATCTCTAATACATAAAATAAATAGGTTGATTAATAAAAAGGAAGAAAAGGTTGCCGTTAACCTGATCTTTCCTAAACAATCTAAAGATGACGGGTCATACACAATAATTAAATATTTTGGAGATATTTCAAACAAAATATCAAAAATTATATCTCGTACAACATCTTCTAAAATATCTTTCAAAGTAAGAAATAATGTTGGTTCACTTTTGTTAAATGTAAAACCTAAAATTAATGAATTTTCAAAATCGGGTATTTACAAACTAAATTGTACGGATTGTAACGCCATCTATCTTGGCCAGACAGAAATTTTAACATACGCTACTGTGAGCACTTACGAGCTTATGGATTAAAACAACCAGATAAGTCACATTTCGCAAAACACCTCATTGACACCAAACACAAAGCTACACTTAATAACACAATGGAAACAACAGTGGAAGTACTTCATATAAGTGACAAGAAAGAAGAACTTGATTTTTTGGAGGAATATGAGATAAAGAAACACCTAAAATATCCTCTATATACGTATTGAATGAACAACTAAACCTGGGATGTTCAATTATCTTAGATCACATTTTGAAGTAAATAATACTAATCAAATATATGTTTAGAAAAAGAAGATTATTGCTTAATACTGATTGGTTGTTAAGTTTATGACATGAAATTTATTTACGTTTTTAAAAAAGATCTGTCAAACTTCTATATGGCTTGGAAAATGTTATTGTCAGATACCGAAACCATATTAAAACGCTTTGAAAGACTGTGGAAATTCAAGAAAAATATTATTTATCTTTCCATATTTATTGTAAATTATATTTATTAATTTAATCATTTATGTACGTTAATTTTCTAATCTTATTTCTAGTATAGTTATGAAAATAGGACCATTTAAATCTCTATCAAACACTTTTTGAAACGTTTGAATTTTATAAAAGTAACATCCAAAGTGTCTTTGGAAGTCGTTGTAATCACATCAGTAACACGTATCGTATCAATAACTCAAAAATTGATTTAAAACAGTAGCTTTTTCATTCTTTTATTGTTATTTTTTCTTGAGAGCTGTTTCTTTTTACAATAATTGTTAATCTTTAATCGTAGGAATTCAACGAGAGTCTCAACCATTAACTAGTAGATTCTATGAGAACAGTAACAAAACCGACACAGAACACTTATCTAATGACCATAGGGGTTAGGGGGGAACAAGGAAACATCAATATTTGTGGTGAGAGAGGGAGGAAGGGGTTGTATGTTGTATGGCTCTTGATTATTTGCCATTGGCTATATGGTACCTCACAGGTTATTTATGGTGCCATTAGACTTGTTAGGTGAGGATTTCTTTTAAGAAAATTCTTTTGTTATTAATCTGAGTAACACAATGTGGATATGTCTGTATGAGTGTAAGACTAGAAATTTAGAATTAAAAAATGATCTAGAAGTTTCGCTAATCGTGTTTTTTTTGTTTACAAGGAGGCTCGAAAATAAATTCGAGCTTATACATATATCTACTTAATTAACAAAAGTTGTTTACACATTTATGTTAAAAAAATATATGTATTATTTGTAAAGCATAGCGAGTTTTGAATTTATTATTTAAAAAAAGTATTATTTGTTCATACTGGAGAACCTATTGTTTTACAAAAATGTGTACCGGGTGCACCCGAGCCATGGAAAACCTTTAAAATTTGAGTTAGTTATATTAGAAGCAGTAATAGATCATCTGACGTAAAAATTCAAAATATTCAGTCTTCAGGAGCATACTATTTTATTAGAAATTAGACATTTATAAATTAGTGCTTCATTTAGGAACTAAAGAAATTACTATGTATAATTTGTACGAGAACCTTCTTTCACTACGTTATTTAATGTGACGTCATATAGTGTTTTGTGAATGTCGAGAATTATTGCTGGCAATTCTATACAGTTACCGGAATCGTATTCCGCCAAATAATATGAAAATGGCCTTTTCACTAACTAAAAATATTAATATGAGTACTCTCTCTTTCTCTGTGTATCTTGGCGTAATTTAAATAAAAAAATAAATAAATAAAAAATTAAATGTTTCACTTTAATAACGTTTTCAGCAAACAAATTAACAGAAATACTGGCATGAACTAAAATGTATCTATAAGATACAAAAGGTTCTTCATTCTGCTCAAATGTGGTAACATGGAATGATCAAAGGAAACTCAAAATCATACCACAACAATTTTTATTATTATTCAAAAGACAACTTTTTTAAAATTATCTTCAGATTTGAACCAATTAATAACTGTGTTACCAAATTGTTAAATTAATTAGATCATCAATGTATTGATTTTAATTCCTGTTTTATTAAACTTAGGTAAGTTTGTTTGCATTTGTTTAACATCATAGTTGTAATTTGATTCATTTTACAATTTTGTAATGCAGTTATTAATTTTTTCAGAACTGAAGATGACTTTAAAAAGTCGAAACTTGTTGTCTTTTGAATAATAATAAAAATTGTTGTGGTATCATTTTGAGTTTCCTTTGATCACAAAATTTATCTGTAACTCTTTAACACTATAAAACTGCATAACTAGAGTAGAAGAGTTCATGCGTCGAACGATCCTTTTTCGCAAGATTTATTGGTTACAGGTTGAACGTAACCTAAATGCCAGCCAATTAAATCTTTGTAAGTACAGATCACTTATGTATAATTATTCGTGAAAGTTTCATTATTTTGATTTTCTTATAAAAAAGAATCACGGACTGTTTTTTTTGGTCCCTTCCATCTTAATGTATTAAAAAGAAATCTATAAACAGTGACGCATTGAAAGAAGTTTGTTGTATAAACTATAAAGGGTGTTAAAAAAGATCGAATATTTGAACAGGGTGTAGTATAGACCTAAATAAGTCAAAGTCTTAATAAACATGGGTCTGGCAAATTGACGGTTCAGGAGTTACAGAGAGTTATTTAATTTTGAAGCATTTTGAATGGTCTTCGATTTTATCCTACGTACCACATTTGAGTTTCATTGATAAACGTTTATATCATTATTTTTATTATTTACAAACAAACGATAGAAACATAAACAAAATCAAAAGAAAGAATGTTAGATAAGATGTTCAAAATGCCCTCCTCTCATTTCCAAACAGGCACGACCGAAAGGATATTTAAACTCTCTTTAAAACTTCTACATTAGCTCGGATTTGGTGACATTATTTATTAATTCGTTGTTGCAGCTCTATTTAAAGGAATAGGGTCCACTAACTTTTTTAAATATCCCCAAAAAAAGAAATCGAGGGGGTTTAAATCAGGCGATCTTACAGGCCATGATACCCGCCCGCCCCTTCCTATCCATTGAGATGAAAACAATTTTGTTCATAAGTTTCTATCGTTTGATTGTACACTATAAAAATAAAGAGTAAACGCAAAATGTTTCAAAAATAAATAACTATCTGTATCTCCGAAACCGTCAATTTACGGACCCATGTTTATTAAGACTTTTTTACTTACTTTGATCCATACTATATATACACTGTTCAAATATTCGATATTTTATAACACCCTGTATATACATTATTTTGCTAATACCCTGAAAAAGGTATTTAATATACATGGTGGCCCATGTGTATTTCAATTAAAAAACTAAAATGTTTAAATTTTAACATTAAATGCTTTTTAGGTGGTGATGCTTCATTTTTTGGTTGCAATTACTACGTTTAAAATATATTTTTTTTAAAATGGTAGATCTAAAGTGACAGTTGACAAGTGTGTATTTGAACTCGTAGAGTAAACATATGTATATAGAATTTGCATAATTTCCAGGAGGTCGGCCATTTAAAATTGTAGCGTCAAATAATTCAACATTTTAAAAACATTGTCGTAGCGCTCAATTTCTATTATTTTCACTTTTTATCTTTCGAATTACTTTTCAATTACACAAAAAAGTTATCGAGTTTTTTTTTTTCAATAAATAGATCGCCTTGTATTCGACTGTGGCGCCAATTTTTTAAAAATCTGGTGTTTTTTCTGTGAAAATAGTTTTTGACCAGATTGTGACTTTAGCTGATCCGCAGTGCCTTCCATCGAATCAGCCAATGAGAAAGAAGTAACAGTCAGTTGTTTTGCGAGAGAAACGGTGAATAGAGAGCACACATAGTAGGCGAAGGCCCGCGGGGTCGTTCATGTACATCGTGCAGCTAATTATAATAGTGTTCAGGGGGGTTGGTACGGTGCATCCACGGTGGGGATAGAGGGGGGCGGTCACCACCGACCTCACGCAGTCTCTCACGTTGCCTACGGAACCGGTGTCCTCCACACACACACATTGTTACACAGAGCTTTCCTCTACCCATACGGGCCACGCTCTGGACACGATTCACCTTTACTTCCGATTCTACGCCGGTAACTCACTTCCCAGTGCCGTGCCAGTGACAGTGATACGGAAATTTTCAAGTGACCTATAGTGATCCACCAAAACAATCCGACTATCGTCCTGTGATTACTATCGTGACTTAAGCATGTTTTGGTTGCTCTCGTGCATACTTAATTGACTCTTCGTGGGTGTTTTTTCAAAATGGAGGACGGCTGGGAGTCCCACGTATCCCCTTTGATGATGGGCGTGGGAATGGCCGAGATGCAAGGTATGGGAGAAATGCAGGGACACGGCCAGGAGATGTCTGGAGACATTAGCATGCAACATCATCACGAGATGAGCGCGCATAACGATATCAGTCAGGATTTGCAGCAGGATATCGAGCAGGATTTGAGACACCACGATTTGAGATCGCATGTTACAGATGCTATGGGTGCATCCAGTAGAGATTACTACTCGCATCAGGTAGGAATTTTTAATCATCTTGCAACCACGTGCAACTATGTCCAGATTCTTAATGGTATTCTTAATTGTATAGAAATTGAAACAATTCAACAAATCATACATAATTATTTTATTGACCTTTTATAACTTTTTATGTAAAATTATTCATTGACGACTAGTTAAAATGAAAGAAAAAGGCTAGCTCGGTATAAGTCATATAATCATTGAGCTATTTTTTTTAAATTTTGAATAATTTTAAATTTAAGAAGCTCCACCATTAATTTTTGTTCACAAAATTTTATATAACATGTTTTATAAATGGTGGACATTTCGAATATTTAAAAAAATATCAGGAAACAATAATCTACAGACACATTTTTTTAAATTAGCGTTTTACGTAACACCTTCAATCTTCAGGTAATTTCACAACAATTAAACCATAGAAATCCTGCTAAAATCACTAATGACTAGATTGTGGTTTTTTGCTTCCTAGGTTGACAATTTTTTCGCACTCAATTTTTTTATGTTTGGGAAGTTTTCAAAAAATAAAAAAAATGTGTTATATAATATAGAAATAACATATGAAATCAATGAAAAGTTAAAAGATAAAAATTATCTCTATGTGCCTGGTTGATTTCAAGTGGAATAAAACAAAAAACTTACATCAATTTTTAATATTTTAATAAGATTGAATGTGTGTCGGGTATAAACCAATTATAAAACCCAAAGTAGGAGTCTAAATATTAAAAATTAATCTAGTAAAACTGTTATTTCTTTTGATATTATTTGTCTTCATTTTGTCTAATAATTGTATTTAAGAAACCTTTCTTTTTGGCTTTAGTTTTAACAAACCTCTGGATTTGAGATCATATATGAAATATTTTTCTGATAAGTTTTTGCCCAGATAAGCCTAAATATTTATAAAGTGTACATTGTATCCAAGTAGATCGGTCTAAATGTATTTAGTTAGGAAATTTAAATATCTTATACTTTCCGAGATATCGGGCTTGTAAATGAACTCAAACACTCTGTGTATAAAATCTCAAGTGGTGACAATGTCATGTATTAAACATTATTTGCAACACTCCGAGATCTGTCAAAATACTAAATTTATGGAATTATGTCATATACGCTGTAAAATTTTTTATGTTAAATATACAAATAACAATTTTTTTTTTAAAACAAATCACCGGATTGTGTGAATAATCAATAAATTCATTTGAATTCTCTTCACTCCTAATAGTGTTACAATTTTAAATCAAATTTGATTTAAAGTTACTTACAATTGCTTAATAGGAATTCAAAATTAGGAGAATCACAGATCTTTCTTGGATTTATTTTTTCTCAAAAATGTGTCACAGTAATTTATATCAGTTATCATTGTTTTTGCAAAAAAATTTTGGTCCTCATATCCGAGGAGTTCAGTTAAATTATTAGATCACATAAGATAAAAACGAATGTAGTATTGAAAAAAATAAATCGTTATTCAAACGAAAAATTATTTAGTTTTCTATAGAATTTTACTAGGGGGTTCGTCTCATTTAAGAAGCTTTTCAACTTTTCTAAATTATTTTTCTTACATTGAAATGAGTGATATTTAAACAAAATTGGGTAAACATCAGCTTTTAAACAGATTTTTTAATGAATGTTGAATGAATTTTGAGTAGGTTTTCACCAATATTTTATTAGTAAGCTAAACATTTCGTTATATTTTAGCTATTTTGTGTAAATGTAAAACCTTACTTAAATATTAACGCTGGTTCTTATTCACCCAGTAATATTTTACTCAAAATGATTTTTTACATTGTACAATCACTAATTATTTATATAATTTGCTTTAACGTTTAATGAAAATTGTCTTTTTATTCCTCGTTAAATTAAATTATTAAATTGAAAAAATTAAAAATTCTGTTGTGCATTTCAGAAAGCTTCAAAACTTTGATCGCCATGTCAGTCGTTTATGACTGACCTTAAATCCCAGCTCATGAACAAATAAAATTATCGAAAATAGAGTAATAGGCCAAACAAATTGTGTGATATCCAAATAATAAAAATCTCACATCAATATTTTCTTGCCCGAGCCAGTATTTAAAAATTGTGTCTGGATGGTCAAAGTATAATTCTATGGATATAAATAAATTGAAATGCCCAAGACTTTGTAACCATATAAATCAACAACTAAAATCTTTATGATATTCCGAAATTGAATGAAAAAGTTTGTTTTGTTGAGTAATTGTAAATAAAATTTTATATGTATTATAAGCAAAAAAGACATTGTTTATATGACTGTCGAGAATTAATATTAATTATTATTAAAGTGAATTGGGAATACATTTTTAGTTTTTCAAACCTCATAAAAAATTCTTAAAAGCGGAAACCATTTGCCAATGGTTTAGCTATTGGCAGTTTAACTTTTGGTTGTATCCTACCATATTCATTTTTATATATTTTTCAAATTTTAGATACATTTTCTGTAGTTTTAATAAGATGAAGCTCATTTTATAGTAATCTTTTCTGGTTAATAATCTTGGTCTATTAAACTTCGAAGAATTCGAGAGTTGTAAACACACAATTTTGACATGTTAAATAAAAATATAGTAAACAATTTTTCGATTGGATTTATGGTTTGGCCAAAAGTCTCGAAAAAGCATAACCGGAGGAAATCGTTTTCCTCTTGAGGGTTTTATAGAAAAAAATACCCAACATCAAAACTCGCTTCCGATGTGATTTACTATTTTTAAACAATTTACTTCTAAAGAAGATTTTTATTTCAGACGTTTCTAAGAGTGGTTTATATTCTAAATTAAAATTTTAGAAATTCCTTCACATTTGAAAACATTTCTCGTTTTAGACTTTATTAAATTCAATATGAGATAAGATCAGAACTCATGATCTTAGAAAAATACCAGATATCTCAAAAAAGACTGATTAAATGCACGATTCATAAATTGCTCTAAGGAGATGGGATTTTCTCTAATAGATTTCATTTACCCCACAGTTTTTTTGAAGTTTGTTCACATTTTTTCATATTAATATAGGGTGTTTTACTGATGTTAGTCAACTTAAAACAAAGAAATATGTATTATTTTAAATGGAACAGCCTATATATTTTGATGGTATTAAAAAGAGAGCTTTATATTATTTTCCAAAATGTATAGTTTAATATCTTTTGTTTTTATAACGATAAAGATATTCGAGTTTATAAGTAATACTGCAGTGTTCTTGTGCCGACAGATATAAATATAAATAAAATTAACAAATCTGATAAATAATTTATTTTGTAACAAAACATGACGAAAAGAAAAAGTTCCATTTTTTGTAGGAAAACTCACACCAAATATTACCTTTTGTACTATCTCTTTCAAATTCATTAAAAGTACGTACATCTGTCGATTTAAGGGAGTAAAAAAAATTTAATAAATAAAAATTTGATACAAAGTAAAATGAATCAACTTGTTGCTATGGCAATTTTATATGACAACAAAATTAAGAAATTTGACAATGATTTACTCAGTAACTGAAAGAGCTATATTTGCATTTCGCACCTAAAAAAACAAGCATACTCTTTTGGAAAAATTGTTGTGATGATGACATTCAAAGGTATATAAAAATTTTAAAACTAACTAAAATTCAGACCTACCAAAAACTGTACCCCTCAGATTATGAAAAACGGCTAATGGTATGCGAGACCTTAGTAGATTTATTCAGAAATAAAGTCAATACTATCCGTCAAGAATATCTGAAACCGCGAGATGCGCAGTAATTTAAAGGAGGAGAGATACCATAAATTAGAAGCAGACAAAGAATTTGCAGGACCGAAGTAATTTGTTAATCTAGGTTGCCAATCATGTAAAATCTTCAAATTTTAAGTAACGAAATAGTGTATAAACTTAATCTGGAGCAGATCAGCATGTATTTTTAACTGTCGTTTAAAAACTGTAATAGGGAATTACACTTACTATTTAATGAAAATAATAATATGTTGTCCGCCTTGTGAGAACTTTCTAAAAAGGGATTATTTTCCTTTATAAAGAATTTTTGGTAAGGTCAGTGGAAAGTACAAATAAAAATCTCTTTTAAAATCAATCCCAGAAATGTAAATATTTATTATATTTACCTGTTAAAGCAGCAACTCGCTCTTGTACTTTTTGTTAATCTATGGTTCAATATTCCATTTTGTGTTTCTTTATGGGAAAGTTTCCAAACTGTATATATATAATTTTTCAGGTTTGTGTCCCTAAAGCTTTATTTTTCACTTTTGTGGTCATTGCCAATCCGGCAACATTGTACTCCCTCTCATCTTTTCAACCCTCGATATTACGAAGTGAATAGCTCAAAGACTGTCACTCGAATGACCAATGTCACCATTTATTTTGCTACTGCGCACCCTGAACTTGCGGTTGCAGATATTCTTGACGAATAGTAAGTAACAAACATAATTGCAGATTATGGGGCTCTGAAAAACCAAGTTCTTTTTATGAATTTGAAAGGAATAGTCCCAAAGTTAATGTTTGGTGTGCGTTGTCCCAACGAAAAATCTAAGGGCCTTTTTTGTTTACGAAAGTATCTGTGACAGGTAAAAATCACATGGATATGTTGGAACAGTTTTTATCCACAATTAGTTCAAGATGGAATTAGCGACATCGTTTACTTTCAACAAAAGAAGATGGAGTACCATCAAAAGTGGATATATCGAACAGGATCGATTGCTTGACATCACGATCTGCTAAGCTAACTATTTCAGATTTTTTCCCTGGGTTTATGTGAAGAATAAAAATATTTTAAAAGAAAACAACTCAAACATACATGGTGTTTCACATAAATAAGAACATAAAATTGAATAATCCTTGAAAATTTTACACTCGCATATATGTATTGAAGAAGGGGGTAAGCTCATACAGCATTTACTGTAATTTTCACATTTTTATAAAAAAAAGGACTGTTACAATATCTTTGTTGTTAAGAAAACAAAAGATATTTAATTTAAATTTAAATTAGTTACACATCCTGTATTGGTGTGATAAAATGTGAATAAACTTTAAAAAAAATGGGTAATCGAGTTCAATTAGTAAAATCCCTATCTCTTTAGAGCAATTAAAAAGCTTGCATTTACATTTAAAATAGATCATTCTTATTTGTAATACCCTGTATTTAGCACCCACATCCAAATGATTTGTTGGATTTTGACATCATTGCTTATTATTAACGATTGAAGTGATTTGTTATAGGACGCTTTCGAATATTAAGTTCTGAAATAACGCACCATCTTTAAGTGTAACCACTATGGGGTGATACACTCAATCATAGACGGTACAAAAGGGTTTCTAATTTTTGCAGATAATCGTCTAAATTCACATCACGCTTACTGGGGCCCGGCATTCAAATATGTCGACCAATCAGCATGTAGGAATGGGTCGTGAGCCAGAGCGTCAAATGTAGAATATTAATCGATTCACACTGTATTAAGCACGTCACGCGATGTTCGATTTTTATTTATTAGGTAGCTTGTAACATTCTTTTTTTAGAATGTGTCGTTTCCAGACAATGGCAAAAAAGCATTGTCAATCGGAAATGTTCTATGACTTTAACAACCTCCTACATGCTTCACATTTTGATGTAAAATCAACCGTAATAATAATATTTTAGCATTTTCAGCAAACAGTTTGTATAACTAAAATTTAGATTTGTGTGATAATGGAAAAACTTTTTCTTAACATCTGGAGGAGTTGTTGGATGGAATTATAGAAAATTATAATATAATAATGGTGAAAAGGAATGGATAGGACAGAATATTAAATAAAAGACTGGCTAATGGAGAACTTTATAAATTTTAATGGAAAAGAGAGTATCACAAATTATATTTATAATTGACAGAAAATAGGCAAAGCAAATTATTACCAACAAAAGAACTTAGAGTTGCCAATATTTCAAGATAACTCAAATTAGTACTAATAACATTTACAATTCCTCAAGTGAGTCTTTAACTGTGCGTAATTAATATGTGATAATACAACAAACACTCTTTAACTTCATTAATCATCATTGATCAAAAAAAGTTAAGAAGAATTTGGGAAAAAACAATGAAATATATACAAAGTAGAAACAACCGAAAATTAACGTTCATCAGAAGAAAGACAAAGAAGGATAGTAAAAAAATAAAACAAATATGAACTAGTAATTCAAAAAGAAAATACACGGTCACAATAAATGAAAAGAAATGTACCAAAAAATAAATTTAAAATGTTAAGATTTTCAGAAAGAAAATATGAAAATCAATAAAGATATAGGGAGATAGACCTGTAGAAATTAATAAAAACAAAAATAAAGGAAAATATGGAAAATGAAAAACGGGACCCTACATGCTTGTTGATTTTCGTAATGTGGTGAAAAAATATTTTGTAAAAATTTAAGAATATTATTTTGTAATTCGTTTACTGTTTTCTTTTTTTATGCAAATGATTACAGATTATAATACATTTTTCCATTACCAGATCCTTTTACAGTTACTAAGGTTTGCATTTATTAGAATGAGTGTAGAAAAAACCGTACAATAAAACTAGTTAAGTTTCGTAACCAACATAAAGAGAAACTATTGACGTGAAAGCGGTGGTGTGGCATTGTTTCTTAAAACTCTAATTCAATTTCAATGTTTCTATTACGAATTCGACTTTTTACTTGGTTTCCTCTACAAAAAAGAGGTCGACATTTTTTATCCTATCCCATATTGTATTAAAAGTTATTCCTAGAATTTAAAAAATAAAAATATATAAAACCAAATATATGTTTTAAAACATTTGTAACGTAACGTAAAGTAATAAAAATAAAGGAGATATCCAAAATTGTATATAAAAATTTTTTATAATCCCACAGATTTTGCGAAATCCCTATTTTTTATTACTTTTTTATTTTTAGATTTCTTAGTACCAACGCAACGATTACAGTTTTGATTGTAGCTGTAAATATAATTTTTGTAATATTAGTTGATAGAAGAGAATTAATTAATAATTTTTGTTTGTTGTAAGATATACTTTTATTTAGAGTTTCTTGAAGAAATGCCTTTTGTCTTGAAAACGTCCTCTTTAATGTCACTAGGTTTGTGATCGTAGTAAAATTGTAAGTTGAATACTGCTTATCTTAAATCCATCAGATGTTGGTTAAAATTATGGTGGGCAGTCTAATTCGTTCACCTCATCGTACACTCCGTCATTTTTCTCTTTACTTCACCGTCGATTTTACCTAATTCGCTCAGAACCTACATTTAGCAATTTGTTGGCAGCCTATAAATTTTGTCTAATTAAGAAAGGTTTAAGTCCACGCACATTTTATTAATTGTACACAGTGATATTTAAATATTAAAACAATATAAATTAGAAAAAGCTTGTTGAGATTTATTTCGATAAATGATGGTCCAATTTGAATTCACCATCCTGGCATTAAATCTTTCTGGAATATGGCTATAGTTTAGTAACTTTTACTTCGTATTTTGAGGCGAATTATTCTTGTTTTTCCTATTCATCTTCTTATTATTGCATTTGAATTTCTAAATAGAAATGTTATTTCTCTGTTTGTTCTGTACTATACAGTAACAAATGTTTATTCTTTATTATTTTTCAAGGTCCTTATTTCTTGTATTGTTATATATCGATATATTTATCTTCCCTCTCTTTTACAGTTTGTTCCATATTTCAAACCTCAATCTAATTTTGATTTCCACTTTGCTACTCTTATTTATTATTTGCATTTTTTGTTACATCTGCCTTGATGTTTGTCTTTTTATGTCTCTTTTCATTTTTCTAGTTTTAATAATGATCGGTTCGCTATCCTTTGTATTTACTCGGTTTTTGTTGTTTGCTTATATTCTGGTGTATTATTTTAAAATCATTAATTTTTTTTCTTCTTATATTTTTTTTATTTGTTCTGTATTTCTATATCACTTCTTATTAAGTTATGATTAACGAATTGGTTTCTCCTTTATATTCTTAAGTTCTGATTTGTTTTTCATTATTTGTTATTTGTCTACCGAGCCGTTTAATTTAATTTTGCCAGTTTAAGCCCTGATTTACTAACTTTTTGGATTCTGTGTTGTAGATTTATTTTCACAAACTTGCTTATTGTTTCTGATAAAGTTGTGGAGTTTTAACCAATCTAAAAATAAAATTAATTTTATGGAGTACCAATATTTTAAAATATCTCGTGTACTATTTCCAACTTAAGTACATATACGAGAACACGCTATTAATTATTTTAACGTTTTTTATGAATTTGTTTTATTTAGGAAAAGATTAAACTATGATCAATCAACGAATTAGAAACTTTCAAATATTTCGAAACTAGTTAATATTTTGAAGGTCAAAGAAAAATAACTTTGTAATACAAACATCATAAGACTTTTAAAATGATATATGTATGTTTAAAATTATATATCTAAATTAATGAGTGATAAAAAATTTATGGTTGCTAGCATATGTGGTGGCATATTCTTGTTTATTGTCGTTAAAAAGAGTTACCTTAATTTTCAGGCCTGTATTTAGAAAAATGGCTAAATTATTACCAAAAATGTATTTTATTTATTCAACACCCTGTAACTCAAATAGGAGTGAAGGTGGATTTAATGACCCATCCTTGATACAGTCCTGATTTAAATCTAAACGACTTTCATACATTTCCAAAAATGAAATACGTTATCAACATTTTATCAAACCCCGATGATGCAGATTGAAAAAAATATATAGATTATAAAACGGTGTGATGATAAAGTTTGGAACCAAGCTTTTAACTCAATTTACGACGTGTTTAAGAAAATTATTAACAAGCAAAATTTAAGTTATAGCTTTTTGGTAGGTGACGTAAGAGTACATTTTTTTTAATGGCAACCCCCAATTTTTTCTTTGTTTTTTGATTTTGGGACTTAACACAATGACGATATAAAAAAATTAATATCTTGCATAATAATTTTGTTGAGAATAAGTAATTTTTTTCACGAAAACTCAAATTTTATTTTTGACGAAACCACCACATAAAAATAATCAAAAGAGCAGTATTCCTTCATCTACCTGACATTGCTATCCACGAGTAATTATCTTAGAGCTGATTTGTGCCATTTCATCGCATATTCTCAGCTGCAAATTTTCGAAATTGGCATCCATAGATCTGGAAAAGTATTGTCCCAATATGCACGTACCTGAATGCAAGAAGTTTTGTTTTTGTTGATTTTTTTACGGTGGTTTTGTCAAAAATAAAATTTGAGTTTTCCTGAAAAAATGGCTGTTTCTCAACAAAATTGTTATGCAATATATTAATTTTTTTATACCGTCATGCAATAACCAGAAACAAAATTGGGGGTTGCCATTGATAAAAATTAACTGTGAGGTCACCCCCCAAAAACTAAAGAAGTTCATTTAAATTTAAACTTTATCATCACACCATATATATAATGCACAGATTGTCGGAATATTTTGAAAAACAATAAATCCACTTTTTGAAATCTAAATGTTTTTGTTAGCATCTAGTCTGAAATTAAAGCAGCAACCCTCGAACTATGTGTGAAATAGTTAACTCAATAACATGATCCATAATATCTAGAAAATGTAGTAGTTTGAATTCATTTTTGTCCACCTTTAAATAATTTGTTCTTTGTTGTGCCGTAAAAACGTTGAAGATATTAAACGAAATTTCTCAAGAAATATATATTTAGTAGAAACGTTTTAACTGAAAAACCACAAAATTCTCCTAAGGCTCCAATTTCAACATGATATGAGAATCTCGTCCCGAATTACGTGTGCCCTCGAGCCAACGTACTAGTTCACCGTTGGTAGGGAAAGTTGAAGGGAAACTTTAAATTCAACATTGTAAAATACGAAACAATTTCAGAGTTTAATATATAGAAGAGCAAGGTAATTACCATTACATGCTACTAAATTTTGTTGCGTTTAAAGTGCCTTAAATTAGCGGAACTTGTAAACATCTGCGGATAATAGAATCTTGTTCAATTTTTAGTTTTCGAAAATATTAATCGAAAAGTTTCTTACTCTAAGTTCATAGTTTAAAACATACATTTTCAACAATTAACGCTTCAAAAATAGAAGAGAGAAAAACATTTTCTATAAATTATTACAAGCAGAATAATTCAAGAGAAGCATGTTTAGAGCCTGTAAATTAGAATTTATTCAACTAATGGAAATTTTACTAAATTATTTTTATTCGCGTGTAGAATATGTTAGAATTAAAAATAAAATATAAATATTTTAAATTAAAAAATTGAACGACGATTAAACCTTGTTAATCAAGCTCATTAATAATCCAAATTGATTCTATTAACCGGCTAATATTAGATTAAATATCAACTATCTTCAAAAACTGTTTCGAATTTTGCTTTCCCGGTCGCAAACTCTCATTGGTTCGTGATATTTTTATTTATGCAAAAATTAGGCAAAAATTTACTGCTTTTTTCGGAATATCCCTCAATTTAGAGAATTTATTAAGAAGTTGCAATACGAGAAGCTTTTTATAAAAGGTAAACCTCGAAAATTTCCAACCCCTTGTTTAACCTTTACCAAACTATGCCTATTATTCGTTTCAAGAGTCAGCTTTACATTTTAGTAATAAATCCTTTTAAAAAGATCTGTTGCTTAAGATTCAGAATATTATTTGTTTATTTTTTCTGAAAATTCCTTGTATTTAAAAATATTTATACTATATTTTTTAGGACAACTGTGGTCTCTAATCTGGAAATACCTAAATTTCTGATTTTTTTTATGCTATTTTTGCAGAGTCTCAGTTATAGGATTTTAGTTCGTAATAATAACACCAAGTCTTATCACCTGCAATAATTTGGTGTTGATAGTGGATCAAATATTGAAATGATAAAGCCGATCGCAAACTTTTCTGCTCATCAGATAATGATTATGGGATTCACTGGGAAGTAACTTTGGGATAGCCAAGAATAAGGAATAATGGAATGAGCAGCTCCCACGCTGATGTTTAACATTTGAGAAAGTTCTCTAACTTTGCAATTTACAGCTCTGTCACATTTTCATCTGATGCTGCAACACATGCAGGTCCGGAACTAGCCAAATTTTTTGTGAATTATCTTCATTTTCGAAATTTATTTCATCATTCATCCCCTATGAGAGTAAAGTTAATTTCAAGATATTTCGTTGACCTGCCACTTGCATTCAGAGAACTATTAGTAAATCCCCCGGCAGGGGGTCGTTAATCCAAGCAAATTAGTACAGGATTGTATTTAAAACCCTAATAACTGTATTGCTCGAAGAGAATGTTGGGGTTACTGGAGAATTATTTTGAAACTGAATTTTAGTTTACTGTAAACATTTGATTGTGAAAGTAATTCATTTTGTATTTGTTATAATTAATTTTGCAAAATTTTTTTTGAAAAATTAAATATCAGTCTATCAAGTATGACCCTGTTGTTCTTTACTTTAAAATGAAGAATTTACAAGATTAACTGATAGTACCCTCCAAGCAGATGGTAAGTCAACGAAATATCTTGAAATGAACTTTAACTACAGTTACTATACACATCTTTCACTCTCTTATAAATTTCTATTGGTAGACACCTTTCAGCGCCCAAAAATTCAGAAATGGCCCGAAGATTATTTTTGGACAGATAATCTATGATAGATGCCAATTTTTAATTCAGTCACAACATTTAGAAAAGAGTAAACTGCAGATAATTTTAACAGATGCGTCAATATGACTTACCCAAACAATATAAATAAATAAATTATGACGAAATTGTGGCTACGCTGTTAAAACTTGTTTTTATCGTACTATCCTCGTAGACTAAAAATGGGAACACACGTTACGTTTTTATTTGTTCCCGGCATGGTCTTTCGCGTCCCATCGGACTAGCGGAGCATTTCCCGCTAATTTCCTGGTAAATGGAATAGACGTTTCGCGTTCTGGTAATCTCGAATCCATCAGAGTATGCTGTCAAGCGACGACTAATTAAAGAAAACGTGACAGTCGCACCGCGGTTTGGGTCCGATTATGTCCAGTCCACACGATATATGCATATGGAATTAGTTAAGTATGACAGATGGGGACACAATGAACACCAAACACAATCTGCGTGGCCGACCGTCAAAAAAGCAATATACCTGCTTTTTTAATTTTTTTTTTGAAGACGTTTTGACAAAATATTTGTACCATCGTGTTTCATACATCCCGTATCTCCGAAAAGGTGATTCGTATGGTAATAAGAAGTTAAAAAAAATCAATAGTTTGAACTTAGTTATATCACTTTAAGTCACTTGGTATCGTATGATTTCAAAAAATTTAATTTTCAAAACACGCGTTATTCTTTTGTGTACATAGAGACCACATGGACACAGAAATCTACATGGTTCTAAACATTAATATTCCGTTGTCTCTTTCGGTTCGTGCCACCGGTTAACAATCTATTGTTTTTATCAAATTTTCTACCATTATCATTGCCGACTGTTATTGTAGCAACTCCATTACAACTAAATAATAAATATAAATGTATCTTTACAATCGACAATATCAATATTCTGCGTACGTATTTTTTTCAATTGACCATTAATACAGGTGTCTCAAGAGATTTAGAGTAGTTGAAAACGTAAGTTTCCTTAAATATGATGTAGAAATTGAAAATAAATATAATTACAAAATCAGTTATAAGCTTTTTAAAATCGTTGTTAATTTTATAAAAGTCGAACAAACTTCTTTAAGACAGAAGATAGATAGAACTAGAAGGAATGCGGGTACCTTCGTTCGAGGGAAGGAAGTAGCCGATCAACTTGCTGAAACACGTTTCGTAGGACCAAAACTTGTTTCTAAGTGACAAAAATATGTAAAAAGAAATTAATGAAGAAGGAGACAGGCAAAGATTAGAAATATGGAAATATCTTCAAGAGCTTAAGCAAGCTAAAATACTTTTGGGAAAACACAACCAAAAAAATCGAACACATGTGTCAGTCTAGGAAAAGAACACTCTTTGTATATTCATGGGGATCCATCGCTTCTCAAAAAAGTATTTATGGTTTGTACGGAAGAGAAGCGTAAAAAGAAAAGGCACAATAGATCGTCTAGATCACATCTTAGAAATACATACATTTAAAAGAAGCATCATATGTTTTTGTTGATCTGGAAAACATGAGCCATTTTCGATCATCTGGTCTGATCCAGCTACTTAGTCAGTATAGCGAGTGACCGTTACTTAGTCAGAAAATAGTTGATGAGTTCTTAAATGCAATTTTCATAAAAATAGAAATAGAATAGAATAGAAATTGGTAATCCCATAAAGCTTAAAAAATTTGAAATGTGTGGAACTGCAGTATAAGTAGCATGTACGGAATCGCCGCGGTGTTATTAATCTTTTAAGGTTAAAAATTAGGCAATAGGTTTATAGCTTGCGATATTATCTGGTTCTACAATTTCATAACTAATAACCAAATGTGCCGCTTGAGGTTTTCATACTAATGGAAGCCAAAACAATTTAGTCCATCAGCTCAATTCCAACGCAGGCTAGTGTTGTTCAAACTTTCGAACAGATCATGGTGACATTGTTCGAATAGTAGACATCTGGGGGATGTTGTTCGAAATTTGCCGAGGGTTCAAGGCCCATAAAAACCTTTTCGTATATTAGTTTAGATTGTATGTTATGCGATATGTAGATTCTTGTAAAACAAAGGTTATTTTCCAGAAATCTATCTGTACAATTACCCTACTATAAAGACAAAAATACCTGGAGTATTAATGTATTGATTGGCATAAACTGCATCCTGATATATTTCTTGAATAACATTTCTATTAGTTCAAGAAGTAGGTACTGTTATATTCTTTAATTACAATGGACGGTTTATTTACTAAGAAATTCAGTCTTCTTTTAGTTCCCAATTTCAAACTAGCAGCTGAGGTTGATGCAGTCTTCGTTTTAACCATTGATTTCAGGGGGAAGAAACCATTCTATAAAGAAGAGCCGATTTGTATGATAATTGGATCATATATATATGGTGTATCTAATTTTGTTAACGATTTTTTCTTAATTCTAAAAAGGACAAAAATTCTCAAACCTCAACGTCATTTGTATCGTCGTCTATATTTTATCCTTCTATACTCCTCAGATATTTCTTGTATCCGTGCTTTGGTGGTTATTCTGCGGCACGTCTGCACCATAATTAATAAAAATAATCAGAAACAGTTTAGAATAGTCTTCGTACTTCTTCAAAGTATCAACTTTATATAATTTTCTGTTAATATCGTCACCTTTAGCACTCTCTATTTTTCGGCAAAATAATGAAAAAAATATAAATACGTTTTCTGATGTAAACTTTTGAGGTAAGTTCTTAATTTCTAGTATACTGGCATGGAGGACAGCCGCAGATTAAAGTTGAAAGAATTATTGGCCTTATCGGACGCGCGTTCTAAATGAACACAGACACATTGATAGTCTGCATATACATGCAGATATTTATTAATCGACAGTCGAAAACGATACAAGGATATTAATTTAATAACTTTGAAAACTTGTTTGCATATTTCAACTTCGATTTAAAGATGATTAACGTTTAAGAGGTACAGCCTTTCTGGCGCGACTGCGATTGGTTCTTGGTTATCTTAAGGCTAATTTATAACGACCATAACGTAACGTTACCAAGGAACTTAACGTGAAAATATTTAAATATAGGAAATATTGAGTGTGCGTTTACATATATCCGTAAGTAACGTAAAACTTAACATAGAATTGCAAACTTTTAGTTTAAACGTTCATACCGATAATTTCAGTTAAGTTACGTTATGTTACGGCGATTATCAATTATCTTTAAATTAATAATTTGATTTTAATAGGAGCAAAAATAGTTTATTAGTTGTGCAACTATTATGATAATTTGGTTTTTTAAATTATAATAATTTTGTTCAATCAACGTTGAAGTGTTTAATTTTGTATAAAAATTACTTTTTGGAAAATAGAAATATTAAATCACTAAATTATTGCAAACAGGACAAATTAAAAAATATTTAATAAATTTTATGTTTTTTCATTTTTGCAAAAAACTATTTAATAGAGAAGTTCCACACTCTCATTTGTTCATTATCAATTAAGTTATAGAAACGATTTTTAAGTATGAGTTTTCTATATATCACCTTCTCAGTTTTTTCTATTCTAAGATTTAATAGGCAGAATACTTTTTATCACTTTTCTATGTTTCCTTTCGGTTTTTCCTCAAAATAAAAAAAATGTTTTTAAACTAAGTTGAAATAACGAACCTTTTTGTTCAATTAGGTATGCCATCCTTGTGACTTTTACCTTTTTCTATTTTTATCAAAATAATTTAAATACCTATTGAAAAGTATATTTGTGATATACAATATGTGCCCTGATATGATAGTTTATTGCAAAAGAATGTAATAATAATTTTGAAAACAAAAATAGTTAAAGAAATTATACTCTAAAGAATATAAAACCCTGCTCTTTAGAGCAAAGTTTAAACAAACTTTGGAGGATGAAGAGTATTTATTGTACGAAACTCCATTTTTGTTGCAGGTATTGGTAAAAAAGGTATTAAACGATTGTTCCTTCCATTACAATATTTGAGTTTCAAAATCTACAATGAGAAATTGATATCGAAATATCAATTTTATTAATTATAAGGAATTTGAAAAATAATTAAAAAACGGTTACTCAATTTGTTTAATCTTGAACTGACTCAATTACAATAGGTATAATAACGGTTGGTGTGGGACTGGCTATGTAAATTTTCAATTAGGATATTCAAGTAACAGTGATTATTCCATTTGAAAAATGAATTTTTAATAATCGTCTCATCTACCTCTTGCACAGAGTGCGCTCATTTTTCCGACAGCTGGACGCATTGTTGTATGGGGCCTTATTAATTACGAAAATAATGAAGTTAATTTATTTTCTTACTAATTAGAAGAAGGTATTTTATCATAATAAATAGATTCCAAGAGTAGATAAAATTAACGTTTATAAAATGTTTGTTTCCGTACTTTCAGGTCGTAAAATATTGTACAGCTTTTTAATTGGCTCGCATTAAAACTAATACGCGATGTGTTAGTTTAACAAAATAGATGTCATTTGATTATCATCAAATTTGTAACGCTCAATTTTACAATGTACTAGCCAATTGGAGATTAAAAGGTTATCATGTTTTTCTGTTGGTCTCTCTATTTATATTTTTGTAATATCCTTCAGCTTGCATGTTTTCTTCACTTTTATCCACGATTTGTTTCCATTATTTCTCTTATTTTCCAGAGTATACGTTAGTTGGTGGTTTCTGTTGTCTGTAGCTATAGGCTTAGGTTTATTATATCTTTTGGCCTACTTGCTAGTATTTGAAGAGATCCGTTACCGTCATAATGTCTATCAATCCTTTCATGAGAGAGTTGGAGATATAATTAATAGGGTTTTAGCTGCCCCTATTTCTATATCTCTGTGAAGTATGGTCTACACGTTCCAATACTGTATGAGAGATATCTTTATTCAGCAATCAGAATGTTAATACAAAGATATATTAAGGTTAACATCCAATTTACACTTTATTTTAATTTTATTGGTAATAGCGTTCGAAGTCTTCTTTGGTTCAGTTACTGCTCCTTTAGTGAATTGGAGTTTTCTCCTTTCACCGAGATCTTCATGGTTCCGGTTGAGCTTCTTAGAAGATCCATGAATGACTTCTACAGTTGGGGCACGTAGATCATTGTGGAGTGTAGCAATTGATATTCTCCAGGGCAAGTTTACTACCTGTCTTAGTGGTACATCACTGGGATCTTTATGGTACAGATGAGGTCTCTTAAACGGTTTGGATTTCATATCTGTTACTATCTCTATGATTACCATTTGTCTGTCTGGGTATGTTTCTTTCTAGACATACATTTTTGCTTAGAATACAGTTCTTGCATTCTTAGTGATATGTTGCATCTGAGTAATGCTTTTACTTCCCATGATAATGTTATTTCGGCATATTATTTATTGATTTTGGATTTTGCTTGGTTTTACGGGAATCTATCTTTTGTTGGTTTTTGTCCCCCTCAGATTTGCTTTGCTTCTTTTATACTTTTCTTCATTTTTCAGGTTTTTTTTATTGGTCAAAATTGCTACACATTTTTCGAATTATTCTTATTTTGTTCAAGGGATAGAATTTCTTTGCTTCCTGTTACAGTTTTGATCGTCCAAACTTGTTTCATCAATCTAACTTTTTACCAATTTTTAGAAAATTCTTTTTACCTTTTTTGTGCAATTGATTATCAAAAGATTAAAATATTCATAGCCATCAATCAAAATCTGGTTTTTTTTTACTTTTTTAAAAAATCTTTCACAAACATATGTTTTCTACTCCATGTTAACCTCTTTTATATATTTCAATTTTTTTATTATATTTGATGAATCCAGTTTATAGATAATTGGTTCGCTATTAACGTTAATATGAGTTGTTAGTGAAATAAATTCCGTTTTTGTTTCACAGATTTCATAGAAAATTATCAGCTGTAATAAATTTTACGTGAAAGTTGTAACGATACGTGTTAATATTTTATGATAAAAAATGATTGCATGCATGCATTTATCTATATGGAATCGGAATTGGTACTATGTTTTATTGTAGCTGACAATACATTTTTTATTTCAACTAATTAACATCATTATACATGACATATGATTTATTTTAATCCACTATTAGCGAGATTTTAATATTAAGTACGATGGAGAGAGAAAGGCATTAACTAAATAGATTATACGGGAAAAACACAACTCAAAAATAATCAAATTGTCACGCGCATGAACAAGAAATATCTAGACAGTCTCTTCGAAGTTTCTATTTTGACTTTTTTTTTAACGGTGTTTACTTATAACTACATCATATTCTGATGTTTTGTCCACTGGTGCTTCGCTACACTAGATTTGGATGTTACTCGTTTCTCCTTGTATTTGGTAAATTCAGTTTTTCCAGGTTGTTTATGTTTTCGTTATTTTATATTTTAGTTTTTGAATGGCTTTACCTAGATCTAACCGTTCCTTTACTAATGCCGACTTTAAGCAAATGAGATGACTGGACCTGAATTTCCGGTATTACCTTGGTGGGTTACTTTCCTACATTGTTTTTTCATACCTAAAAACGGTAACTGTTCTTCTACTTTTTCCTTGGTGAAATTTATAACTAATAACCGTGGTCGTTGATCTATTAATAAAATAGATCTACTGAAAGCTAGAAGAATTTAATAAATCATAAACAGTTAGCACTTTATTGTGTCTTATTCAATTCTTTCTTGTCAGTAAATTTTTGGTAAAATCAAGGGCCGTTGACCAAATAAAGTTTATCAGCATTTCAATTGTCCTTAATATTCTAAAAATTCCAATTTTTACCCTCTTATGGAAGTCCATGTAAAACAGGTAAGGTTAGTTCACTTGTATTGATAGCACTAGTGCCTTTTTCTTATATCTTTCCTCTTTTTAGATTATACATAATATAGATTATATTTATACAATTGTCTTAATAATAACTGAATACTTTCAGCCATTAACTATCAAGTAATATCGGTTACTTTTAGTTTGATTGCCTCATAAGAACATTGTAATTGAGGTTAAGTATTAAATTTTAAACTTATTATTATTATTATCTGATGCACAATGTTGTTTCTTCGATCAGGTCTCAAACAGAAGAGAGATCCGTCAAATTCAAACGGAGCTTAAATAGTTTTCCGAAATCCTAGCATCCTTTATGTTTAATTGTTTTTTTTAGTTTTGACACTTAATAATTTCGAATTTCAAATGAATTATTTTCATTTCTATATTAAAATTTAGCTTATTATTCAGATACAACGAAGTACATTCTCTTACATAAATTACTTTAATTTTGTTTTAATTGACAAATTTTAGATTCTTGTATTTTTCTAAATAGTGAACAATGTTTAATTAACAATTTTCCATTAATTTGACACAATTTTGGATAATTTAGGATTTAGGACATTAATTTAGGTTTCATATATATATATATATATTTACACATATAGGACAATCATGATAAATTATAGTAATAGTTGTTATCTATTTTCAGAATTCTCTTATAATCATTGAAAATATTGTTGTATATTGTTTTCACCACTTTTTATTTGTTTATGTGTTTACATTATACTACCCCATATGATAACTATCAATTTTTGTTTAATCCAACGTTAAATTATTTCATTCTTCTTTTTAGACCGTTACAATATATAATAAATGTAGATGAAAGATTTTAGGGTTTCATCTGCGTTATCAATGATTGGTCCTGTGAAGGGTTGTTTGGTTTCTGACAACGTTTTGGTCACATTTACCGTCTTCAGGTTTTGTCCGCTAATTTTCTGTTTACCTTTCTTGTTATAAGAATATTGGCGCCCCTTATTTCGATTCGTGGCTTAAATACCTCTTCAGTAACAACTTTTTTTAAGTACCTTCTATAACCTTGCTTACGTTTTTTACAACTTTAATTAAACCACTTTTTGGTACATGAAATTAAATTCCCCATTTCTTGATTTATATTCCTTTGAGTTTTAGTCCTGATTAAAATTTTTTTACTAAAATAACTCCTTGAACAAAAGCCTGTATATAAATATACTGTATATTAACTTTTTCTTTCTTGCATTATTTAAGGTTATTAGATTTGATTCTATTTGCTTTCTTTAATTATTTATTATTTATTATATTTTATTGCACTGCATGTCTAAGTTTCTTTTATTTTTTTCCGTATATTTTTATTTTTACCCAACATCTAATCACCTTCTTTTCTTTAATCCACAATTCTTCTAATTTAATACTTTTTAAACTATGCACACATCCAGCAATTCTAAAATTAATAGCGACAATTTAGTAACCAACACTCATTAATAGAAGAATAATTAGGATATTTTAAGAATAAATTAATGAGAAATTACCAGCCTTGCATACTAATTGGAGTAAAAAGCTGTGCGAGAGGAAAACGTCATTAAAAGAAGTGTGTTAAGTGGTTCGATAAGTGCTGCTCGAGAATGATGTGTACAGGTGTCCTTGCAGTCTGCAGGGGATGTTTGAAAATGAACTCGACAATATCCGGAAGTTACTTAATTGCGACAAACACGTGGGATATATTTCAGAACCTTTTTGTGGGAATTTTTTATGAAACTGTTAGAAATAGAATAATTATATTTATTCACATTAGATATTTGGCATTTCTATTTTCATTCGCGACTATTTTTCTATTATATCCCTAGAACTTTTATTAAAATTACATTTATTTATAAAATGTAGGATGTTGAACATATTATAAATATCTGTTTTCTCCAGAAATAAAATATGTTTTTGGTATAAATAAAAATTATAAAATTTATTACACATTTAAAAATTGTTCCTTTGATAGTCTTAATAATAACAAGGAAATAAATTTTAAAATAATTTCTGTGATTTTGATTTCTTCTGTATTGCGTGGTTATTCTCTGATTTTTTCCCATTTCTATCATCTTTTATCTAAGGCTTGTTTAACTACTTGTCAGCTATTTCTTCCTCTGCTTTTTATTTTCAATCTTGATTTATGCTTGGAATATTTTTTTTAATCATCTTTAATTGTCTAACGTTTTTAGACGTCCTAACAATTTTAATATACCTTCTGTACTTTATCATTTATCGATTTGACGGTTAAATTTTCTTTGTTTGTTCATTTTTTTATGCTTTTTGTTTAATACTTGGGTATATCTACTTCTGTAACTAAATTTGGATACGACGTCCCCCCTCAAAACGGTTGTATTCATTATAGTGTACCGAAAAACAATCAGATAAAATCCAGTCAAAAGGTATAATTTTCAAGTAGCTCCTATTATTTCTTGTAATGACACCCGAGGAACCAAGTGGTGATTACCTTAATAGTTTCAAAAATTCGTCGGGATAGAACCCATCATTATGGGGCAGGTGACGTGCCTCTATTAATTTTTCAAATTACACTATCCGTTTTTCGAGTTTGAATATGATAAATGAAGAGTTTAACCGCAATCAAAATGATATTAAGTATACACTCGAAGTTAGAGAATGACATCTTTGGAATTGCTGAAATTCTATTGTTTCAAAATTATTAAGACTATATAAAGTAAGTGTTTATATAAGCTACTATAACATTCTAAAAATTAGTTATAATGATGAAAGAATATTTCCAGCTATTAATATCCATATCGATTAAAATGGGTATCGAGCATTAGTAGAAACAATGGTTAAAAGTTTTTTTCATTTAAATATACATGAGTAAAAAGATGAGAGCCCATATGTAGTTAACAGCAGGTAACCACCCATATATGTTCTTGTTCTAAAATCTAATATACCAACTTCATGGACAATAACATTGTAAACAATAAGATAATCTGAAGTAGTTAAATATGCAGCTCAAAAATAAAGTTAAGAATGGAAAAATTGCTTCTCTTAAGAAGAAAATCATATTAAATTAATTCTTTCAACCCTTACCTTATGGAATTTATCCATAATAAATGTAAAAAGATAAATTATATTTATCTGAATTTCCACAGTGTCAAAGCTTTTTAAAAATAACTTTTCTCTGACCAAGATTTCGCTTATATAGCATTATCGAAAGTAACATAAGAGTAACAGATCCTGTATTAAAAATATTTACATTTTATATTATAATGAGATACATGTTCACAATACTTATAAAGACCTTCTTAACATGGAGTTCTATTCTATTATATATTTTCTTTTTTACTTTACCGCCGAAAGCACCTGGTGCTATCTTCCTAAAGAATTTGAATTACTAAATTAAAATTACTTAACAGCACTTTACACATCTACTAGGCACGTGTGACGTGTGCGGGCTTTTCAAAAATAATTAATAAGCGTCGATCTTTTTGCTTTATTTATTGAATTCATAAGCGATATTATTTGAATTTAAAAAAGCCCGCATGCTCATTAATAATAAGAAATAGAAACACAGACGAGAAACATTTAATAATAAGGTATATCTGTATACAGGGTGTGTAAGTTTATTTAATGCTTAGTCTTGTTAAGAATGTAGAAGTTTTGATGACCATTGTAGGATTCGGCAGCTTTGCAATATTTTTAGAACCGAGACTAAAACTTCGGTTCAGAAGGAATTTTAATATTTAGTGAGTAGCAATAAAATGCAAATTGTTGCTCGTTCGTCCATCTGTTAAGTGGCTGAATTCTATACGCGGATTAAAATTACTGAGCTTGTAGCAAGTAATGTAATAGTAACAATTAAAAAAAAAATTATTTATGGACCATAAGCATTGTATGTATTATTTTGCTCTGATATCCATGATAATTTAACTGGAGAGCCCCTGGGCCTGAGGGATGAATGCCGACCGAGGACATTATAATTAACTAACGCCTGTGGTTTTTACAAGATTTTATTTTTCACGAAACATAGATTTTTTCAACGAAAAATAATTTTCATCTATTTTTCAGTTGTTGATACTTTGACGTTTATTGATTATAGTTGTCAGTGTTTGGGTATTTTATAAATAGATAGATTGATATATTAGCGGACGATATATTTTTCATATCATCCGCTCATTTTTTCCTAGAATAGAAAAGAGAAAAAGAAATCAGTTTTTTTAAAACTATGCAGTAACAAATGTATTTTTTACTATGGTTAATCCCAAGATAAATGGCTACCGTGCTAAACTTAATTTA
Organism: Hermaeophaga mercurialis; assembly: GCA_951812935.1. Taxonomy (NCBI): domain Eukaryota; kingdom Metazoa; phylum Arthropoda; class Insecta; order Coleoptera; family Chrysomelidae; genus Hermaeophaga; species Hermaeophaga mercurialis. Next base: position 8,122,611 of record OX638362.1, on the reverse strand, counting down.
TTTTTTTAAGATTACAATTTTTCTATTGCTGATAGACTATAGATTAAAATCGGATTAATTAATAATACATAATTGAGAATAAAAATATTCTGAAAAGTGCAATCTGGTAAAAATTATGCATTGTCTTTTTTTCCATTTTGCTTTTACAAGTTTCTAGAACATTATAGATATTTGTAATCTTTACATAAACATTAAATTAAAAAGCCTCTAAAAAAATTCACAAATAAAATTTTATTATATTAACAATGAATATTTTAACATTATTTGAAAATAAAATATTCATATTTCAGTTTATTAATTTCATTTTGGCGTCACCAAGTTTCGAAATAATTGGGAGGCTGACATGACCAGAATCAATTTAGTAAACTTTCGTCTATTGTTGAATGCGAGAACTTGAATTAGAGAAAATAGTATGTTTAGGGTGACAATTCCACCAAAAATATATCAACATGAAATCCAAGCTCTTCCTCTGATCAAAGTAAACATTTTTTTCCTTAAAACCAAACCAAAAAATTATTTGCACAAAAATTCATAGATTGTATATTACCACCAAATTATTTGATGGCGAAGGCCATAAAAAGAAATAAAAAAACATAAAATTTTATAGTGTTCCAAATAAATAACATGAATCTAAAACGACTGATTAATTTGGTTAAATAAATGTAAAAATATCAATGATTTGACATATTGCGACATCTATTGAATAGAAGGCTAAATATGATATTATATCTTCAAATTTAGTTACTATTATTAACATTGGTATGATATGAGATACACTTACAATTTTATTTCGATAAAATTTAAACAGCAACACTGGTGTTTTTCAATAATATTAAAAAAAACTTCCTAACACATTTTTTATTAACATACTGTATTATTTTGACGTTATTTTGGAAGATAGAGAAATCCTAACAGTCAAATAGTTTTCCGTTACTCATATCATCTTTCTGCAAAACATTTTTATTGTGTTCTTGCAACAGGTGTAAAAGGTATCCAAAAATATTTACAAAAGTCATTAGATATAATAACAGGCTGTGTTTACCAAGAGGATAACTAGCTGGAAGGCCATAAAGTTGTAATACAAGAAGATAATGATTTTGGGACGTCCCCATGTCCATCCTTCTTAGCGGATTAAATCTTAGAAGTCAAACAAGAGGAATTAAAGGTTTGCTACATCCGGACATCATTATTGTGGTCACAATTCTTAAGTAGTTGCTATTTCTTTACAGATAATTGTCGATTTTACAGAGAAATAGATAAAAATATTTATTTTAGACGGCTTTTTTTTTTGGTTAAAAAGATAGACATAATGTCTAAACTAATAGGGATATTGAGGAAGTGTTTCAAATTTCCGGTCGAAATTTTTGTTATTATGGTCATTATTGTCATTTTTGGAAAATTGAGGGAAAATACGACTGGAAAAACTCCATCAGAAGAAATATGAAGGCATAATTTTGTATATTTAGATCAAATATTCCACTTTACCGTACACAGGATGTTTTATTTAAAAAAATACAAGCTGTTGTTTTGGTACATTCTAGTATTTTTTGTTTATATTTCGAAAACAGTTTATAGATATTGAAATATTTTATAATATATTTTCTGCACCAATGTTGTAGTCGTTGTGGTAACATTTTTTAATTCTTTTTTAGTTTCTACGAAAATATACTTTTGGCCCATTGTCATCGACTAAGTAGTATTTACACTTACAGTAAGGTTCCTAAATAATTGAATTATATTGATTAGGTGTCTATCACGTCAATTTCAGTATTATCAGAAAAATTATTAGCTTCATTAAATTCCAATAAAACTGATAAAAAATCAAAAAATGTTAGAAGGCATCAAAACAACGAGTTAAAATAATTTTAAAATAAAAATAAAAAACAAATATCTCGGAAAGGAGGAATATATGTGCCAAGGTGTATGAAAAATTATTAACGAGACACCCCTTGTATATTGTTTGAAAGCTGCAGGAATATTAAAAATATACATTTGAAATTACTGCTTCTAACTTCTAAACTAACTTTTACAGTAATTAAAAATAGTATCTCCTTTGAAAATTATTCATTCCAGGAATTAATAGCTCACTCTGTACCTTGTTATAGGAACAATGTGTATATTATAAATGCAAAAATAACATATTCCTCCAATTAGATTTATTAGATTGTTTAAGAAAATTATCAGATTAAGACATGTTATTGCGGAAAATACCATTCATACGTTTCTGAAAATAAGTTTATTCTGCCAATGTGAATTCTACTATAAAGAAATGCTTGTTAATTTTCATATTAATATATCTCACAATCAGAGTAAATTATAATCACGTAATGGTATTCGAAATATTATATTCCCTTTGATCTAAAACCTCTACGTTTTTTATATAAATGTAAAGTCTCACGAAATCGTTAAAGTAATCTTAACATTGCAAACGTCATGTCAACTTAGACTACTTCCCCGTTGTGATGGGAAACTAAACTACAGAGAAATAATTAATAAATAACAACTACTTCATTTTAATCTCATAAATACGTTGGTAGCAGTCCGACGTTTCAAATAATTATTCACCATGAAAATTAAAACAAATTTCATGCATATTCATAAACACATTTACTGTTTTAATTGTGGTATAAATTTACCCAGCTTCGTTAGCCAACCAACAATGATGGTAAATGGTTTATCTCGGCCCACAGAACCGTCTTTTGCCGAAAATTATCCCTAATTGATCTATTTTCTTTTTAAAATATTACTTTTAAATACCTTATCAAACTAGTCGCTTAATAATAACCAATAAATAAGATGGGTTAGCGCTAATCAGAAATATATTCAAAATATAATAAGAAAATTGAGTAGCTTAGAGAAGTTTGATAAGCATCTAGCGCGGTTTACTGCGATTTTCCAGGACCGTATTTAATGGTGTGACAGACATCCATCCATGCAGGATGTAATATATCTAGCCATTATTCAGCTAGAACTAGCCTTTACACATGAGAATTTCAACATAACATAAATGTTGAAGAAATGTATATTCATTTTAAGTATTTGTACTACGCTGTAAAATTATAAAATCATCGGCAGACGTAAAACGTTCCTTTTCAATATATATTTGGATTTTCTCGGAAAAATGATGAAATTTGTGTACCATATATTTGGAACAAATACTAATTATTTATGACCTTTATAGTAAGAACTGGTGACTGATGCAATAGATTTCATAATTTAAGATTGGGATTTATAATCATTTTTCTTATTCTAAGTGCTGTTAATATATATCTTAATAATTTATTCATGTTTATTTAACTTGTTGCCGTAATAACTTTTCATTACTTTCCTTACTCCGCCTCTGATAATTACGCAGTAAATTGGACTATCTGAATTGATGAGCCTGATTTTGATTTTAGTATATATATATATGTACATACATGTCCTAATAATAGTATGTATAAAAAAAATCTATAGCAGGTGGATTGGAGAATCTACCCATTTTTATCTAAATTTCTATTGTACAACACGGAAAAAATTAATTACGTTTACCCAAAACTTACATATAACTCTCAAATGATACATATATACATGGGCAGAAACCAAAATGTGTCTTGTTTATCTTTGTCGCTTAGTAACGATCGCGTGAAGCCCAAATTCATTTTTATTTTTGTTTCAAATTGACAATATAGAACTGGTTACGATAACACATTTCAGCATTCGATGCCTTTTACTTATGAAACGAACCTACCAATCGGGTCATCGCAATTTTGGCAAATATTTCGCATAATATATAGGGTGTTTCATAGATCCTTTTCAAATATTTTAAAGACAATGAATATATTTTTCCAATTTTTGGCACACACTTTTCTATTCTGACCAAGAATGTATTGAACTATTTAAAAAATCAAAATTGATTGAAATTGAAAAAAATCCTTGTATATCAAAATTTTAATGATTCCATTCTAGATTTATGTAGAACAGAAAAACTGAATTGTAACAAGTTGTTGTTGTTACGCCACCAATTTTAATTTTAAAGAAAAATAATTGTAAAATTGCTATAATTTTCAAAAATTGTTTATTTTCAATATTTAAATGATTTCATATTTGCCATTTTATTGTTGTTTGTCTGTGTCTACATAATTTTAAATATTATACCAGATCATGTACTACTTAAAATAATATAAAAACTTAATAAATTTTTAACCACCACATATAAATTATTTTGTAGTACTTTCTTTGCTTCATATAAATATAGAAAATGAAGTACCAGTTTGAAGGGTAAAGTAAGGGAAAAAGTTAATCTTCGTAATAAATAACAAACATATATTTATAAATGTTTAAAGAAACTACTTATAATGTCTGCCAATATATCTCAGTATTTCTCATAAATCTCTAAAATAATGGCAAAAGTATATTAATTCCATACTTGGTTGCCACACTGTATATAAAACTTGTTAAAAAAGGAATATTATATTATAAAACCACTGTCCTATAAACCTAATAGAAAATTAAACTTAAACACATATTGCAAATTCAAATGGTACTTGTATTCATTCAGGGTGCATTGTGTTTAGAATTTTCTATATTGTAATTACATTTGGCTCTTTTTCTTTAGTCTATTCTCAACTTTGAATCGAACAAGAAGTGTGAAATGTTTTTACAAAACGAATCAAGCGCAAAAAGAGACTTATAAAAAGTTAATAAAAGACCATAAAAACAAATAAAATATTAAAATAATTATTCGTTTTAGTTTCATTTAATCATCTCGGGCTTATCTCTAGAGGTTTTGTCTCGAAATTCTAGACAAAATGCTCTCAAGAACTTTCGTGTTTCTTGGCAACTCTAGCGCAACAAATAGGTATTACCCTGGAATGTTATTTAATCGGTACATTTTTGTTCTTTCTGGTCTGTAGCAAATTAATATTTGCATCTAATTAAATGGTGTTTTTTTACATATATGACATAATTGGAAACTCAGATAAGTAAACAGTACTGTGCACAAAAATGGTAAGATATTTTAAACTATATGAGGAAAAAAGATAATCTTAGCCTGTTTAAAGAAAATCTAAATTAAGTTGGTTTTAGTTTTTTTGCTTCAGCTTTCATAAGGACGTGAACAACATCACATCATCAATGGAAGATTTTCCAAAATAAGGTGTCCAGATGTTAATGAAAATTAAATTATATTACTGTATAATAAATATTTTAGTTGATTTTAAATAATCTAACTTATTCCGTAATAAAAAAATTTAAACCGCTTTCGAGTTGTAATGATAAATTTAATCCCAGGGTATCTCTTAAATGTCTATAAGTAGGCAGCACAACATACATAAAACTTGTTTGTTATAATTTTGCACAAAGTAGTCAGATTTTGTCAATATTAAGGTGAAATTTTAATAAGATAATTTTACTTGTACTTTTAAATTCTGAAAATTCGAGCGAATTTCTATCTTAAACAGAAAAGTATTACCATCCGCTTTTAAACCACGAATAGCTATTTTGGCTAATGATTTTTTTTATTTCTTACTGAAGAATATTTTCCTTTATTTTTATTTTTTTAAATATGTGTCCAAGAAGATCCAAGCTACCGGAGAAAAATTAAGAAGAAGAAGATAAAATCAAATAAGAAACATCAAAAAATGGACATTAATGATAAAAAAGGCTCAAGAACCACTTCTACAGGAACCACATTGATTTAACCTTATTTTTATCTGAACTGTAAATAAAAATTAAGATGGTTTGTCAAACTAATAAACACCAACCAAAGATGGATGGGAGAATGAGTATTCAGTTTTCAAAAATCTAAATTCTTCAGTAAAGTTTAAACAGTAGTATGAAAATATTTTATTTTTATTGATATTGAAGAATTGATCTTTTTTCAAATTAGACATCAAGATACTTTCTATATCGATATATTATATATTTTTTTATTATCACTACAAAGACAAGTATGGGAAATGAATTAAAAAGAAATATTGGCCGTGAATAAGTTAGAAGAAGAAGGTTGCGGTACTGTAGTACTAATATGATTTAATTTTGGGACTGCTTACGTTTTCATCGCTGTTTATAATTTTCGCAAATATTTTAAATTAAATTAATACTTTAAAATCTTTTTTAATGAAGCAGTTTAATGAGGAGAATGTGAATACATAAAACTAATTTATCTTCATCTTATAAATAATTCCTGTTGGTTTCGTTCCGCTAGAAGAAGAAGCTCTGTGTTAAGACTATTAAAATTGTTATGCATTTTTGCCTTGTTTTAACAGGTACTTAGCTTATGCCTATAACGTCGGGATAATTTGTAGACCGCATAGACAATCGGCAATTATTTCTCTATGTAGTTTGTAAATATTAACAGCCGTAACAAAACGTCTAGTAGTAAACAATTTATATTACCCAAACTAATTAAAGATATTTTAACACTTTTGTATTACAACCCCCGACATTTGTTTCCATTTGTATGTTGATTTGGAAAAAATGTTTTCTTTTATCAGATGTATCAAGTTAGTGACGCGAGGGTGTTCCTGGACTTGTTGGGAGATTTAATTATCATTCCCAGACCATTAATAATTTTTGTCCTCGCAATCTTGTCACAAATCTAGGTATGTTAATCGTCGAATAACACGTATCAAGTTCAATTATTGTTTATAAAAGATTAAGGTTTTAACATACATTCAATTATCAAAATGCAACTGGATTTAAAATGATTAGATTTTACAATTAATGTGAATAAACTTTTTTCCACATTTTTACAGAACAATAAATTTTACAAATTTGTTATTTTAACTCTAATTACTTTTTTACTACTTCTTCTACGTATACTGTATTACTCAGAATATTCATTCTTCATATTTTCAGATGACTATATTTTTATTGTATATTTTATTATATAATAATACGTCAATAAAAGTATTTTTACTAGCCTAACCTAATCCAACACTTATGATTTGGATACTTTCTAGTATTTTTCATAATGGGATATTTTTAACTTTTTATCCCTTCTTTTATTTTTAAAAAACAAGTTTGTTTATGTTAGTTACAAAAAACTGTACTGACTATTGTGTACAATTAGTTTTAGTACCCTATCTTAGAGAAGCAATGCTAAAAAATAATATAAGGTTTGGCAAAAGTAATATATATATATATCTTTGTAAATATAAGTTATAGGATTAAATGTGCCAAGGAAAGTTTTTAGACAAGACATTTTCTGATAATTTACAATATTTTTTAATTAATATTCCTGTGGCTTTTTTTACTAGCATATCATTTCTTAAAATTATTTTGATCTATAATTATGTAAAGAAATATTAGACTGGTGCGTTACATTTGTTTAAACCAGCAAAATAATTCAACTAAAGAAATACATTTAAATTAAAAACATAAAAATTGTAAATAAACATAAACAAACCGCAGAAGTCATCTTTCAACTACTTTTCTTGCAACATCAACATTTTGTTACATATACAGGATAAAATCAGAAAAGAACTACATAGTTAGGCAATGAATGTAAAATTAGGTAGGAAAGTATTAAATATCTGTATATACAGGGTGATTCATAATTAACGTACCAAAATTATTACTATAAATCAAAAACCAAATTATAACTTGGACAGATGCATTTATTAAGAATATTAGAAAGCAAAAGTTCCAAACACATTACATCTACTACAGAGGATTTTAAGATTTCGTTTGACCCTTCTCTCGTTGCTAAATATACTAGTTGGAAGTTTTAAACACAACAGAGCAATACCTGAGATAATTTTATTAAAACCTAAATACATCAATACATTCAACATTTTGAGATATGTACTTAACAATGAGGCTAAAACGAAGACTTTTGCACAACGAAAACTACCTACAAAATTGATGTTTTTCACAATCTATCATATAATTTGACATAAATTAAATCTCAAATATGGTCATAAATAGACAACACAATTATTTTACACAATGACGTTAAACTTTATACTTTTACCACTAATTACAGTGCTAAAAACTTATTTGTTGCACTAGTGAAAAAACCTTTTAAACTTTTAGGATATATTTGATAAAAATATAGCTTAAAAATTCTTAGCAATGAATCATGAGATAATTCTAATGAGTATTTATTAAAACGTAAAAAAAGCTATGAAAATATTAAAAATAAAAAAATAATACCGGTCCTGTGTTCGCGTGAATATCTCTAATATCCACTCTTACATTACACTCAAATTAAATCTAATTAAACAATTTCATTCCATTACAGCTACTAATATTTTACCACCACCTATAAAATTCAAGCAAACCGTCAATTTAGAAAGAATAAATCACTCGAAACAAGGATTTCTTTATTTGGCTCAAATTAGCGATCACAGTTTTACGATCGCGAGAACACAATGGTTTGTATATTTCCAGGCATTCCTCTTCTTGGACACATATATTATTTTGTAAAACAAGAAGCCACGACCCGATGCGGGTCACTCAAGGGAACGCAAAGTGTTCGAGGTGTTTGTTTATTACTCACGAACTTATAGGTATGTAAACGATTTATGTGCAGAGAATTGGTTCTGCGAGACAAACATGAGGAAAAAATGAAAAGTATGCGATACTAGATGCAGATTAAATTTTATATACAGAGAATTTTTCAAATATGCTACTGATCTCATAAACGTGCCGTAAGAAGCGTTGTTTTATAACTGTTTCTTAATCTCCACATTGTATGTAATGAGGAAACATAAATAGAATAAAGCTTATATTCTATACATTCTTGTTAGTTTAATTGGTTCATTTTCCAGTTAATAAAAAAAATGTACAAAAATGAAATGTTTGAATTTAGGTATTTCACAAAAAAAGAAACTTGTAAATGAGAAAAAAAAGTTATTCTCTTGTAAAAAAGTTTTTGAGGTAATTTAAGGTTTTCAGAGAGTAACTAACTAATGTCCCAAAATTAATGGAAAATATAGTTTGGGTTTTGTTTATAGCGATAATTTTGTTGCCCGAATAATAATTCACGTTTCATATACATTGATTTCATTATTTAAATATTACATTTACCTACTTTAAGCAAAGGCGTAGAAAATACTAGGCCTAAGGTTACCACCTGCCTTGTATCACATCATTTAAACTTGAGGTTTTTAGAGACAAACTCATGTTCCCACATTAAAGGAAAATATTTTGATTGATTTTGAAAATATATAAGTTGAAAACTAGATGAGATATTTAGATATAACATCCTGTATTTTTTTTATTCCCTAAAAGAGCTTTATTTATTTCTTCAGTGAAATAACAATTATTAAAATCAGTTAATAAATCCCTTTAGTCAAACATACAGAGAACTCATAATCAACCCTAATAAAAAATTATAAATAGCATTTTAAATTTAAATTTTAATTTGGGAGTTTCATTAGAAAAAACAAAGTGATATTGGGTTACCTTGTATAAAAAATACAATCATCCCTAAAACTGGCAAATGTTAAAGAATTGAAACTAAACCAAAAAAAATAAAAATGAATAGATCATTTCCTATAAATTAGTAAATAAAAAAATATAATGCTTACTAAACATAGTGTCCCATTAAGATATTTCATGAATTTTATTTTATTTTTCTAGTCTTTAAGTTATTATCAATAAAGGAACTTTACTCGAAATAAACAATAAAGGCTAGACTGGGATTCTAGTTTAAACAAATACCCAGATCCAATCCCAGAAATGGAAAATTAAGGGGCAAATAGAAAGCAAAGCATGGCAAATCTGCATTTAGTTAGAGCATAGAACAGGTTCTCCGTTAGTTTAGACTGAATTATATTGGCCAAAATTCATAGAAACATATTTAAATGATGATATTTTTTGAAAAGAAATAGCACACGTCTAGTTAGACTGTTTCATATTATTTTTGTTGCTTCTATAATTGATTATATTTTGTATATATAGAAGGTTTGGTAATATAAATTAACGATGTATTCAGTCCACCTTCATGTATGTAAAAGGTTCAAGATCTTGATAATAATTTTAATAAAGCAGAATCATGAAGTACGATATATCGTTTTAATGTAGTACTCCAAGCGATTTAATAATGTTAAATAAAAAAACAGGTCCTTATTTCATAAATAAAGTTGATGATGGCCCGAGAGAGATGAAACGGCATAGTTTTCCAAAATTTTATACAATAATCCCGGTATGAACTAATTCGCATTCTGTCGTTTATCTTAAGAAACAATCAAAATATTTAAGATCTAGTTATTTCCTCCAGTTTGCTTGTAAATATAAATATTTTGTGTCGTTTAATCATTTTCAACCATTTAGGAAATAACAAGGCTGACACTATGAAAAAGTATCCTCCTATCAGAAATTTGACAAAAATAAACAGCTAGTCATAACTCTAGTCTCAGAATACATAATGTTTTATCTAAGCTAGTTGACATTCATTTATTTATTCGAGTATATCTATCATCCATAATGAATAATTTTCGTTGAAATTCTCACGTTTGGTTTAGCTTCTCCTTCCTAATCTAACATTTAAAATTCTTGACAAAAGCAGAAAGAACTTTGAAACCTTTTTGTTTTATCTTATCAGTGTCCTGTACACAAGCAATAATAAAGCATTTAAATTTCAAATTGCCAATTAATTAAAAGAACACACAGACAGAAACGCACGCGAAAGACACCAGAATGAAAAGAGAAAAACAAGAAAGTTAATTAAGGACAGTAAAGTGTTTCCGAGGTAAGCTGTAGGTTTAAAATGTTTGAATAAATAAGGAATTAAATATACCGGGGGTACCAACGAAAAGTGCTAAAATTTGTAGGTGTTGGGTCTTCATGTGCGAGCTGAAAATAGAAAAATAAAGCATAAAAGTTAAGAACGATACAAATCAGGACAAAAAGTGGGGAAATAGAATATAATAATGAGCTTAAAAGAATTATAAAATAATAATGTTTTAAATGTTATAATTGCGGAAATCATATGTGCGAATGTAGCAGCTGACACACCACAACTAATTTTTTTTAAAAACTGATGGCATTTTGAGAAGTTATAATTTCAGTTTTGTAAATTACTTTTTGACTCTTGTTCTTTCAAATATAGTGTCTCATATTCATAATTTCTTTTAGTGTATAAATTTATGTTTTTCTGGAAAAATATGTGTTTTCGTAATAATAAATAAATACAGATAATTATACTTGGATTTGTAAAAATTGGTTTCATTATAGGTTTACACTGATCATATAAAACATATAATAAATAAAATAATTTATTTCTCTTTTAGAAAACCAATATAGTTTATAATTAAACTTAAACTTACAAAAAGGGAATAAAAATGGTATTATTAATTTTTCTTTAAGAACATGTCTGAAACCAGATCTCACATTCTATAGTAGTAAATATATTTTTTTTCATTGGCGATTAAAAAGTGTCGTTCCTATTTATAGATATATCATATATAATTACTGCATTAATTGTATTTTTTCTTTTCTTTCAGGACGATGGAGGATACAATTACCAAAATAAAGAAGTAAGTAAACATTATTTTTTATTTGTCGCAAAGGAATATTTCTAAAGGGGGAAAATAGCATATACCAAGTAATATGGTGATTGCTCCATATAGTTTTTTCTCTTAAAGATTTTTCAAATTTAACGATAGATCTTTGTAATAAACAACAATTAACTAATTCAAGCCGATTTAAAATTTTGGTACAAAATACATTTTTAAAAAAAAAGTATTAACTATAAATCTTAAAAGGATAAAGGCATGGAATAAAGCTTCATAATTAGCTAGAATTAGTTAATAGTTTTTTAAAAGAGAAGGTAATTACAGAAAAATTAAATTTTCTTGAGGATGTAATTGTTCACTTAAACAATTAATGTGTTAGTATGAACTTCATGTATAACTAACATTCCAAGTAAATTTAATCTAATGCCCTTCTAGCAATTGTAAATAAGAGGTACCTTTTCTAAGTTATTTTCATGTTGGTAGGAATGTATACGAACTGCAAAAGCTGAATTTGAAGTAAAATTAGTGATATTATTCATTTCTCAATATCTCTAATTAAAAAGTTTGGGATAGTCGTGGAATTATTATAAAAATATGACCATTTTTATCACTGTATTGAGTCTTCGAAACTTTAAATGATTGCTTGGAATCAAAATAAAACTTAGATTGTCAAAAAAACATATAATACAGGGGTTAAAAATTCAGCCAGCATGAAAGATTGTTTATCAAAAAAGTCTCGTCTAGCACGAGTCCCGTTTATACTCTGCAGCACAAACTGACAAAATTAATTGGAAAACTTTGATGACAAATTCTATCCAATTTGATAGAATATTTTAAAACATATGATTTTCAAATAATCTATTATATCATGCTAAATTTAGGTTTTTAAAATTAGTAGTACTTACTTACACTTACTTATTGTAAACCTGCGTTTCAAAACAAACTCTCCGAAATATTTTTTTTTTTTTTGGTAAAACCTTATTATGCAAATTTCTTTACGGCTAGCAGAACCATATCACAACCGGAAGTTCGAATAGAAAGTTATTTTTCTAAATTTCTAGAATCATGGTTGGAATTCCCAGGTGTAATCTTGACATCTCCGAAAATCGTTTTGAGAAGATTCATTAGGCTTATACCCGAATAATCCTAGAGAACAGTGGAATTTAAAACCACGGCTTATGGTTTTACAAATGACGATAACAGACCCCGCCTAAGTATTCTCAAACAATTTTAGATTAAGACTTAAACAGAGTTGCAGAAAGCATTTGGAAAAAGGAAGTGCGCCCCATAGTTAACGGGGTTATTAAACCATTAAAAGATATATACGTACTCGTATTATTACATATTATGGTTTCCAATGACTAATGCAATAAATAAACCAAAAAAATTAATTAAAGGGAGGTCAAAACAATTGTTAATATTTATTGTACATACTGGTGTTTGAAAATTTATGTGAAATATTATGATGCTAGTAGCCTAGCACTCGCTTAGTTTATTTCTAAATTAATCGGTTTATAAATTATTAACGATTTATGATATACAGAGTGATATTCAATCTTTTACCATTAAATTAAAACCCCGTTTGATCGTTCTTCATCTTCAACTCAAATTTAGTACATAGATAACCTTGTTTACACACTTCTCTAAAAATTAAAGTTTAGCATGATTGTAATATTTTAATTTTTTTATAAATTAATATTAAGTATTTTAAAAAGCTTTCGTCTCGTCTCGTTTTTCATGTGATAGAAAATTTAAACTACTAAAATAGTTAGAACAAAACATGAACCCCTGCAAAATTTTGAAGTAATTAAATTTATATGCAATGTTTTATCATTTCTATTATTTTCTTTTTATAACAACTGTTTTATTAAGACAAAAAATTAACTCCAATTTTATGGATATATTTTAAATAAAGTTATTGTTAAAAATTTTCCTATGGACTAAATCTTTCATATACTTATTGTTCACATAGTCATTTTTTTTTAATTTTTATTTTTATTGGATCAAAACCTTTTGCAGCTTCTTTAGATGAAGAATTTAATCTTTATTATTTTAAAGGTAATATTGTTATGTCTTCGGTTGGTCTCTTCCAATAAATGTCTGAACAAATCTAAATACTATTTTCATGGGGTCTAACCCACTACGAAACGTGGTTAATGAAAATTAAAGAGGCTGAATGAAACAATAACAATTTATTTATCCATGAATAAAAACAACACTTACAAAATATTGGGGCAACTTTCATCTTTAAACAAATAACATGTTTAATCGCAGGGGTAGGCACTATCAACTTCTTGATCATCCGAGAACCCAAACTTGACTTTTTTTTCTCTTTTTATTTTCCCAACCAAGAAGACCCCAATGTTTTATTAATTGTGATGACTCTTATAAAAATACCAAAAAAAACTTCTTACTTTCAGTTTAATAAAGAATCTTTTTGACTTTTTATTTTTGTTTGTTTTTCAAAATCTTAAAGACTGAATTGCCAAATATTAAATATTCTTTCTGTTTACATCGGTTTATTCTTTCTAAATTTTTTTTATTTATTCTGTTGATACACCAATGGCGTGGTGGTCATCTCTAGGGGGTACAGAGCCACTTCATTCACAATATTCGGTTTGTAACGCTGAATTCCAAGCGTTTTTCGGGCTGGAGGTGGGCGCCTAGGAAAGTACCCTTTCAGGTAGTTTATAAGCATGTCATCTGAGTCTAAGTCTGAGAAAGAGTTTATTCAAGACTATCTAATTATATTGAATATTAATTTTTGAACGATTGACTTCTACAAACAGGAAACAGTTGTAATGATTCCGGAAATTAGCATTCATAAATTCTAGCTATTATTTACGTTGTTAATAAGAGAAATCATCAAATGGGTAATTCTTGAAAAGCAGGATGGGAAGAATAATAATTTGTTTTAAAATTTCTTTGAAATAGGAGGTTGTTTAGTTGCCTATACATTTATTTTGAGTAGCTTTTAAAATAAGGATTTTTTCTAAAATACTAAAACAATTCAATATTCTACTATGTTCAACTACTTTTAATATATTTTATATTTTTTCTTTATTCCTTATTTTAATAACATGAAAAAAGTGAAAATGTGCTGTTCGACCCCTTTTTTCAAGGGAAAAATTTTCAAAATAAAGCAGACATATTAATTTGAAATTGTTTCTCTAATAACTTTTTGCCATATTCAAGAAATTAATTTTAGTAAAACCTGGTCTATATAATTTACAGAGTGTTTTGCTTTTCTTTACTACTCTCTTATTATGAGAATCACTTTGAACCGAAGTTCGGGCCTCGAATCTCAAGGTAAGGATATTGCAACGTTGCCGAATCGTACGTTGGTCTGCATAACTTTTGAATTTTTAACATAGCTGCACCCGAAATAAATTTACACAGCCTGTATATTATGTCTGAATAAATAAGTCACTGTTTAATATAGTTTTAAATCCGATAACTGGGCTATCGTGCAACTTTCCATCTGAAAGTACAAACAGTTTTGACTTATTAACACGAGCTTAAAAATAGTTTGTATTCAACGTGTACATGTAGTAAAACAACGTTTACTTTTTCTCGAGCAGCAAAAATACATTTTTCGTTGAGGAACACCTCCACACATTAAAGAATAATTTATTAAAATTATATCGCCTATTATTATACAGCTTTCTTTGAACGACATCAGTATCTCTAAGTCTACCAGACAAATTTTTTGTAAACATGTTTAACATAACGTTTACACTAATTAATTCTGTTGAGGATTTAATGATTCCATGTCCACTTTTGACGCAGATGGCTTAATTTTAGACTTTCGGACATGTAACGTTTCAAAAAAGTTTCGTTACCGCGAGGTAAAAATAGAAAAAGTTTATTTATATTGTTGCCCAAGTTTTTATAATTATTAAGTATAAATGCTATGTATATTTTATAAAAAGATTATAGACGCGACGGTCCATAACTCCAGAACGGTACCTTTGATGAAAATTTTGTAAGAGTACTTTTTTGTGTATACTCAAAAAAGTCATAATTTGAAATTATTTCCACTTATACAGGTTGTCCCAAAAAAATGGAACGCTCCGTATGTTTTTACATATTTATAAATCTCTTTCCGAGTTGATTTCAACGATGTATTACACTTGATGTCCATTATGCTTAATAAAGGATTTACAGCCACTTGAAAATCACATTTTTTTTTAATTCAGAGCAGTCAAACCATTGAAAATCAATAAATACTACATATCCCTATTCTAACTTTTCAAGTTATATATTGTGGCATTTAAAAATATTTTATACGGAGTGAAAAACTTGAAGTACCATCTGATTTTGGATCAAATTTTTCATCAGATGCACAGTTCTAGAGTTATGGACCGTCGCGTCTACGTTAACTCACCTTGTATACGGTCTGCTATAAGGAACGGGAAATACTTCTGAAGCATAATATTAACATTATCATATTTTGACTATACTTTATTAAGATATCGTTTGATTGGTTTCTACATTTAGATTCTTCTTCACCATTTGTAACACGATTCTTATTCTATTAACTGATTTTTTCCCAATCCCGTATCTTTTTGGTAATAAGTTTTATTTGAAAGCATTCATTCATGTATTTATTTGCCCACTCTTCCTTTTTTCCTGTGATTTTCTTCTCTCTGTATAACCTGATATATAAGGTGTACTAGTAAAAATTCCCAGGACAGATATTTTGTTAAGGAATGAAGATATTTTAATTCTGTATAAGTCAGTTTGCAGGGCACTATGAGAGTCTCACTTTTGCATATAAATGATTTTAAATATGTCGAAAGTGGATGGTCCAGCCCATAAAACCTTCTTTCGATAGGAAGATCTTTCAAAAATAGCACATCTTGCAAAAAATGAATTTTTAACCAGATTTTGTTTTATGCACTATTTCCATAAATCAATATAACCATTTTAGAGATTTTTAAGTCCAAATCGTACTAACCCATATTGTTATATTTTATGGGAAACAATACTACTTTTTAATGGTGTTTACCTCAACTAGTATGACAACCTGTACTTTTTTATAAAATTTTATAGAAAAAAAATACTTTCATGACCCCTTCTAATAAACAGGATACATTGTAAGGATTTAATCCTTTCAGACAATTAAATTTACGGCAAAGATAAAGTTTAAAAACAGTTTATGTGATTTGCATTCAAAACCATTTAAAGGATACTGCTAAAGTGTTCACTGTTGATTCTGAGTTATCAATATCTAGAAGTGAATTAGTACAGAATCAAAAAGAAAATACACACAAGCTACAGAGGAAAATAATTGAAAATGCATGCAAATAGAAGATGGCATATTACAAAACCTTTGGAAATTATATGAATAGTTCTTTCTAAGAATTTTCCAGAAGATATTTACATAAATCTTTTTTCCTTTTTGAAATAAAAAATATTGGAAATATTCAACCTATTATTTGAATCTTACGAGCAGGGCCCTAAACAATTACAATTTGTGAGCCTCTTTTTTCTTTTATGAACAATTACAATTTAAATAAGCACATATTAATGTATGTACTCGTATGTTAATCATTTAATTTCACATTGATTCTAACAAAATCTGATAAATCTCAAGATATTTTTGAAAAGTATCGAGATGAAAATAATTTAACAATTCTTTTAAAAAATTTTCATCCTGGCATATTTTTTCTGTTTTTTCTTTTCTTTTTCAGTTTTTCAATAAATCTTTTAAACATTTCTTTGTGAAATTTTGTAAAAAATTTGTCTGCGAGGTTTACGAGGTATTTGTAGATTTCGAAAAAGCGATTAAAGCTATTTTTCTTGTTTCATTTAATGTAAAAATTAATGGGAGTTTCATTTACACCAAGCTTGGTACAGAAAAATTCACTCTCTTCGATTAATTCAAAAATACACTAACAAAGATTCATACCTTTGGATTAACCTACTTTCATGAAGTTGAATATTGTCTTATATATCAGAAAATAAATTTTAGATAAACATGCAGATTATTTACTGAAGGTTTGTGTTCCAAAGTCAACTTTTCTTTTATACAGGATACGTCTTTCAATTAATATTTTTTAGAAAGAATTTCAAATTGGTAAATATAAAAAAATATATAGATTGCTTCTTCTAATAAAAACAAAAGATTGAAAAGTAAAAAATAAATTAAATTTTAAGAAAAATCTTGTACGAAGTTTTCAGGAAAAAATGACTAAGTTAGCCTCTTTAAAATCGTGTCAACTTAATCATAACTAAACAAATTATGAAAATGAAGGTAATTTTTGAAATGCTTTTTATAGTTTTTTAGACCTGTTTTGAAGTTACATTTTAATGTTACATATAAAAATAAATGCTCTTAAAGTTTCTTTCCCATTTTTCTAACTGTTGTTATTCTTTCTGAGCGGTGAAAGTCTTACCTGGAAACTGGTAATTTTAAATTATTAATTTTCATGATAAAAATAATAGAAATATTTAATACTTGTATTCAGATAATCTAAATGTTTTACAAAATAAGGAGAAATATTCATTGTTTCAATTCGTATTTTGTATTTTATTCCCTGATAGCATCTACTTTCTTTTCTCTCATAATAAATTATAATAATGTTGCCGTCAAATTCAAACATCGCTATAATGGATAATTTTAAAACGGCTCTATCTTCTCACTATAGCGAAGTACCAGTCTTTGTTTTTGTTTTTTTAATAGAAATGTACATTTGTTATTTATTACCATTATGGTGGGTCCATTCACTGTGAACAATGAAAGCACTGCATAGAATTCAAATTAAACCAACTGCTTTTTAATAACCGGTAAGTAGATGTAGTACGAAGACAATGGTTCGTGATGTATTCGAGAGTTTATCATGAATTCATAACAACGATTCATATTGGGAATTAATAACGAGGTTGGGCTCAGACTTCAAAAATAGTCTATTCCTCAAATTACATAAAGAACGGTTGTAGCGCCCTTCAATGCTACTTTAAGGGTGAGTTTATCTATTACATATTTTACTTATTGCAGGTGATCAATATATTCAAAATTTTCCTATGCTTAAACTAGTTTGTACTAGTCAATTTGACAAATTTAGCTTTAACTGAGTCTATACTCAATTTATACTACTCGTTTAAATATAATTATATCTACCTGTGTGAGCATTTTTATATATATTTCTAAAAATTTAGTGTTACAATAATAACAACGAATTGTTTAGATTATTATAATTTATTTAAATTTAATAATTGTAAAATTGAAAATAACGAAACTGACCCAGAGGGAAATTTAAAAAAACATGAAAATGAGAAGTAACGAAATTGAAAAAGCCATAATTAAGGGAGATTGAAACTTCAAAAGAACGAAATCAAAAAAGAGCAAAATACAAACGAAATCTCAGCAGAAGCGATATTATAAAGTAGAGGAACTAAGAAAGATCGAAACTTAAAACGGACAAAATTAACAAACGAAAACAAAAAAATTAATTACACCGTAAAAAGAATTTTCACACGTTTCTTGACAAAAAAAAATTTCATGGTTTACGAAGATTTGCGAGAAATTCAGAGAATCGGCAACGTTGACAAAAATAGTCAAAAATAATGAAACAAATCTATAAAAATCTAAAAACACAAAAAAAAGCTAACGACAGTAACAATGAAAAATGTTACGAGAAATACGTAAATTGACTTAAAAAGAGGCAAACGAAAGAATAAAAATCTTTCAAAATAATTAAAAACGAAAAACAAAAAAGAAAATAGTAACAATTGTCTAAAAATTGTGCAGCTCAAAATTGGAAAATACTGAAATTGGCTCAATCAAAAAAAATAAATTGAAAAAATAAAAAAATTATGTTTGCATTATAAAAAATTTGTAAAAAGACAAAAATTATTATAAAAAGATAAGAATTGTGAAATAAAAAAGAATTTTAAATTTTCTTTTTACCTTTTCTAATCTTTACAATAAAAATTGAGAAACAAAATAGGAAACTAGTGACACAGGAAGGAACTCCATTATCCGAAATACAAAAGTTATATTTTTCGGTTACTGGACGGCGGTAATAATGATTTCATTATTTTATTTTTATTTCACATAATTTTTTGACCTTCTGCAGTTTTTTCATTCTTTTCAATT